>CM027085.1:695401-1000401 GCA_015343265.1 Pao palembangensis
CACATCCGGCAGGAGAATGCTTCCCATTAGCATTAGCATTAGCCCTTAGCCTGGTACTTTTGTGTTTCTTCGCCAAAACCTTAAAATCCCGTAAAGATTTGTTTCTTCTCTGCTGGAATTTAAAGAGGCCTCGGCTGAAATATGCAAGTTCTTTTGTTTTCTTTGTGCTGAATCTGAACTAGCTAACAGCTAAACTGAGGTTAGCACCTTCTGAACGTTGGTCAGTCAACAGTGGACAAGAAAAGAGCCAAAGATTCATTTCCAGGAGCTGGAAACTTGGCATGTCTACGTGGAAACAAGCAGATTTGATCTTATTTTCTTTGAAATCAATGCGATGTGGGCGGCTGCGGGCGCGTAAGCTAAACTAAGCGTCTTGTTGCTCGGCGATTGAAATCAACAGCCAAGCAGATCAGACAGTCGGAAACTTCTTTGTTTGACCACAAAAGATCCAGTCGGCTTCTCCTCCAGCGTGGAGGCGACTAAATGATGGCGCTGATGAATCGCGTACAGCCTACTTTACTGCGATGCAGCCGAATCCCACGCCGCTGAATAAATGCCATTTAATGCCGCTCGCTGTTCTTTTTAATCACGCGTCCTCGTCGTGAGGTGGATATCGTGCGTCTGCGTTTGCCGCATTTAGACAAATCGGCGGACTGGGTGCCAGGAAGGAGACAGAGTTAGGCGGCGGGAGAAAACATTTAAAAAGGCCAGGCGCGTTTCTCTCACCAGACGGTGGTCGAACTCAATCGCTGCACGCGGGGCAGCCAGCAAACGCGAAATGAAGTTTTTGCATAATGGCGGCGGTAGGGAGGCGGCTGCAACGTGGAGAGACGGCTGGTGACAGAGAGTCAGCGGCTGGAGAGGAAAAGGCGTCGATTCCCGCAGCATGAGCAGCGCAGCCGCGGCCGCCAAATATAAACACGTAAACAGAAGACGCAAACGGGCCCCGGACACGGCGCAAAAAAGAGTGAAAATGAGCGAGAGCAGCAGCGCCGCCGCTCAGGAACGCCGCAGCCCGGACCAACGTTTGTTCCTGCTAGCTTCTCCTGGCTGGCCAGCGTCAGCGAAGCCCGTCGCAGCTGCCCTGAAAGCACGTTTCTGGCATTTAAATCCCAGAAAACATGTCTGCCGAGTCCACCTTAACACATCCGGCTTAAAACCGCTCTCGTGCTCTTTGGGGCTGACGGGAAATGTCGTTTTTGGACGGGGCTGCGTTTCTGCGGCGCAGCAGCGGCTTGCTGCAGCGCTGCCTTGCTCAGCCGACCGACTTGTTGCTTCGGTTGACTCAGTGGTTCTTGGGTCAAACTCTATTTTTAGCGCGACGTCTGGAAACATCCTGGGGTCTAAATGTGGGAAAAGCCTGTCCTCCTTCCTCCTGGGTGTCTGATGTTTCCCAGCAAACCCTGCCAAGTCCTGCGTGTGTGTGCACGTGTGTGTGCGTGTGTGCGGGACTGTGGGAGGACTTCCTCTGTGGATCCTCTCTGTTTTTCTTTCCAAGAATGACATTTCCAAAGCTGTTTCACTTTTCAGACAGGAGTGGAGACTGTCCAAAAATGATTAAATCCAGAAACGGCAACACAACTTAGCGCGAGTTCCAGTGTTGGCCTTTACGTCAAACACTTTCAGGGATGTATTATTTAATAAATCTGGGAGAGTGGCAGAGAGGTCTGGGAGAGAAGATCATAGCGAGAAATTTGGATTTCTGTGTATTCTGGGCCACATTTATCAGAGGCGGCGGGGCCAAGCTCCGCCCCCTGCTGCTCAAATAAAAGCTATCTTTGTTTTAACAATCATCCTCCAGTCCGAGTGGCGACTTTAAAATGAGCTCTTGCTACGGGGCTGGACGCGCTTCAGGTGGCGATGGGAGCAAAGCCCAACTTTTCTGTCACATTCGCTCTCCGTTTTACCTCCCTGCCAGATTCGGCGGCGCAGCGGCGCTTCCTACCAACCTTCTGTCCAAAGGCAACATTGACATTGGACAAGTTCCTCAAGCGTTCGCGGGCCTTGGCGCAGGTTGCGGGCGATTCCCGGACAGACCTGCAAGCTGAACTCCAACGCCGACCAAGAGGTCCACCGCGGCGGCCGGCCAAGATCACATGACCTCAGGACAGCGGAGGCACGTTGGGGCAGGTTGGGGGCTCTAGTCGAGCTGCGTTCACCACAAACGCTAATACGTGTGATGGCGCTAAGCTAACGGCTAGCTAAGCTAACGGCTAGCTAAGCGAGGTTTTTCCTCGGCTGCAGCTTAATTAGGTCTTTGGCAGCGAGCTTGTCCAAACTGTGCGTGTGGGCCTGCAATGCGGCGAACACGATAAACAAACATTTGTGGGAAAAAGTTGGCGGCGGCGGATTTCAGCATCAGCTGATGAGGCCTCCTCTGGACGATCTTTTGCAGGAGCGTCCATGTACAACACACAGCAGGTCCAGGCTCCAGGCGTGCCCCGTGGACACGGTGTGCTGCTCTCACTCCTCCGCCTCCCTCCACCCACCTCTCCCCTCCTCTTCCTCCCCTCTCCCCCCTCCTCCTCTCTCCTCTCTCCCCCTCCTCCCCCTCTCTCTCCCGCCTCTCCCCCTCCCTCCTCCCCTCTCCCCCCTCCCTCCTCTCTCCCCCCTCCTCTCTCCTCTCCCCTCCTCTCCCCTCTCCTCCTCTCTCTCCCCTCCTCTCCTCTCCCCCCCCTCCTCCCTCTCCTCCCCTCTCCCCTCCCCTCCCCTCACCCCTCCTCCCCTCTCTCTCTCCCTCCTCCCCCTCTCTCTCCTCTCCCCCTCCTTCTCTCCCTCCCCTCTCTCTCTCTCTCCTCCCCCTCCTTCCCCCTCTCTCTCTCTCCTCCCCCTCTCTCTTCCTCTCCCCCCTCCTTCTCTCCCTCCTTTCTCTCTCTCTCCTCCCCCTCCTTCCCCTCTCTCTCCTCCCCCCTCTCTCTCCTCTCCCCCCCTCCCTTCTCTCCCTCCCCTCTCCTCTCTCTCTCCCAGAGTACTCTGCTCTTAGAAGTGAGAAGGGTGGAGGTCTTGGGGCTTGTGGAGGTGGAGCTCATGCATGCTTAAGGAGGCTCCGTCACGCTGCTCCCGGTCCTGGTCCAGGTCCGGTCCAGGTGGGGGTCAGTGCAACCCATCCTTGTTTCTCACATCGCTGAATTATTGACCAGCCAACATCTGCCATGATCGCCGCCGCCGCCGCCGCTTCTCCCGATAAACAAACAGGCCACGTTTGTGTGTCGTTGCTCCACTTCTGCTGGTTTATGACCTCCTCGTTGTAAACTTCCCCAAGATGAAAAATACGCTCGTTCTCCTGATGTTCTCCTGATGTTCTCCTGATGTTTCTGTTGTCATGGTTTCCCTCAAACATTGTGAAACTGAAATTTCTGAAACTGAAGATCTTAAAGTGGGTAAAAGTCTGGATGCGAGGGTGTATCCTCCCGGATCCTCCTGGATCCCCTGGATCTCCTGAACCCTCCTGGATCCCTTGGATCCTCCTGGGTCTCCTGGGTCTCCTGGATCTCCTGGGTCTCCTGGACCTGTCGGAGCTTTGGGAGCTTTTAGCCTCAGGTTCTGACTCCTGAAGCCCGACTCGGTGAAGAAGCAGCTCAGCTGATCTGGCCACAGGTGGTGCAGGTGGTGGTGGTTTGCTCCCGGAGGCTCCTGCTGCTGAGTCCAGCCGGCCTTCCTGCACGCTGAGGTGATTTATGCGACTCCTCCGCTTCGGAAGCGTCTCCTCCCAACAGAGCGGAGGAGGGGGAGGGCGGGTGGAGGGGGGAGTCAAATGAGGTGGTTATGATGGAGCGTCACTCAGGCAGCAGCAGCAGCTTCCTCACACACTCGTCCCGTTGATAACAGGACTCCATCAACGTCAAGGGGCCCGTTTAAAGGCGCTCCCGCCGCTGTCGGATAAATCACATCAAACATCCCTAACAGACCCCCTCATCCCTCCTTCTGAGGGTAATTGTGGCGTTCCTGTCCTCCCGTGGACGTCCAATCCCTCGGCCCCTCAGCCAATTGGCTCTGACAGCGAGGAAAGCAGCTCCTGTCAGAAGCGTTCGGGGGGAGGGGCCGGCAAGAGGCGTAGCGGATAACTGATATCCATCACCTCGGCGAGCCGGCGTCATTCCTCAAACATCGCTTGATCAAGACGTCTCCTCTGCTCTTCTGCTCCGGCTGGAAGTGAAGTTATTACTCGGCCGCTCGATGCTTCTGGGCTGAGAGGGGATGTGACAGGTGGAGAGGAGCATGAATAAGTCAGGCGGAGGAGGGGATTAAATATTCATTCTACCCATATCGCTCTTTGTCACATCCTCTTTAACAACAATGAGCACGGTGGCGGAGGAGGAGGAGGAGGAGGAGGAGGAGGAGGCTACACATGTCCCACGCCATCAAGTCCCTGCTGGATATTTCACCTGAGGCCAGGGGCTCCTGCAGCTGACGGTGGGCGGGGTCACGGCGCAGCGGGCGGGGCCAGAGCAAAGCCAGCCTGAGCGGCTGCTTCTAGCGACGGGTGGAGGGTCATCCGGAAGGTCTGGAGGCGGACGTGGTTCCTGTGGGCGTCTGCAAGTCCACAACTGATCCAAAGAGTCAAAGTTGACCTGCTGATTGGACGAGGCGGCGCGGGAACGTTACCCCAGCAGATGTCGCAGCAGCAGACGCTGCGAATCCATGACAACCGCGCCGGCGCCGGCTCGCTCTCCGCCGAGGCTGTCACCTTCCAGAGTTAGCTCCCAGATTAAAGCCTTAATTGCCGTATCCGGCGGTAAATGGGCCAGTTTATCACGTTCGTCCACAAAGTTGCTGCTGCTGAACGTGAAAATGCATCCAGAACCTGCGAGCTTGCTTTCCAGCAGCACTGACTCACTTGGGCAACGATGAAGACGGCGGCGGCGGCGCAGCCAAACCGGCGCCTGGTAGACGCTGATTCACGGCGTTTTTCAAGCGACGACAGCTACAAATGCACACGTCTGCGCTCCGACAAATAGCTCGTGGCTACATTAACGAGCTGCAATCGCTCATGAAAGGCGTCAGCGTAAATAGAAGTAGGTAGGATAAATTGCGACGGCCGCGTCGCCTCGCCGGGACGCGCGAAAGCTTCTCGTCGAGCATCGCCGTGGCGGCAGGAGCAACGCCGGGGCCAGACTTCATCACACTGGGATGTAAATCAAAAAGTCAACGGAGAAAGAGGCGAGTCCTAGCGCGCGCCGTAAATCCTGGAATCAAAACTCGCCATCCTCGGCTCCTAAATGCACCGCTGTCATAAAAGCATTTCCATCGACAAATGAGTCTGCGGGAAAGGTCAATAGTTAATTGAATAATCTATCACCTTGGGATGGACACAGCGCACCGCGCTAACCAATCAATGACAGGCGCATTAAAAGGTCAGCCACAGACTTCCACGATAAGTCACCTGGTTAATGTTTTCTTTGGTTACACGTGGCTCCGGGGCCGGGGCGAGGCCGCGGCGGCCGCCAGGTCAAGCCGGATCCAGACATCCGGGTGTTGCTAACGCTAACCCGGGAAAATGTCCGATCCGGCGAGAAGCTTCCGGTTCTTTCCATCCTGGGGAAACCTGTTCTGGTGCATCCGGTTACAAACGTGCGCGCATCCTCGCGCACGTTTGTAACCGGCAGAGGATGGAATTAAAAGTCTTTCAGCTACATAACAGCCCGCCGAGCATTAGCGATGCAACAGCAAGGCTCATTTGGAGCAATAGCGGTGCATTTGCAGCAATATCGCGGTGTCGCCGTGACCACCGTATCAATTATAAATGAGCAACGTTTCCTTATAATGGCAATTTATCCCCATCCGCGTGTGTATTTCTTCTGCGGGAAGGTACGGCAGCCTGCATGGCAACAAAGACACGACGGCAACGCTAACAGATGCTTCTACGGAAAGAGAAAAAATAACGGAAAACAATAATTATGCAAATCTGAGATGGAATAATTATGGACGTATTCATTATTTATAGGTTGGCTTTTTCTTTGTGCTATCATAAACTAACTCTGAGCTGAATGTGCGACGGAGTTCAACCCTTTAATTGTGCGTACGCAGAATTATATCATTTATTTCAAGCATTGCTAACGCAATTTCATTATGACCATGGGCTAGAAGGATGGTGATTGCCAATTTGGTTCCGTGAGAAACTTCATATTTTCTTTACTTTCATATGCACGCATTTGTTTCTTTCTTCCCACACGTCCAAATGTTTACTTTGCTGGAAATATTGCATTATAAAATCCATATAAATGAGTAAAATTACTGCTGCAACTGATGTAACGACGCCTCCTGCAGAAGACAATCTTATTGATGTAATCAGCAAACGGCACAAAGTCGCCGTTTTTCCCCGGTAATTAGACGTGGCGGCGCAGGCGGAGGGACGGTCCGGCGCTTGGTGATTGTTTAAAACGACTCGGAGTCAGAAGAGAGAATCGTTCTTCTTTTCTAATGTTGCTTTAGAACATTTGGGTTTTGTTGCAAACTCTGAAACTCTTTCAAACCAAAAGAAAAAGCAGATTTGCGGCGGACAAACTTCGGCGCCGTTCTTCCTGTTTGTAAAGTTCCGGTTGGAAGCGCGAGTCGTCGCCGCTTTTCATCCTTCGAAGGAGCCACAAAGCTCTCGTTTTTAGCAGTTTGGTCCTTGTCCTCCGCCGTCTCTCCGAGGACGGCCCTCGCCCGCCGCATTGATCCTCGGTGGCGTTTGTTTGTCAGGCCGTGAACCGTCACTGTCAAAACCCGCCGCCGTTCTGTTCCCGCCGCGCCACTCATCCCGCCGAGGGTTCCGACGTACAATTGGCCACGGCTGCAGCAGCACCACCAGCGACGCTGAGAGCGTCGCTCAGCGCCTCCGCCGCCACGCGGCGTTGGCGAGGCTCCTGGAAGCGGTCATCAGTCAGCAGAAACTATCGCTCCGCTGGATCTGATGGAAGTTCTGGGGCTGGTTCGCCCTCCTGGACCATCACTTGTTCCCCCGTCCGCCTGTTGGCAGAACATCCAACAACCACGATGGTAAACTAAAGGATGGATGGAGCGGCGCCGCAGGAAGCGCGTCCCTGGGAGGTTGATCCACGACCTGCTGCCTGCTCTTAGCGTCTGAGCGAGAACCTTGACGGAGGTCAGGACCCGCCGGCTCCCGGCACATCCTTCCTCAGGTTAGCGCCTCATCTCGCCCCGCCGCCGTTAGCTTGGCTTTGATCTCCGGCCTGCGAATCCATCTCGTCTGGGTGAGCGTTCTCTAACGGACACAAACGGGAAGGAAGGAAAAACAATCACTGGCACAGATGCGGAGGCTGATTTCATCCATCCTGCAGCGCCCGGCTAAATCTCTCTGAAGAGGAGCAGATCTTCGCTCGTCTGCTCGCTCTCCCGCCCAATTGCCTCTGGGCTCGTCCGTAACGGCTCGCCGGGCCCTCGGGCCCTCGCCGGGACGCTCACGGGGAATGGCACGAGGCGAAGGTGGACCGTGATGTCTCCTTGGAGGTCACACCGGCAGAATTGAAAGTCTCAGGTAGAGCGGGGCCTGTCGCTTTAATCAACTGGATGGAATTTCCATTTGCCCTCCACGCCGCCGCCGCCGCCTCCCCCCGCGTGCTCAGGATGAGTCAGGAGGGGAGGAATACACTTTATAGGCACAAATAATCGTAAATAGGGAATGTCACCTTTAAGCCGAGGCCGTTTTATTATTGTTAGCGCTGCTGCTGAGTGGCTTTGATGCTTCATTCTCTCAGGGAGACCCAGCAGCTCCGCCCTCCTCGCCGTCTGGCCCCCACCGCCTCGCCGTCTCCCGGGTGAAGAAGTGGCGGCTTTGGGCCAACTTCCTGGGTGATTGATGGCGGCCTGCGTGCTAGCAGACGCACCTCCGCGCTACCAGAGCTAGCGTGTGAGCGGCTAGCCTTGTCCGTACAGGTGTAAGCTCCTGATTTACTGCTCTTACTCTGAGGCCTCCACGGCCCCCGTCTGCGACTTTATAGATCCCGCCTTCCAGCGGAATATGACCCGCCCTTCCATGATTCACCGTGAGCGGGAGCGGGATCCTCCCGGGAGCCGCAGAGCGCAGCGGCGCATCCAGGTACTTGTCTAATTGAGGTCCCCGAGGACCCGGCGGACAGATCGCAGATGCACCGAGTATTGACAAACGTCTCACGCTGCCTTTTTCTGCGCCCCGGCGGCGCAGGAACACCGCTGCGCAGCGTCATTTCCCAGTGGCCGAGGAGGCGGCGGCGCCGAGTCAAGTTGGGGGAAACGGACAAAGGATTCATATATTTAAATTAGATCTGCAACACTTGACTGAGTCTGGCGAGCGCGTGAGGAGGTCGGACGGGACCTGTTTACGCCTCTGCGTCGCATCGTATGCGAGCAAATGAACGGAGGAGCCGTCTGTATACCCGGCGCCGTGTTAATTGCGAGACATAATATTAAGGACGTGCGCTTCTCATGCCTGAGCATACGGCGCTCTAATAAGTTCAGGAACGTTACAGGGAACACGGCTTATTAAGGAGAAGCAAGGTAGAGATAGATTTAATTGTAATATAGCTAATCCTGAATATATTATACATCTGCATGCAAAAGCCGAGACGAGATTTAAATAATAATTGAAATATGCAGATGATGTATAAGGTTGTAATTATTGCTGATTTAGAAGTATAATTGGATGAAAACTTTTTCTTTTTCGAGGGCCGACAGTCAGAGACAAACATGCATATTCATGCAGGAATCTGCCCGCCGTGGTTCCGGAGGACGCGGCCGGAAGGAACAGACCAGGTCCAGGCAGAGGCGCAGCGGAAACCAAGAGCGTGGGGGCTGAAGACGGCGGGGTTTAACCGCCAGCAGGCAGAGCGCACGTTAGCCGCTAACCGCTAACCAACATCCCACACAAGCCCAGCTGATTCCGCTTGGGTTCCAGCCGCATTTTCACCAAACAGCGACGGCATAAACGCACCAAAGCGGCGCCGGCGGTCTGACTGGGACTCGCCATCGCAGCGTTTAACCAGACGCCTGTTTGTCGCTACACGCCGGTCACATGTACCGCCGGCGCCCCCTCACCTGCTGCACCTTCAGTTAGCGCTTCCGTCTCTGTCTGCAGACGTCGTGAGCGACGGCGGGCAGGTTGGAACGCGACCTCGGCTGTCTCGCGATGCGGCGGCGGCGGCGGCGGCCCTCCCCGCTCGCCTCTCCCTGTCAGACCAAAGTGAAAGCGCTGAAGGACCTCCGCCAACTCTTGTCAGAGCTGTCACGCACGTCGCCGCCACCCTGGTCTTGACAAGCAGCTGGGCCCCGCCGGGACCCCTCCCCCGCCGCGTCGATCATTAGCTCCTTTTATTAGCCGCTTTCTTTCATTCCCACCAAAAACTTTGACGCAAACACTTTACTGCTTGAAAATACTCGCAAACACAATCGAGAGGCAGCGTCCCAGACGGGCGCGCTGACCGTGAGTGACCCCGGCGGTTCCTGGCGGGTGCGCCCGTACCCACCAGCCCCTCGGCAGCCGTGCACGCACCAGCATCTCTGCATGGAGATGATAAGACGGGGGGAGAGAAGGGGGACGCCACCAAGTCCCTCATCAAGTTCAGGCTCTGAGACCTGCTCTCGGCCCGCCCCCCCCGGGGGCTCCTAGCAGGCTTTTGATATTCAGGCACACACGCTGGAGCGGCGCGCGCACGCACGCCACGGGGATGAAAGAAGGAGGAAAGTTGGAGCAGTTTTAATGACGTGTTTTGGGAGAGAACGCCACGGCCGCATGACTTCTGGGTCACATGTCCATCAGAACGCAACACGAGCTGGGAGGAGGCTTCAGATGCATCTCCGACTTCTGATTGGCCGGCTGGACTGCTGGAGAGGAATCAGCTCCGCTTTGTGTGAAGTTTCGGAGGGAATTCCCAGGATCCGGATCCTGGGAATGCTGAAGAATGACTTCAGGGCCGGACTGCTGAGAAAAGCGTGCTAGCATGCAGCAGCGAGGGTGAGACGCTGAATCACCCCGAGGATGAGCTGGCCGCAGCCACGCCCCCCTCGGACGGCCTAAACGCCCGTGCACGACCTCACCAGTTAGTGACACCATTAGCTCGTCATGCTAACAGAGAAGACTGGCGTCCGGCTGCGCTGTTGTTGTTGGGTCTTTTTGGGGGCGGTCCGGTCTCCGGAGCGCCGGGTTTGTTTAGCCGCTCTGGCGGCTTCACCGATTTCATGATAAATATTAACACTCAAATATGCGAGTGGGGCATTTATTGAAAGCGATCGCTCCAAACATCGTTTGTTTGCCTGCAAAACTGCAGCGGCCTCTTTCAGCGTGAGAAATTTCTCCCCAAAACAGCCTGAATGTAACCAACTGGATTTATGTTTGTTATTTTTTTTGCCTTTTTGAGACTGTTTGTCAATGTTTAGAAGTGCTGGTGTGCGTGTTGGTGTGGTGGGGGTCCACATGTGCGTAACAATGATAGCTACACTCCACTCGAGGAAAACAAACACCTCAAGAGAGCCATATATCCACTGGCGGGGAAGTTTTATAAACCAGACTGCAGTGCATTTATCCACCCACTCGGTTTTTTCTTTCCCCTGCCTGGGATTACAAGGTGGTCAGGCCCTGCCAAGAATCCTCTAGGTGCAGCGTGGAGGGAGTGAGAGCAGCGCGCGTGAGAAAAGACCTGACTTTGGAGTCAAACGGGTGGGAAGGCGAGGGGAGATGGGCCGGAAATGGCGCAAGAGCCCGAGCAGCAGTGGGAGGCTGACCTTTCGGCAGACAGCTGTTCTCTCTCAGGTGCTCGTTCTCAGGCGCTTCTTTTTTTTCCTGCATTAGTCATTATTTGCTCCCGGGGGATCAGCAGCAGGCCGCGGGTCAGCGTTTCATGTGGCAGGAAGCCGAAGCGCACACTCAGAGAAGCATGTGACCCGCTGAGGAACAAGCTGGGCGTGTTTAATCCATCACTCGTGGACTCGGAGCTGTCGCTAAATGATTTTAATGGGCTGAGACTAACGTTAGAGGCACGGAGGCCTTGTGAAAGCAGCTCCTTTGTTTATGTGTTTTACGTGTTTCTGGGGAATTTCATGCCTTCATTAGAGCTCCGACAGGAAGTGAGGGAGGACATGCAACACAAAAGGTCCCCGACTTCCCAAGAACCAGACGGGAACCTTGAACACTACCTTAACCCCCCGAGGCCCCAGTGCGCGGCCCTCTGCTGCCGAATGTTAATTAATTGTTGTTGCGACGCGGAGGGGCCGCGGTGACGAAACCCGGCCGCGCGGTAACGCGCTAGGTTGAGATTCACCGCGTAAACACGTCGCAGGTGATGCAACAGAGTCACGGCGTTACAGGCGGCGGCGGAAGCAGGACGCGGCCGCCTTTAAAGTCCCAAGTTTTGCTCTTGTTGTTACAAACGAGGACGCCAGAAATCAGGATCCTGCAACAGCAAAAACATCGTCAGTCGCAGGAAAAGAGGCTTTTCTTCTCCGGGTTGGGTCTCTTCAGCCCCTCTGGTGGAGGTGAAGCCGTCAGGCAACAGTGAAGGGTCGAATCCCGACCTCTCGGACATTTCTGCTCGTCCCGGGTTTGTCATGAGGAAATTAGCAGCTGTCCTGCGCCGCCAGGCCGCCGCGTCTGCACCAGCGCCTGGGGGAAAACCCATGACGTGAGCGCCAGCCGGGAACGAAAGGGGCTCATCTAATGCGCTACATTTTTGGCTTTGAACAGCAAAAGGGTCGAATCTTCACGCGAGCTTCAGCTCTCGGACACTGAAACGGCTCCGCTTTCAGCCGCAGGAGCCGCGCAAACGCAGCTGCAGACAGATGCGGTTCAGGAGGTTGTCTTTTATGAGCCTGCTGAAGGAGCCCGGGAAAGGCATTAGCTGATACGGCGAACCTCGTCTCTGCCAAGCTCTGCAGGTTAGGGCAGCACGGGGAGGGGAAGGGCGCCGTTCCGTCCCTCCCCTGCAAAACTCTTCAATCTTGTGAGGCCTGAGGGGCTGAGTAGGTGTTTAATTATTAAAGGTGTTTGAACAAAAGGCTATTCTAAGCCTGCTGGAGCCACCAACTGGACATTCTCCTCCATGTCTGATGGATGAGGAGCGTCAGAAATAGTCTGCTTCCACTCGCTGTTTGTGTTAAATCACCCAAAAAGATTCCCAGAGACCTGCGCCGTCCTGGCTGCTCGTTAGACAGGACGCCCTCGCGTCCGCGCTGCTTCTCACGCTGAGCCGAAGAAAGGTGAAGGCAAGCGCCAATCGGCTGGGAGGGAGACGCTCCGACTGCCCCAGAGCCAAACTTTCATTTCACATATCACAACCACAGAAACGTAGCTCTGCGGGGGCTAGCTTAGCACGAAACCGGGTCGAGATTGGGAGGCCTTGCGAGTAGTCTGACATAAAGACGTGAAAATCTGCAGGAAAACAAAGTTTAGAGGCATCAGGACACGAAAGCCGACATATATTTTGAAGTTGCAGCAGCGTTGACCAACTTCCAGGCCGACGTTTGTGTCATTCGCGTGAAAACAAGCTAGCTGTAGCGCTTGTTCACAGCCTCATCTGTTTCTACGCTCCTTCTGTTGGAACGACCGCCGGAGCCGTCTCACCCTGAAATAAGCACAAACACTCCAAGAATCGACTCTTTTCTTCCGTCCCGAACGAGTGAGCCGTTTGAATTTCCGCCTAATAACAGGGTTGGGGCAGATCGCTGGAGACGGCGTTCCCTGGTGGTTGCTGGACTCTTTCCGCACATTAAAAATCAACCCGAAACCTGGTGACATCAGCCTGCGGTGCACCAGTACCTGCCCAGCAGACTCCTGGGTCGCTAAAATTCCAGGTCGGAAAAACGTCGCCACGTTCTGGTTGGAAGAAAACGAGGGCAGTCGTGACGGGGAGAGCTGCGCTCCATTCGCCTTCTCGCAGCCGCTGAAGGAAAAGAAGTTATCAAACGCTTTCTGTGTCGCTCTGGGAGACAAATCTTTCATATCCAACTTTGCTAAAAGTTCCGAATCGGCAGCTTTTAGTTATCTGAGCGTCGGTGGACGGTGGCGGCGTTCCTGAACGCTCTATTTTTAATTTGGAAAAAAAATGAGGTCACTGTAGAGTTTAGCAGGAAAATCCCCTCAGATGTGTATGAGGAGCATGACATATTTAAGGTTTCATGCTTGTGTGATACAAGCCTGGCAGGACGCGTTATCCTCGCTTCATTTCTGGCTTTCGCTGTGGTCCGGTTCAGCCTGTACCCGGAGCTCGATCCGTGTCACTTCTTTGCTTTAATGGGAAGATGCCTCCGAGCTGTTTGGGTATTTTTAACCATCACAAGAGCGACATTCTTCTTCTTCCTCATCAGCATTCTTGTGGTAGTCCGGCCGTCACTCCTTCGCTCTCGTCACGCCGAGCGAGGCCGCTGCAGCGAACCGGGAACGCCGCTTGTACCGCACCCCCGAAACAGGAAGTGGAGGCGATGGGACAGCACGGGGACGTTTATCACCTCCACGGAGACCCGGGAGGCCTCTCCGCTGTGGCGGCTCTTCCTCGGTGTCCCCAGCAGGCCCCGTCGTTGAGTCCCCCCGTCCAGACCCTCCTCCTGACCAGCGGCTGACTGCTCACCCCGGGCCCCCGGCGTCAGTGTCAGGGAGAGGTGAGTGGGACTATCTCCACTTGCAAATCCATCCCTGGAGGCCCCGGAGCCTCGCACCAGCTCTTCCTCCTCTGCCACCTCTGCAACAACATCCTTTTAGGGGCGCCATCGGCCATCAGGCCCCTCCTCACCTCTGCGGCGTGATCTGAGGCGAGGAGGTGCGACGGCGGAGCCGCGGCTACCTCCACGGTCAAGGTGAAACAGTGGAGTTTATTTTGGACGTGCACGCAGACTACCGGGGTTTAGGAATTACAGGCCTCGCTTAAGTGGCAATTTAGTCGGGAATTAAGGGATAACGCGTATTCCAAGAGAGGAAATCCGTCCTGAGTTGCCTTGTATAATAGAGCACCTACCTCAGTCACAGCGGGTAATTGGAGCCAGATGTTGCTCCATGCAGCATTTAACGCACCGCTCTTTATTCCCCCTCTCAGCGATGTGAAACATCTTGAAATTCTGTCATCATACTGACTTTTGTGTGCTCGCGTACACTCCTGTGTCTGTGCCACATAATCACATTAGCTAGATTTGATCTAAGAAGAGGCAAATTATGCGCTTTTCCCATCAAATTTAGCTCCGTGACGAGTGTGCAGAATCGCTGTGTGACCTATCCCAGCGCGCCTCGTGCACAGGACTGCAGGAAGAGAACAAACAGAGAGAGAGAGGGAGGATGAAAGGGAAACGCTAATAATCTCACATGTGTACTGCAAATTGTCTGCTAACACCGGCGAGCAACACGCTCGCTAGCTGGAACGTGGCAGCAGCTTCCTAATAAGCAACATGCACTATTTATGACCGTAAAGCAGAGCCGGGGAGGGAGAGCGCTGTCAAAATAAAAAAACATGTCAATCTTCGCTCCCCGACGCTGCCCCTGCTGTTGCTCGTCTGTTAGTGCACTTTTTTTTTTTTATTATTTTCATGTTTGCCTGTGATGTACAAAGGCGGGAAAAACCACATCAGACCCACAGACAGTTTAAACTTCTACATGTGTGAAAAAGGGGGAAAAAGAGAATCAAAGGGAATATCAAAGTTTGGAGGAGCGCCGGAATGCGTCTGAAAAAGTAAACATTTCGTCCGGGCGTTGACGGACGGCGAGCAGCGAGGTGAGGAGGTGCGTTTAGGTGGGGACTAAAATGGTGGGGAAAAAAAAAAAAAATCGAGGCCAAGCTTGGTTTTAATACTTCATATGGCATTGAAAATTCCCTCTGAATCTCCCTAACTTCTCCCCGCTCTGCGCAATTATGCATGTTTATTCATTTTGATTAAGCGCGATGAAACGGCGGTGGCCGTGCGCCCGACGCGCCGCCACCGCGCGAGTGACAGTCTGTCAGAATCACATGAAAGACAAACTTCCCCATTTCTTCCGGCTTTATACCTACTAAAACAGCAGGTAACTGACAGAGTCTGAATATTTCAGGGGTCTCGCAGGGCGCCGTTCAAAGAGCGCGGAGGAATATCAGCGGCTTCAAGGACGGTTGGTTTAACTGGTGTGACACCAGTAATACGTTGATTAGTTGCCTGGGGCCCTGAGTCCTCTGTGCTTCCAGCAGACGCCCGGCTCCTTTCTTCTTCTCAAACCTCCACCGGCCGCTGGAGGAACACAAAAGGAGCTTTGGAATAAAGACGGAGCGATGAGACTTCCAGGTTAAAGAAGGAAAAGGAGGAAAAGGCGGGAAAGAAAAGGAGGGCCCAGAAAACGGCGCCCTCCAATCTGGAGCCGACCAGATCGACGCCTCTGAACCGAGGTCGACCGGCGGTGACCCGGTTTGGACTGTGACCCGGCGTGACTCCTCCCCTTCAAACTGGCCTCACTGTTGCCGTGACAATCACCCTGTTGGTGCTTCCTGTTTGGACCAAGTTCTGCCAGAACCTTGGTGCCAATTTCCGCGTCCAGATGACAAACGGTCGGAGTTTGGCGGAGACGATTTGACAGAAGTCAACTTTCCGGAGGGACGGCGGTCCAGCTAACCTCTGCAGCGCTGATGAGATGGGTGGGGGGGTGGGGGTTCAGGGGGAGGCTAACAACACTAAAAACAGAAAGAAACACCAATTTCTCTCCAGCCGCCGAGCACCTACGGGTCATTATTTCCTGTGAGAGCGGCGAGGCCTGCTGGGGAAACTTGTGCCTGAATCAACAGTGGTAATGACTGGCCGCCGTACGTTGACCTCTGGCAACGAGGCAACATCCATCGTTTGATCGCGTCCCCGTCAAAGCAGCCACAAAACACGTCTGGCATCAGGTCATTACTGTGTCTCTCTGCTGCAGCTGAAAACACACAAACGCGTCGACAAACTCTCCGTTTTCTGCCCAGAGCCACGCCAACGCGGCTGGGATCAAACGCCGCGGCTAATTTGTTAGCATTTAGCTTTGTTGGTTTTGCAGAATTAACAACAAATTCATCTTCAGCCGTGAAAGGAAGAAAAACCTTCTTTTTTTTTATCCTTCGCTCCGACTCTGAGACATGTTTACTCACACACTCTGAATTAAAAAATTAAATGTTTCGGATTAATGAAGCACAAAGATGGGAGTGCAAAGAATCCTGGGAAATACTTGAAAGGGGCGCGCGGACCTGCGCTCTGAATATTAATACCGTTCAAGCAAATTGTCCTACTTCTCGAGCCGGGAATCTGACGGCGGCGGCTGCGGCGGCGGCCATCCCGGGAACCTTCCTCAGACCCGGTTTCATCATTTACGTCTTCTTTTGCCAGGAAAAATTGCGTTTCTGATGTAAAAGCTGTTGTGTAGCGAAAACGTGGAGTTTTTCCAGGTTTTTCAAAGAGCATCTGCAACATCCTGAAGAGGATAAACACATGTATATTTAATGCGACGCGCCGATCGCAGTGATTCTAACGTGACTGCCGTGAATTTATTAGCGATGACCCCACCTAGGGAGAAAAGATCCCTCAGCGAGGGGAGCGAGAGAGAGAGAAAACAGGGAAGAAAAATGATAGGAGAGGAATGATAACAGCATGTAAACAGTGTGACTCTGGAGGCCGGGCTAATGAACGTGCGAGGACAGGAATAGAGAGTGAAAGAGCCAGGGCCGTCTTCCAAAATATCCACTCCCACACAGGTCAGTGGACTTTTGGCTGCATCCTGAGCAGCGTCGGGGAGGGAGGGAGCGCTTGAAATGCCTGGGATCTGAGGAAGGAATTCAGCGGGGCATGGGAATGGCAGTGTCACGGCAGTCGCCAGAGAACACTCTTAAAACGCCGCCACAACAGACGGGCCTGCTTAAAAACGCCGTCACTCCTGCTCAGGCTCAGCTTCTCCTCTTTTTATGAGTCTGTTTTTCAAGGACGGGAAGGCTGTTTTCTCAAGAACTTCTCCAAACAAACCAAGAGCTTATTTACTGCTGCCTGCTTCCATGCGTCCTCAGGGGACGCAGCTGGAAAACGGCGTGCGGGACTTTAACGTCCACCTGAGCGGAGTCGGACCAGCAACCGCAGACAGGAAGTGCCCCAACCACCAAGTAGGTTCAGAGAAGGTCTAAAGATGAAACGACGATGCTTCTGGGCCAGCACACACACGACCCCGAGCTGTTCCTGCGCGCACGCAGGGAGGGGGACGGGTTTTTTCCAAGCTGGGCTGCTGTTGCGGCGTTCCCGCTGCCGGATAAAAATAACCAGAGCGACACAGAACCTGGCGAAGGAGAGCTGAGCGGTGGGAACGTGCAGAAGCTGCCAAGTGTGCTCAGAGTTTGACCTCTGGCCCCCGTGGAGCTTCATCCTACCGTCCACAGACGTCTCGGTCCCGCTTCCCGCAGAACCGCATCAGTCTTCCAGGACCTGCGCTACGCCCCCTCAAAGCCCCCCGTCTGATTAAAGATCCCGCGTTCACGGATCCGCGGATCCATCCCTCACCTGGAACGCACCAGATCCAGGTTGTCCTTTCCCGTCTTGAGGAAACAGGAAAGTCAGACCAGTCACGACGGCATCCACAAACAGGCCCGCCGGTCGGGCAGACGGGGAGGGGCACGTTAGCATATAGCATGAACACGCTAGTCACACCTGCTGCAGACTGACGGGTTTACGGGGAGTTCTAACCTTTGACCTGACCTAGGATCCACTTACACGCCACCACGCTGGGAGTGTCCCCACCCCAACACACACACACACACACACACACACACACACACAGCCTTTAACTGTCGACAGGACAGAGCGTGTGGATTCAAAAATGTGAGAAAATCTCAATTTCAGTGAGATTAAATTCCATTTACAACTTTGAAGGTGACGTCAAAGTATGAAGGGACCTGTGTGTGTGTGTGTGTGTGTGTGTGTGTGTTGTACTGAGTAGAAAAATCCTCATTCTACTAGCCAAGTGAGGACGTTTTGGCTGGTCCTCACAACTTTAAAGGCCTGTTTGAGGGTCCAGACTTGGCTTGAAGGCTGGGGTTAGACCAGGGTTTAGGTCAGGGCTCAGGGGTCAAGGGTCAAGGGTCAGGAGCTGGCTAATACATTATGCCTATGAAAGTCCTCACAAAGACAGAAGTACAAGGACCTGTGTGAGTGTGTGTGTGAGCGTGTGTGTGTGAGCGTGTGTGTGTGAGGAGGGGGCTGATCATTTATTTATGTTGTGAGACTAAATCTGGGTCACTGGAAGCGTTCCGTCTTCCTCCTCCTCTTCCTCGGGTCCCAGCGTCGGCTGACAGGGAGGGAGGCGCCGTTAACTAAGCGCAGATAACAACGAGGCTGCGATCTGCTCATTTATTTCAATTACGGCGCTGCTAAAGAGGACAAGGCTCTTCTATCAGCGACGCCCCCACAGAGGAGGACGGCTCCCATGACCAGCCGGCAGAGACTCCAGATGTGGAATCAGCCTGCGCACAGACGGGAAGCTGCTCGGGAACGAGGCACCGTTGCTCTGGTCAGGTGTTTAAAGCCGCTTTTGTACGTCTGTGATCAGAGAAGCTTCTGTGAAACCATTTCCAGGTTGTTTTTCCTGAAGGATATTTTTCATTAATTCAGCTCAACTGCGACGTTAAGGGTGCAAACGTGTGTCTATGCGTCAAATACCTTTAGTTTGGAGGCGCCAACAGGTCACATGATTAGGAAAACTACAACTTTAGCTCATTTAGCTCAAATCTGGCCGAAACATTTGTGATTAAAGTTGCATTTTTGTCGTCGGCCTTCTCTGGCAGCAGCAAACTTTGATGTCTTTGATGTCTGGCCGCTTGCTTTGACACGTGTTTACAATGTGAGGTTGATCAGAGCATCAAAGCGGATTCAGATGGTCGCAGTGAGGTGAACGATGACTCCTCGCCGCTCGCTGCGTCGTTCCTGCTCAGGCACTTTTGCAGCTGACGCCGAAAAGAAGAGCGAGCTCGCAAACTGTTTTGCACCCGTTAGTTCGCAATTACAGCACAAGCGTCTGCCGGCTTCGCAGTTATCGGCGTGAGTGTGCAAACTGGCTGATTTGGTGGCCGATGCGAGGGAGGAAGAAACCTGGGGACGGAGCTGGATACGAGCGGCGGCGGAAAGGAAGTTAATCAACACTGTTAATTAAAGACAAGTTCAATAATTGTTGTATTACAAGCACAAACAGCACTTTGTTAAATATCGTTAATGTGTTTTTTTGTTGCACCTATTAGAGATTCTTGTCTGCGAGTTAATTTCATTATGCTAATCAGGCCCTCATCTGCACGCCGCTCGCCTTTGATCCATCTTAGTTGTCCTGATCTTCAAAGACAACGTCACCACTTACTTTAAATGAATTTTGCATATTTTTAAAGGAATCTCATGGAAATGAGGGGGGGCGGGGGGGCGGCTGGAGGAGTAATTAATTTTTCATCATGTGTCGGTGTTTTTGAACACGTTGAGAGTCGAGCGCAGGATTTCATTCCGGCGTGTTAACAGGAGGAAACGTGGCGGAGGAGGGGTGGAGGGAGGAGGAAATGTTTCAGACGGGGAGATTAAAGAAGCTGCAAATGCGAGACTTCATCTGGACTGATAAACTTTAGTGTTTAATATGCTCTTTTGTGCTCCCAGCATGAAAAAGAACTTTTCTCTCCTCTTCCTCACTTCCTCTGCCCAACCCTCCTCCCTCCGCTTCCCAGTCTTCCCATCAATGGCAAAGCGTTCCCCGTCTGGCCGTTCGGACACCTCGGGAGGAGGGGGCCGGGGAGACGGGCCCCGAGGCGGCGGGGGCGAAGCACCCCTGAACAGGCCTGCATTATTAAAACCGGACAGGCCGCGAATCAAAGCCCTGGAATCCGATTTAAGGAGCTGGCCCGAGGCGCTACAACTACCGAAAGCCCGGGAAAGAGAGTGATGCTCCCGTCTGTTTGTTTAGGACCCCGCTAACGGAACGTTAGCGCAGAGCGCTAACAGAAACATGAGGAAGACCGCGAGCGTTCTTCCGAACGCTAACGAACCTTTGCTGACCTGACGGTGACGAGGCCTCAAATGAGTCCAGCAGGTAACCACAGTGACACAAGGATGCTAGCGCTGCGTTAGCGCTGCGTTAGCGAGGATAATGTAGCCGATGACTGAGATGGGCAGTGACTGAAACGATGGACGCGCTGATGCAAATAAATGAATATTCACGCGGAGAACGTGATGAACGAGGAAGCAGACACTGGTGGAATCACAACAGAAACGCGGAGAGAAAAGAGCAAATATTTAGCGAGCGACTGCAAACAGCGGCGCGTCGGGTCAAACATTCCTATTTGCTCAGATTAAAGACGCGGCTTTGATTTGCAGCGAGCGCCATCAGGAATATTTCCTCATCGTTTCCATAAATCCAGAAAGCTGCCGATTCACCTCCGACAAAGCCGATCCCAGAAGCGGCGACCTGAATCTGATGTCACGTAGGTGAACACGACAGATTGTGCTTACCTACTAAATCCGGCATTAGAAACATTTTTTAAGCCTCTTATAGGCCAAAAATCAAATCTGTCCTGTCGGAGCGCCCAGGCTTCCTGCCAGACCCACTCAGGTAATGCAGGCTGCAAGCTGACGGCACAAATCTACCGCCGGCTGTGCCGGGGACGCCGCAGCTATAATTTCCCATCATCTATCATTGGGAAAACATACTGCCGCATGTGCAGTAATTAATTAGGAAGACAAATACAGGCAGAGGGGGAGGTTTCATGTCGATGGGAGTCGTGTTTTGATGGATTGGACGGCAGGTTCCCGAGGTTGAAACGGAGCTCTGGGCTTAAACGCGTGGATACGGCTGCAGGGATCAACGCCGTCATTCCGCTGGTCAAGCTAGCCGACTGTCTCGTGCCTGCGCTTCCTGCAGACGTTAGCTTCTGCTAGCCAGCCTCAACGGAGACCAGACTAACTCATCAGCTGACCGGCTCAGGCAGGAGTCTGCTGTCAGAGGTGATTGCGCTGCGTGGCGGAGGCGGCGGCGGCGGAGGCGGCGGCGGCGGCCGCAGCCTCACTCCTGCGTGTTTTGCACCTCGCAGCCTCAACAGGTGCCTGCTGGACTTGGTGGGTTGATCAGGCGCCAGCTGGCGGCTTGATGGATGACCAACCATCGGCCTCTTTCTTCCTCTCCCCCCCGTCTCTCTCTTTCTTTGCATGTGAGCTGCTGATGCAGGAGGAAAGAGGGAGCAGAGGCGGAGGAGCGGACAGCGATCTGAGAGCTGATTGGCTCTCCTAGCGCTTGGCAGCGGCCTGCAGCGGGAGGCGACCTGCCAAGAAAAGGTTCCTGTGTACTTTCACAACGCTAAATGGGAAGTTTAATCAGAGCTATATTGAAATGGTGATTTCCTGCACGTGCACGTGCACACGCAGCGATCAGGCGCACGTTTGTGCCTGTTATATAACTCACACGCAGCCTGCGCAGGTGCGGCGCTGTGAGGTCTTTCACAGCCAGACAAAGACGGACGACGGCGTGAGGAGGGAACCTTCCTGACCTGCACGGCTGCTGCACGTCAGACGCGCACGTGCGTGCGTGTGGAGGGATGGCTTCTGGGGTCAAAGGTTAAAGACAGCAGTGGAAGCGATTATCCTCTCTATCACCGCGAGACAGCGAGGATTTAACGGACCAGCATGCGCCCCCGCCCCGGCCCGCGCTCGCTCGTGCACACGTGTAAAAGGGCGCCGCTTTCTCAGCAGCCGTGAGGATTAACAAGCTTCACCTGACTGAAGCCGCCGGCCTCTCAGCTGGAGCAGAAGACCTCTGCGCTCCCGACGACCTCGCCCTCAATTTGTTCCCATTTCACTTTGGAATTACGGCTCGCTAACGGCTCGCTAACGCGCCCAACAGCTGCTACAAGGAGGCTTCTGCTGCATGTTTAATGACATGAATTAAAGATGACCAGGAGGCCTTCCTGCGCCCTTTTTTTTTTCCCTCCACTTGTCACGGCAGAAAAAACGAGCGAGTCCAAAGGTGAGCGGCGCTACAAGAGAGTGGCGGCCTTGGTGGCTGCTCCTCCTGCCCACTTATATCTAAAGCTTTTGATTCTGTAGATCATCAAATATTAATACAACGACTTGTAAGCATTGGAGTCTGGGAACAAGCAATTAGATGGATTAGATGGAGCTCAAAGGGTTAAATGTGGTGACCAGTGTTAGGTGTACCACAAGGGTCCATTCTGGGCCCACTTCTGTTCACTGTTTATATAAATGATGTGGGACAGAATGTAAAAAAGTAAATTGTCATTTCTATGCGGATGACATGATCATATTCTTTTGCATCTGACAAATTGCAAAATGCATTTAACACTGCCACAGCTTCTCCGAACTGAAGCTCTCTCTTAATGCAAACAAAACCAAAGTGATGCTCTTCTCTGGAAGTAAGATTACGCAAACTGTTCTTCGGGTCGGTACCCCGGCGCCTCAGTTACTGAAGCTGTACATGCTTTTAAATACTTGGGTGTCATAACTGATGATGAACTGTCTTTTGTGTCTTTTATGGACTCTTGTTAAAAACCTGCGTCTTAAATGAGGTTTTTGTTTCAGAAATAAGTTTTTTTGCCGCAACATTCCTTCCAGTGCTGGGCCCCAGCCCAAGCTCTGCTCACTGGATTCAGTGTCCCACGCCTCTCTGCGCTTCATAACAAACTGTAGTGCACGGACCCCCACTGTGACCTGTGCTCGTGCTGGATGGCCTGCTTTAGCGAGCCGCCGGCTCACACACTGGCACAGATTTATTTATAAGGGACTTGTTGGTTTACTTCCTCCATTCCGCCGTGAGGATCGTCAGCGTGGGCCTGATGGAGCCCATAAGTTGCGTTCTCAGGACGTCTACACTTGACTGAGGGGAAAACTGTCTTAGTACCGCGCTCCAACACACTGGAATTCTTTCAGTTTTAAAACTTCAAACTCTTGTACGTAACATTTTAACATTTTAACGTTTTATCTGTGTGTGTTTTATTTGTGTGTTGTTTTTATGGGTTGTGTTGTTTGGGCCTCTTGGCCAGGACTCCCTTCAAAAAGAGCTCTTTGAATCTCAGTGGGACTTTCCTGGTTAAATAAAGGTTAAATAAAAAAATTAAAATACATAATCCACTGGTTTACGTAACCTCGGTGTCCGGAGGTCAAACCGCAGCGTTTAGAAGACGGAGAGGATCCGAACCGGGAAGCTGCAGCTCTGGCAGCAGGACGGTTTTACTGCAAACTCAAATCAAATCTGTGGCAGACACACACACACACACACACACACACACACACACACACACACACACACCGGGTTGTGCCAGCAGTGGCGGCGTGCTGCATCTGTCAGGCTTCAAAGCCTACAGGGGCGGGCGAGCGCAGCCAAGCCTGCGGGTCTCAGGTGCGGCGGGTCTTAGCCAGACGGCAGATGTATGAAGAGCTCCCGCCGCACTGATCCACAATTAGCCCGACCTGAACCCCTCCCACCGCCGACTTCAGACTCTGCTAGGAATTAGCATGCGGCTCCCTGAGGCGTCTGGGGCTTCCTGTTAGCTCAGACTGGGGTTAACGTCAGGTAAGCAGGTTGATTGCAGATCGCTGCCGTAATTACGTTCTGACCGTTTGACCCGAGTCATTTAACACTCGGAGGAAACCACCACTTCCTTTCTTTACAGCAGCACACGCGCACGCGCGCGCGCACACACACTTTGTATTCACAGATCTCCATTATGATGAGGAGCCACTTATGTGCTCTGGTTAAGTACACCAGTGACAGGCAGAGAGGAGGAAATGTGAGTCCTGCAGTCCTTTAAAGATACCACTGGCTTGCTTTCAATACCACCAATTAGACCAGCCTGAGAATCAACTTTTTAGCCATTTTCTCCCATTTCCAAGCCAAAGTGATGTAGTCCCGCTCCTCCCTCTGGGGCGCGACGCTGCTAATAGACCGCGGTGCATCCGGTGTCGGGTCCAGATCTGAATAATCTCTGTGTAAAGTAATGTCTTGTGTTTACAAGCCATTATCTGCTCAGAGTCTCTCTCCTCAGGAGCCTAATTGTGTTATCCAATAGGCACTCCCCTCTTTGATCACTTAGTGCCACTTAAGGTGTCTGCTACAGTTGCTGGAAATTGTGGGAATAACAGGGGAAAAGGAGGAGGTGGGGAAAGGCCTCGTTAATTGCGGGGAGTCGTTGTTTTGCAGAGCGGATAGGTGCCGCCGCCGGCTCTGACATGGTTACGCCACAGCTTGACAGGGCTATTCTGATGTCGCCCAGAGCCACTTCACCGCCATTAGCGGCCACAGAGATAATTAATGTATAGACGCTGACTGAGCTGACAGGTAAATGTGAGGAAAATGTGCCGTCAGACGAGAAAAACAGCTTTAATTGTTCAAATACGAACAAAGACGAGGCGGAGAGACGATGGAACTGAAGCGTTAGCCGCCGTTAGCTCAGATGTGAGGGCGGTTTAGTTTCGGCGAAGCAGTGATCATCCCCAGGTGAGATTAGTCCTGAGTAAACCCCACCGTTAGTATCACTCCTCTCCCACCTTGACTCACTCGTTTCCATTCCTGCCGCACTGGGAATCTTTTTTTCCGCTCTCGTTTACTTCTCCTCTCTGTTGACGCAACGAATGCCAGCAAATATGCTGAACACACTCGCAGTAAAAGAAACCGACCACTGAAAGGTAAATAGCACTTTATCTGGCCTGCAACAGCAACGCGCCGCCGAGCGCTTTGTTTACCTCGCCGCCGCTGACTGAAAGTGGCTCAGGCCCTGCTGCCGCTGCGATACGGCCGCTAATTAGCTTCCAGGAAGCCTTTACCTGCCGCTGCCTCTGTGGAAGCTGTCGGCTCGCCTGTCTCCTTTAATGTTTACACAAAGCTAGCTTCTCTGGGCTAAATCCCTGCACTTCCTGCCTCTTCTTGAATTGTCTCCCTTCATTGTTTTAGGGAGACCTTTTTTGTTCCAACGCCCTGAAACCTTCCTGTTAACGCGTCTTCTGCTCTGAACGTCAGCTCTGTGTGGTGATGATGTAATGCTGCTGCTAAATTCCGAGGTTTAGCTCAGCGGCTAAATATTAGCCGCTTCACGCGCTCGATTTGATGTTAAAGCTGAGCAGTATTTGGCTTTAAATTAGGTTATTTTGATCCACAACCATCAGTGACTGTTACAATTACAGCGGCAACTCATTTTCCATTGATCAACTAATCAAAGTGCTATAAATTACAGGAAGTTGCTAAGTTGTTCAAAGGCAACTAATCAATGACGAGTGAATGAGGACTGATATTTCCCCTGAGGCTGCAGGGAAACAAGCCAACAACCTTTAGATCTGTCTTTAAGAAAATTTCCCTAAACCTTTAATCTGTCCCTCCTCCCCCTCCTCTTTCAGTGTTGCCGGTGTGGTTAGCCGCCACGCTCCGCTGAGCTGCTCTCTCGCTCCCCCAGGAGAAAATTTGTGCATGCATACTGTACATGAACTTTGGATAAATAAATAAACACGGAAAGAGCTGCAAGATAATTGAGTGCAAGAGAAGAAGAGAGAGGGAGCGAGAGCGAGAGAGAGAGAGGTTAACAAAGACAGGGTGAGACAGGTAGGATTAAAGCTATGATCCATATGAAGGTACGGCGCCACCGCCACGCTCACTGCTTACATTAAACTTTTGTTTAGTATAGAACTGATATGGAGACATGTGACCTCCGGTCCCGCCCACACACACACACACACACACACACACACACACACGCATGTGCAGATGCAGCTGAAACAACCCCTCCGCCTTCATTTTACCTTATTTATGCAAAAACCTGCTGGGATTTCCGAGGTTAAAGCGAGAGCGTCGCAGGTCGGCGGTTCTTCTCACTGACCCCTGCGTAGGTGTTTGGATTCCTCAACGCTGGAACCTGATTGGCTTCTGCCTGCGGCAGGAAGCGGCGCTGGAGGAACGGACGCTTCCGAGTATCTCCTGCAATAAAGAAATGGCCGCGTCCGTATTCCTCATTTGCGAGATTACTCCCCGAGTTCTAACGCAACTTTAAAGACAAGGTGAACGATCAGGTGACCCTCCGGGCCAATCAGCAACAAGCTTAATAGCTGTACCAGATCAAAGCAGCTATAATCTGTGTGGATTAGCATGTTTCTGAATTTTAGCTACTACTCCATGATACGCTCTCTGAGTGGCAATGTTGTCGATTTCCTACATCCGTCCTTTTAGTGGTTACGGCGGCACAAAGCAGCCATGCAAATAATTAGCAAGAAAAACTGGCTGACTGGTGATCAGGAATCAATCAGGAGGAAAACGTCCATCAATACCCGATAGCTGTTGAGCAAGGCTCAACCACAGCGGAGGGTTTTTGGAAAGCCGTAAACGAGGCGAGGTCGTCGCGGCTTCCTGTGGGCGTGGCCGCGACCACTCCACGCTACATCAAAAGGTGACAAAAGTGTCATCGGTGTGATTGTTTACATCAGAGGTGGGCAAACTGTGGCCCGGGGGCCACATGTGGCCCGATGAACTATTGAATCCGGCCCGCAGAGCCTCCACAATCACTCCTCCACAGGACAAATGAAGAGGGTTGTCAGCTTGATTGGTTAGAAAAAGCTTCAGACCCCCCCTTCACCTAGCATGCTAACATGTCCTCTCAAGAAGGCGGGGCCAAACATCATTTGGATGCATTTACAGGCTCTTCAAGATATTTTCTCAGTCACTAGTCCATCAAGCAGGATTTTTAGCTACCCTCCTGCACCACCTGGCCGGCCCCTTCACCAAGATCTACAACCCAACGTGGCCCTTCAGGCTAAATAAATGCCCACCCCTGGTTTACATGAATCGGGTTCGAGGTAAAGTCGGACTTTCCCCCCCCCCCGACTTCATTCTCGTCACGCTGCGATTCGAAGGTGGAAGAAACAGGGCTGAGAAACACATTACTCCCCCTCGCGCACGCGCGCGTCACGCAAACCTTCATTTCCTCCAAAACCCAAAGTGTTATTTGAGCTGTAATTGAAAAGGCGTTGAAGGCCACTAATGACGCGGTGGAAGAAGGAGCCCGCGTCTTATGACAATCTCTCGTGCTGGCTAAATGGCGCTCAGGCTCAGGTGGCTCATATTAACCTGGAGAATATTCCCTCCGCTAAAGTGTCGGTGTGCGGCGGCGGCGTCGGGGGATAATTGAATTCTAGGGGCCTTCGTAGCCAACCTCAGCTATGAGCCTCATTGAGATTAATTACTCACCAAGACGCCGCGCGCCGCTCAGAGATAGCAGCTATTTTAGCTCGACGGCGTCCGGCTCGGCAACCTCAGCAACCTGAAGACGGAGCGGGTGGCCAGACAAAAGAGGGAGCCGCGCGAGCGCGATGCTATCGCTGCCGTTGTTGTGTTACCATTAATTAATTTCAAGGTGATTATACTTCACTGAGCACGCCGCGCGCGGCCCTCCCTCCAGATAAACAGGAGCGCATGGGCGGGTTGTGGCGGTGGCGGCAGAGATAAGCAAAACAATGCTGGAGGTGATATTCAAATGTTTCCAGGACAGGCTAATAAAGGCTAGTCATCTAAATATTCATTTAGGAGCATATGTGTGTTTAATACACCTTGTACACAGAACAATAGCATGGCCCTGAGCTGTGTTTGCAGCTGTGACCTACAAATCCCGTATCTGAACTGCACCGCCACACAGCCATCAGCCTTCCGCCCAACGACGAGGGAGGGGCCACGCCACGGCGGCGGCACGCAGCGATTTCACTCGCCCCCAAACACACAACAGAGAAAAGGGTCACGAGGACCACTGAGGCACCTTAACAGGGCAAACAACATGCTAACATTAAAGGCTACACCTAGCTACCAGCCGTGTTAGCGCAGAGGCGCTGCTCTTTGACCTTCGTCGATTACTCAGTGTCACCTCTTCAGGCAAACGCGCGGTACTGCAACAGAATACAGCTAGACGCTGTCATGCTAAGTCCTGAAGGTCATTGCTAAGACTTTAATGTTTCTAATGACATATTGGGTGAATGTGACCGAGACAAAATGACAAAGAAAATATTTCTAATTGAGAAGCGAGTTTGAATATTCCAAAGACGAGCGTGGCCGTCTGTGTCTTTAGCCTCAGCTCTCCGGAGCAGATTGTTGGAGGCACAAGACGATGGGTGGGTAAAAGGTGTGAAAAGAGGAGAGAAAATAGAAGCCATGGTTGTTGTGAGAGCCCCCCAAGAGGTCCACAAACAGGTCTGAACTGGGTTCAGGTTTTAGCAGCACAGTCGCAGCCGCTTTAGCACAGTCAACGCTCGGAGTGATAAAACAATACACACCTTTCAGCATGAAACCACAGCGCAGCCAGAGCTCCCATCAGCCCGCTCCCACCGGAGCAAGTGGGCTTCAATTATCACCACACACACTCACACACACTCACACACACACACACACTGGAGGCTTCCACAGAGCTACTGACACCAGCACGCCGACAAAAATATCATCTCACGTGGCGTTTGGATCCTAATCAGAGGAAACGGAACACTTTCCAGTTTTTATGCATCAGTTCGGGACCCGAATAGGAACGTTCAGACAGACGGGGACGTTAGCATTCCAAGCTCATGTTAGCATGAGGGAACCGGAGAGCTCCTCCTCTGCTTGAAGGTGTCAGACCTGAAGAACATCAGCCGCTCAGTTTTGGTGGTTTTGGTGTGGAGGCGGGGCCTAACCACAACCTTCCAGGGGCTTTCTTGATGCCCACGTTACGAGGAGGACAGAGGTATGGATTTACGCTCCACGTGCACGCGTCTCCATGCCTACGGTGTGTTTACCAGAGGAGCAAAGGACGCTCGTTAGGCTCATTAGCACCACAGAGGACCAAACGGCTAAACGGCAAACAGGCAGGTCCACCTGGTGGGTCACTAGCCCCTGAGATGCGTGGGCGTCCGGTTACAGATGCCCCCACCTCCGGCCCTTCGCTCCGGGGGATCCGTTTCCCAGCCAATCGACAATATCGACAAATATCATACGGTCCGAGCGCGGCGCTGCCTCTAACGGCCTCAAAAGAGACTCGAAGAACAAAGATCTCCGCCCTTTCTCTCCTCGCTCGCTTACTCATTTCCGCTGTTTCCTCTGACAACGGCGTTTATCCTCAGAAATGATCAGAACTCGCCGTTTTCTGACAATCAAAGTCCGACGCGCCGCCAGGAGACGCGGTAAATACCAGGACGGCCGCTATCTCACACCCGAAGCGTAAATATTCCGGCTTTTCCGCTGTTATGTGGTGTAAAACAGCGCAGACGTCCCTCAATTTCCTTTCATTTGTTGTCTAAACGTATGGACATGACGTCTCTATGATGTGGTGTGAATTATTCATCGTATGCGGCGCCGCTTGCCCGTTCCATCAGTTGCACTTTCTGTTGTATTGTGATGGAGGGAATATAATTGACTGGCGGTGAAGGTGTACGTGTTAGCGTGTTGACAATAGAAAGAGCATCACAAAAAAAGGCACTAATGGGCAGACAAAAAGGGCTCCACTCCAAGGGGCGCATACATATTTATACCCATGTCCCCTTTCATGTCTTCCTACAAATCTGATCCTGCACATCTCCTCTGGGCTGAGGCTGCCTGAGAAGCTCTTTGTATTAACAGAGCTGCTCCGTTCAGGCTCTATTTGCTTCCACGCTGCCGACGCACAATTTGACCGCCGAGAACCGGGGATTAGACCCGGGAAAAAAGGGCGCTCAATCAGCGGACTGGCGTCCCCCAGATGACCTGAGACGAGGCCGAGGAGGCAGCGGCAGCGAGGACGGAGGAGGCGAGCAGCCATGCGGGTCTGGGCCGGTACAGCCGGGTGCTCGCCGCGGCCCCCGGCAAAGCCAGGTTCTCTCTTCTGCCTCCTAAATCAATAGCAGGGCTCCTCTGGGTGCCCTGGCCAGCCATCTGGACTCAAATCCAGGGGCTCAGGTTGTCCCCGGGGCCCCGCCCGCCCGCCTCACACGCAGGAACCTGGCACTAAGTTAATCGCCCCCCCCCCACCGTTCATCATCCCGCCTTCTGTCCCCCGCCGTACACCTTCCATCTGATCTGGCCGTCTGCGACTCAAATGTCGGGCCACCTGGGAAAGGCATCTGTCGGCCTGCAACGGGAGCCGCCGCCACGGCCGCACCGCTCCCAGCACGCACGGGCCCGCTCCCGCCGCCGCCGCCGCCACCACCTTCTGGGGGGTTAGCGGAAGGTGCGAAGCTTCTGAACAGACGGCGTCCCGGTCTACGTCACCAGGCGTCCTACACGGACCCTCGGCAGCACGAGGCGTCGCCGGCGGCTACGAGGATACGACAGGTTTCCGACACGCAAACCTAGCTTCCTGTTTTTGTGGAGACGGACACAAAAAGCCGAGTCTGTCCATCACACTCAGAAAGTGTGGAAGATATTCCAGCAAACAACAGAAGTAATAATCAGCGCAGCAGCCTTCCTACAGCCGACAAGGTGGTTAGCACCGTCGCCTCGCAGCAGGTTGGGGGCTGGAATCTGGGCTCCGGCCTCTCTGTGCGTGTGCACGTGTGGCTTTTCTCCGGACACTCTGGTTTCCTCCCACAGTCCAAAGACACGCTGACGCTAACCCTAAGCGGATGGATGAGGGCACCAGACTTTACTTGAGAATATTTTTCAAAATTCTGAGATAAAAAAAGTCTCATATCAAGAAAAATGCAGTTATTAGTGAGACTATCCTGATTTGAAGGTGATTCTGGGATTGTTGGGCTGAGATTTACCTACTTATGTCTGATTTTCTTCTTCTGCTGGCAGATAATTTAGCTTAATTTAAGTAAAATTCCCACAATTTTTGTGTTTTTTTTTCTTGCTTTTGAAAGAACAGGTCTTCTCTCACACACTCCGTGTGTGTGTCCCCGTGCTCTCCATCCCGCCAGCATCAGCATCCTCGTGCACGTTTCCCCGGCGCAGCAGGTGGTGCGGCAGGCGCGGGTGTGCGCAGGTAGACGGCTGTGCGGGTTCAGGGGAAGGAAGGAGGGAGAGGAGCCTCTTCATCAGTACTGATAAAGATCCATCTGGATCCTCTGAAAGCGGGCTGGCGGAGGGGCGGGGCCATTGATTGTGCGTCCCGGTGGCCATATATGATCCCGTCTGAAGCGGAGCAGCGGGAGCAGCGGCTCTCCTGGGCGGCGTCCAGACCCGGCAGAGGTCTGTTTGCGGAGGCATTAACGGAAAGAAAAGGAGGGAAAGGGCTAAAAAGAGGAGGGGCCGGCGGCGGCGGCGAGGCCTCCCCGGGTCAGGTCGGCGTGCAATCAATATTGAAATGCAGAAATGAAGCCTTTCCATCGCTAATTAGCGGATTCACACCTGTACTCCGCCGGGGCTGCCAACGCCGCCGCATCTGTTTCCCTCCACCTGCCAGGCACCTGCTCTCCTTTCAATGGCGCCTGATTGCATTCAAAGGCACGCCACTCTTTTAAGCTTCTTAGCGCCTTCCCCTCCCCCTCCCGCGTTATTTTGTATTTATTTGTGTCTGTTCATTCCAATGCAGGTGCCTCGCAGTGAAACTCAAGTGCGCCATACATGAGTGATTCTTTTATGCCTCAGTTCCTGCATTTGTCATTTTGGCGAAAGCAAGAGGATTAGGGGGGTTTGGATGTGTACCTCCTTTTCTGCCTCCCCCCTTCTCTCCGTCTTTTCCTCTCTAACTCTTTTTAACAACATCCTTCCCCAATAATTTGCATAGGAAATTCTTTAACCCTACGGTGGTCAGAGCGGACCGCCAAATCCTCTCCGCCCGCCGCGCCGTGTGCATCCGACCTGCGACCGCTGACTTAGTTCCATCACGGCAGATGCGTTGGGGGGGTCGGAGGGGGAGGGAGGAAAGAGGTTAAATCAGCTTTTCTTCCTCTTTCTTCTGCTTTTCTCTGGCGCTGCCGTATAATCGTTCACAGGGACACAAATCTGCGGTTTTGGGGCAATAACCTCCGTCTTCGGTTAGCATGTCGACGCTGACGTATCCGTGCACCGACACGTGCGCGCTGCTTCCTCGGAAACTCAAACCGTTTCTCCCTCAGACGTTGCCGTCCCGTCCTCCCTAGCTTTGCTTTGATTAGCACGCCACGCCGCTACGCCGTCGCCCCTCAGCTGACGGGCGGATGCTACCCGTCTGCACACTTTAACAGAGTAAAGAATGAAACCGAAGAAAAGAAAGCAGGATTGTCTTTTTCTCATCTGGCTTCTGGATGGGTCGCTGGATAAAACCGCCAAACTTTAGCGTTAGCCGTGCTACGCTAAGGGTCAGGGTGCCTGCCCGGGTCCGAAGGTGTTGAATTTGCGCGTGGGCTTGATCAGGTGACGCGTTCCCCTCGCAGAAACGAGCCCACAGCGTTACTAATGAGGTTTCACGTGTGCGGAAATTCCATTTGGATTCTGGGGCCCTGAACGCACCCTGGCCACCTGAGTCACCCCTGACCCCGCCCCCTCCTCCGACGCCAGGAAAACGGGGGCGTTGTCGTGGAGCGCCGATCTGCATCGCGTGCCAGTGTTGCAAATTTCCAAAATTCCCTCACTTCCCCCCCTCCCCCACCGCTGGAGACTAATGGGATCATTCTGATTCGGTTACGGAGATTCAACAGTTAGCGAGCCGCCATCTGGGGCTTCTGTTAACCTGAGTCAGATGTGAGCCCGTCGTTACTGCAAGGTACAGCAGCTTGGTTAATGATTCTTAATCTTTTCTTTAATTAAATTGTGCAGCCAACCTGAAAAATCTATCTTAATGCAAATGAGGAACTCCTTTTTTTGGCATTTGCTTACCGTAATGCACTAATAAGGTTAATTTAATAAAAATCTGTTCCAGTTTTTAGAGATAATTGTGTGTTTTTCCTGATTTATTCCGCACAGAGCTGAGAGAAAATGTTAGTGGAAATTGGTGGAGGGGGAGGGGCCTGCCGGGGCTAACCGCACACGCCTGGACTCAAAAGCCATTCTGAGGCGTTCCGCTTCCGCCCACGGTGACACTTCCTGGAAGTGTTTCCCTTCAAACTCTCGACATCGGGAGGAGGACGTGGCGATTGCGTGCGAACGCTCTGTCCCGGCTGAGGCCTCGGGAGGATCCTGAGGAGGAGTCAAACCTGCGGTAACACCGGCTGCTAACCTGGTTCTCCTCAGCCACCCAAAACAAAGCAGCGATGTTCTCCAGTCCCGGTTACAAGCCAGACAACCGTATTCATGACTAATGCAGAGACAGCAGATAAACAAGGCTGTAAACTGCAACAACCTGGTGCTCGTTCATGATTTACGGTCCAGGAAGGCTGCAGCTAATCTGGCAGAAACGCAGGTTTTAATGAAATATTCAGAGCTTCATGCTAAAGGTACACAACCTCATCTGAATGTGCTGAATTATTGATTTTACAGCACAACTGATGCCTGCTGCTTACAGCGGGAGGAGCCCCTCTGGCTCCGGGGCTTGAAATCAGCACGGTGCGCTCACACGCGCCAGAGATGGCCGAAGATCCGGACCGCTCCAGTGCCGGTTAGCATAAGGAGACCTTCTGACGTTAACTGTATTTTGAGTCTCTCGGTGCTGGTTGAGGCCTGAGAATGTGTCTGGTGGGAAATGAAACTGAACTGGAACCCACAGACGCCTCCTAGCTAACGGCTAGGGTTTAGCTTCGTGGACAGCTCTTTACGAAAGAGGTAAAAGTAATAAAAACCACGATTGGGTTCAAATACATCTTTAAAAAATGTTTTTTTGGGGGGTGGAGTTGCACTTAAAAATGTCAGGGGAAACAGGAAGTTCCTCTGCGGTGGCGCCGCTCCGCATCTTTGGTGATAGCGTTAGCAATGTGGCTACTAGCATGCTAATGTGTGCAGCAAACACAGACAGCTGCAGCTGGTTTTCATAGCACCCCTCCTCCTGCAGACTCTGAGCTCGTCTCCATGTCTCTTTCACACCTCTTTTATTCTCTCCGTTTCCCACAGGTGCACTGCTTCCACCACTGGCTGGGTACAAGGACCCAGCAGGACAAGGCCGCTTCCTGCCTGGGCTCTAAAATGACATCACACTTCCTTTGTGCTGTTTTGCTTTATTTCCTGTTGAAAACGAACTAGTGGAATCCAGTGAACGCAGACCTGAGCCAGTGGGTGGGACACGACTCTTTAGCGCTGGTGTTCGGCTCCTCTACCTGCTGCAGGCTCAGTAATTAGATTACAATGGCTGGGGAGGCTTAGGTCAGATTAATGTCGAGAAAACAGCGGCCGCATCCAGAGAGCGCGTACCTGGGTGTGCTTCCAACCTGATTAGCGCTGGAGCAGCGGCTCCTTGTCTACCTGACAGGTTGTGGCTAATCTCTCCATTGTGCCAGAGGGAGGACGGGAGATTTAGACATCGGTGTGTTTTCCTCAGCTGTCGGCGGGAGAAGGCGCCGCCGTCTCTTTTTCATTTCCTTCCTCCCGTCTGCTACATCTGCCGTGCGCTCCTGAGGCCCCTTCTGCAGCTTATCCGTGAGGTGTGTGTACAACACAGACAGGTGTGTGTGTGTGTGTGCGTGCGTGTGACAGGCAAAGCCGGATGTAATAGGTGAATCACTGCAGCGTATCCCAGCATCCTCCCTGGTGGCGGCGGCTCTGGCAGCGGCAGGAGGCTCGTGTCAGGAGACGGGAGTGTGTCAGAGGCTCCTCGTCATCCTCGGCATCGTTTGAGGCGGAGGCTCTCCAGTGGATGGAAGAAGACATCCGTCAACGTCTCCTTGGCGCATGATTCCCGCGCAGCTGGGAATAAGGACGGCGAAGCGAGCCCAGAGTCGATGCTCAATCCAAATATGAAAAATCCACGGATGAGGCGAAGAAGGGGGGTTCAGGGCAGCGGGGAATTACAGAGCCACGCCCCCTTCAGGCGGTGTTAAAGGTAGAGTATCAGAGCAGCCGTCAGGAAGTGCAATCCAGTCAGACAGCCTCGCTAACAAGTCTGACAAATGGAAGTGGAGGTGGGCCTTCTGGGAGGGGAGGGGGGGCTTGTTTGGTAAGAGTGCTGCTTTCCACCTGCCACACACACACACACACACACACACACACACACACACACACACACTTCCCGCTGCTTTAACAGTGAATAAAATTGAGTCGTTCTCCGTGTGGCGAACGTGTGAAAGCCGGTAGCATCACCTGAGCGAAGGCTGCAGCTCACACCTCCACCTAACGAGCTACTAAGGACGACCAAAATAGCTGCTGCCCCGGCGCCCCTCCCCCATGGCCGGCCCCCCTCCCCCATGGCCGGCCCCCCTCCCCCAGCCTCCCTGTCAGTCTCATCCGTGGGGGGTGGGAGCAGATGATAAAGTTGAGACTCTGACTTCCTGACGACGACGGCGTCAAAGATCGAGTAGGATGTGGAGTCAGACATCAGGGCGGAGCTGAGCTCGGATCAGTTCTCCACTTGTTGCACGTGTGGCGAGCGTGTGTTTGCACCTCCGCCGGCTGGAGACGGTTCCCACCCAGGCTGACCCTCCTTTCTGTCCAGCAGGACCTGCGCTTGCTCCCGGTTGCAGGTGCAGCGCCGCATGCTTCCGTGGAGCAGATCAGTCCGCTCGGGCGCTGCGTCTCCTGCTGCTGTTTCATTTCCTGCTGCCGTGGAAACGACCAGGACCAAATGGAGCAACAACTGACTTTTGCAAACGTGTGCAAATTCACAAAACTGCCCCGGAGCCAAACCCGCCGTCTTTAGCGCATTAGCACGGCGCGTGCTAATGCGGTCACTTGTACCTCTGGCGGTTTTTGGAGGGCGGGACCTTCGGACGGCCTCCGATTCTTATGGCTTATGGCCACGTAGCGAAAAAGAGACGCAAACCTGGGAGACAAACGCAGAAAGCGCCGTGCCACATTTCCAAAGAGCGGATGACGGCGACGGTGCAGGTTGGCGCAACTGAGCCCGTGTTTGCAAATTAAAGTCAAATGAGGTGAGTCTGGTGTTGCTTCAGGAGCCCATTATGAGCGCTCACACACACACACCCACACACACACGCACACACACACACACACGTGCTACCAACACACATTTGGGTATAATGCATAATTGACTGTCTGTCAATAATGAATCCAGGACTACCTGCTCCCAACATGTGTAATCTTCTTAGGATTATATTGGTGGAAAAACGCTGCCGTGGCGACGACAGGTGTTCCTGCATTAGCATCTATTAAAAACAGATTATGTGGCAGTTGCTCTCATTCTGGCAGCTGACGTGCAGCAAAGCGCTGTTGTTGCTGGCCGCACGGCAGTTGCACAGCACATATGCGCCCATCAGAGGGCTGCACGGCGGAGCGCCTCTGCGTGTGTGCGTGCGTGTGTGTGCGTCTTCCTGATTCCAGCTGGTTGAGCAGGCGTATTTGGATGATGGAGCACGCTTCTGAGAGCTTCACCTGCGGTTGGAGAACATCCACACGTCTGACTCCAACAAAGACGTCAGGCCTTAAACCCAACACGTCAGAATCAAACGTTTGCTCTCGTGTTGCAGGTTTACGGGTTAATCTGGTCTGAAGGAAAGCTGAAAAATCCCTGAATCTGCGAACTAACCCCCCCTCCCTTCCAGTAATGGCGGGTCACACGTGCTAGCAGACAGGAAGTGCTCGCCTTTATAATGAGGCCCAGTGAGGAGACGCCAGAATAGCCCCGCTAATAAGGTATAATGGCCTCGTTCTAACGACGTTAGGGGCAGTTTCTGCGGCTGGGAAGGACCTCTGCACTGGTGCTCTCCGGATGCTCGTCTGCAGGGCTGAGGGTGGCTACCGTCCACCAGCTGGAGGAGGACACGTCCTCCACGTCCTCAGCCTCCCTCCTCCTCCAAACAAACTTCTTCTTTCAGGCCTGAACTGGTTTCCAGCGTCCAGCTGCAGTTTGCGCCGTTGCACGCGTCTGCACATCCACCACGCGGCGCATTTCCTCCCACGCCGCTGCTGCTACCTGCTGAGCTGTCAGCGCCGCAGACACAGCCGGGCTCGCTCCAGCGCGGCGCGGCGCTCTCCAAACACGGCAACTACCTTCTCTCTTCCTCACTTCCTCACCGTTCCTGTAAATTGCAGCCGCAAAGCAACATGAATCCGCCAACCTTCAAGGCTGCACGCTAACGTCTGACACGTGTGCGGCACACGTGAAAGCTATCAGCCGTCTTTTGTCTGCCGCTACGTTTGCAGTGCCGCAGTAATGGCGCCGAAACACTATACTCTAAACAGTTTGTGCATGTTTGGCCCGATTCGGTTACGTTTTCTGCCGCTCGCATGCATCAAACGCTGCGCCTGCAGACCTACAGCGACGCACGCCGCCTCACCTTATTGCACCAATGTGGTCCCCGTGTGCGCGGCGCTCCTCGCGGTAATTGCATTCCTGAGCCAAACACCCACCCATCAGTGATTTGACTCTGTCTGTTTGATGCACCAAGTGTGTGTGTGTGTGTGTGTGTGTGTGTGTGCAGGAGTGTGTTCGCGGCGCCTGGAAGCCATTATCACCGACGAGCCAAACCTGCTGGTGATGTATTAATAACGGCGGCGCTCCTTCAGCTCGGCCTCGATGCGAGACGCCACCAATTACCTAAAACAACTGCAACACAAACGGGTCAACGGCGGCGGCGGCGGCCCCGCTGCTCCACGCCCCCTAAACTGATCAGCCGAACAGTCCCGGTGTGTTTGGAAAGTCGGCTGATCCGCAGAGCGAAGGTGCTTCTGCTGCGACGAGCCATCAATCAGCCCGTCCGACACCTCCCCTCCCCTCCCCTCCCCCACTTCCTGTAAGTGCTCGGCGAGCTGGCAGGAGGCCGCAGGAAGCCGCCAGCCCCACATCCACGCAGCAAACCTACTTTTTCCTTTTAATTTGAGCAATTGCAGCAAGGTATCGATTGAGCTGGAGCACAATGGGGGAGGTGGGGGGGCGCCGACGGGGGGAGGGGCCCCGACGTCCTTAATGTAGCTCTGACAGGGGAATCAAGCGCTGCCTCTTGTTTTAAGCACTCCTGCCGCCCCAGCGAAGGCGCCGGTGCTGCGCCGGTCGATGGCGCTGATTAAACGGCACGTATAGCCTCGTCAATATTACGCCCACTCTGTCGGTGGGACGCACACGTAGACGCTGCGCCGCTGCTGAAAGGGACGCGCACGAGGCAAATGTGGAGGAGACGCGCTCAGGAAGCGTTTCAGGAAATCGTTAATTTGCTGTCAGTCATCACGCGGCAGGCGGCCAATCACAGCCCGGAGATACCTGGAAGGCACCTGAGCGGACCTTTATGTAGTTAGCGGCTAAGCTAACCAAGACTTCACCACTTTCACAAAGATCTGATCTCCCCTGTTTGGAAGAAAAATGAAAACCGCAGAAAGGCTAGCTCCTGATTTACGGTGTGAAGCTAAAGCAAAGACTGCCTTACCGACTGTCTTACCGACTGTCTCACTGACTGACTGACTGACTGACTGACTTACTGACTGACTGGTGCACCGGCAGTTGGTATTTACAGCAGGTAAAATAAGAATAAAAGAAGAGCTGAAAGAGTAAAAGATGAGTCTGCTGATAGCGGAAGTGCATGCAGGGCCCCCCCCCACACCCACACCCACACCCACAGACACAAACGCGTCCGAGTGTCGGACAGTCGATAGAACTACCGCATCATAATCGATGGCCATTTGCAGCAGCGGGGCGGGCAGAGGGGTCCGATCAGCGCACATTATTGTCAGCGCACGTTGTCGTGCTGTGCGGCCGGACGGTTGGCATAGCAGAGCAAGATAAATGACAAAAGAGTCGCAGGAGCAGGGCCGCAGTTAGGCCTACATGGCGGGGGGGACGGGGGGGACGCGTCAATACGGCGGGGGAGGACGGAGGAGGCGGAGGAAGCAGAAGGAGCAGATTTATGATGCTCTGGAAGGAGTAAGGTCTTCACGTCCTAACTTTAGATCAACCAGCAACGAGACCGAGTTTGGTCACACGCGGCTCCGCCCAGAGATCAAAGACACCAGAACACGCCGACCTTTCGACGGACGGCGCGCTAACGAGCCGGACTAGCAGCCAGCTAGCTTCCTTTGGAAGGTAAAATATCAACGATTAGGGTGTAAATTCAGCAGATCACAGGCGGATTTGCGCTTCTCCGGCCTGGAGACGAAGACACCTCTCACACGGTCGGAGGCGTCGCATCAAGCGGGCGCATTGATTTCAAAAGTGGCGAATGGAAGCGCCTCATTGATCCGAGATGCTCTGGGTCTTATTAAACAACTGCGACTGTCCCCGAAGCAAACGTTGGGGACGACTTACCTAACATCTGACTAGACTCCATTGATTTTTTTATCCTTTCTAGGTTGTGTTTGCATGTCCTGCGCTCTGTCCGCTGACGCCTCGGCAGCATCGGAGGAGGGCTGCGGCGGCGTGCACGCCGTAATTTGTGGTCGCCGATCGGACCTCTCCCCGGGTCAATACCGTATCTGGCGTGAAGGCAGCTAATAGGAATAAACATTTCACCTTTGTCTAAACAATCGAGTCCTGCGAATTCCCCGCAGCACCTCAGGGTCAATGGGTGACGCAGGCGGGTAACGCGGCTCCCGCTGTAAATGGCGCTGGCGCAGGAACGACCGCTAGGAATCAATGAAAAATCTTTTTCAGGAGGCGAGGCGATGTCAGATGAGGTATCTCAGGTGCATCTGTAATTGTTGCAGTTGCAAACTGGCGCTAAACAAGAGTCGCGGAAATCTATGAAGCAGCCGAGGCTCCGCCGCAACACCCTGGAAGATGAATGCGGTCGTGGCAGAAACCACAGAAAGTCGTCTTTTATCTTTTCCACGCTGAGAATCTGTGTTTCATGAGGGGAAGAGAAGCGACCGCAACCTTAGCTTCAACAATCCCGGAGTCTGAGACGATGACGCCTTCTGAAGCTGGCTGTGCTAATCGCTAAAGCGGATGCTAACTACCAACCTGCAGGTCCAGCAGGTCTGTAACGAAGCCGGCGGCTCATCCAGGCCAGCCGAGTTCTCTTTGCCGTCCCAAAAGTGAAGAAAAAGCAGGAGTTTGAGAGACAGAGTGAAAAGGCAAGAGGGCCAGCTCTGCTGGGGGGCCAGAGAGTCAGCGGAGAGTGAAATGAGTCCAACCTTCAATCTTCAGGCTCACAGAGACCCTCAGCCAACTGTGAGGTTGTGTCTAAGCGCCGCCGAGGACGCAGCTGATCACAGGAAGTGCAGGGACTTAGCACAAGTGGGGCGGGGGTGGGGGGGCAAAGCTCTGTTCAAGGACAGTTTTATGCTTTGGCCGTTTTAGCTTCTTCTGTTTTAGACTCATTCCAGTGATCTCTGGCTCCTCGCTGGTCTGTGGACCCATCTGAAACCAGTGAAACCAGTGAAAGCAGCCTCAGCGAACCCAACCGGCAGCACCGTGAGCTCGACGCCACCGCAGATTCTGCCTTCAGCCATCACTGATCCGTTTCCAAAGCCGCTTTCCTCCCCGACGACTCGCATCCCGGCGCTTTTTGCGGACGCGGCGGCGCGTCCTCGTGCAGCACCTGTGCCGAGCGCGCGGCAGATGACACCATATTGGATTGACGCACTTGACTTGCTCTGATGTGGCGAAGGTAATGTGAGGACAAACAGTTAAACACACTGATTCATCTCCAGCCGAGCGCGCTGGCACACGCAGCTGCCGCGGCCGGCGAGCTTATGGCGCCGCCATCCTTCTTTAATTATGAAGAGAAACACGAAAGAAAAGTAAAAAAAAAGGAGAAAGCAAGCCTGAGGCGGTGGGAGCTGATCAAAGGGGCGTGGACTCCAGAAATCTGGCTCTGTCTGCTGGATTTTGTTTTAATCTCATCATCAGTTGGATTTAAGGCTTTAAATGAAGCTTACGTTTGACCGTTTACATCAACACAGATCAGAGTCGGGCTTCCCGGAGCTCATGTGTTTGATTATTGCTAAATCTGATTGAGTAACTGTCAATAAACCACAATCGACGGTGGGAAGGGGCCTCGTCAACCCATCGAGCAGCAGAACCAGGTTTGACACAGAGGGAAGAACGGCTAACAGCTAAGGTTAGCTTCGTTAGCTGAACCGGGAATCAGCCTTGCTATTTCCTGTCTCGTCCCACCAACAACAAATGGTCTGATTAACAATAAATCAGACGAGGGTGCAGTCGTACAAATCCATTCATCAACCCGTCAGACGACTACTGGTCGGGGGTTTTTACCCCCCAAAGACGACAGAAGAGCTGATGTCAACTATTCTGAAACACCAGCGACGGTTTAATACTCTGGTGGGAACAAATTACAAAAAGAAAAAGAAAACTTTCCACTGATGGAGAGTCTGAAAGTAGAGAGGATGTGGAGCTCTGACCCGGACTGGCGAGCCGAAGCGCTCCGAGCAGCAGGAAGTCTGAGTGTGTGTGTGTGTGTGTGTGTGTGTGTGTCGGGGGTAGGATACTAATACTCGCGCTAATGCTATAACTCCTCTGGTGACACAGCTCTTAATGGAACCAGGAGGGGGAGCCTGAAGAGTCGGGTCAGGGATCAATCGGTACCGTGGGAAGCTTTTAAAGACTCTTTTGAGATGTTAAACTACAGCCAATCAGGGGGAGCGTCTGCACCCATGTGACAGGCAGCAGCAGCCCCGGTGCCCTGGTCTGATGCTTCCAGAGGGACGGGAGCCCATGTGACCTCGGTACTAGCCTCAGTATCAGAGCTAAAGCAGAGGACACTTTCAGCATTTTGAGAGTTGAAAAACGACCACCAGGGGGCGTTTATACAAACGTTGGTAGTAAAAGCCCATTGTAGTTTTCAAATAGGGGCGAAACACAGTCAACTTGTTTCTTTGTGAAAGGGATGCACATAAAATTAGAGGCGTCCTCCTCTGCGCTCTGGAAATCTCCTGACGAGACCGAACGTCCGTCCCAGAATCCTCCTTTCTTCCGAACACACAACAGGAACCTCCGAGTCAGCGAAGCGGCCAGCCAGCACCTGCATAAATCAGCGTTTGCTGAGAGCACAACAGGGCAAAAGTTGACTTCAGCGCCAAACGTGACGCACAGCTGGCTGTAGCCGCACGTGTCCTGGCTGCTGCAGCAGGGACAAGGCTTCCTCTGAAGGAGGCGGTTGTCGTCTGCTGTCTGCTCGCTCCGCCTGGCCGCCCTCTTCCTGTTCCGAGAGGGTCCTGTTGTGTTTCAGGGCCGCTCCCTCGACACGGCCGCCACGGAATGAAGATATTTGTTTCCTCTCAGGTAGCGCTGGCACGCGCCGCCGCCGTCTTGGCTCGCGGAGACAATTAGCCGACACCTGCCGCAGCAGATTGTTCTGGCAGGTTTCTGCCGCTCCCGACGCCTTCCACGCCGCCATCTGGCCCGGGGAAGGTGTTGCACAGGTCGCCTGGTGTGTGGCGAGCGCGGCCGCCAGGACCGACTTGGTAAGGGAAGAAAACAGGCACCGGGGAGACGCGCAGGCTGCCGGTCTCCATGTTCAGGCTGATTACGGCGCTCTGACACAACATCTGGTCTCCGCCGCCAGAGAAGAATCAGATTGATCTGTCTTAATAATCGTGCACCACCGCCACTTCACAGTGATGACTCCTCATCTCCAACAGAAAAGTGACCAGCAGATCATCAGGAATAATCGTGACCCCCACACACACACACACACACACACACACACACACACACACTCAGTCCTAACGTGCGTCATATTCAGGTTCCCGACAGATGAGATTTATTTGATCTTCTCTCTTTTATCGTTTCACTTCCTTTTCCAGAAGGATTCAGGTTGGGGGGGCAGCTCCAGGCTCCACACACACGTGCACGTGTCGTGCACAGCACACAGCCAGTGGCAGGGCCTGATGCCGCGCTGAAAAACCCAGATCCTGGATCTCTTCGGCTGAACTCCTCCTTGCTCTGTCTGCGGATGACGTCATCACATTCCTGAGGTCAGAGGTCGAGCTGGGTGGCTGGTCACCTCAGAGTGGCCCCCAGGATCAGGGAAGTAAGCTGCTCCGAGGTGGCTCCGACCAGGATGGTGATGATGGAGAAGATCTGTCTGGGCTTTTAACGAGCAACTCAGTAAACAGCTAAACGTCCGTTAAGGTCGTAGTAGGCAGAATCAGGAGTGGAACACACACACACACACACACACACACACACACACACACACACACACACATCTGCTCATCTTCTCGTCGGCCTCCTGATGCTCCTCTTTTATCCACGGCCCTGCACAGCTGCTCACCTTATAGCCAGCAGTGCTCACTTTAACCCCCAACCTTGCCTCCAAGGTACACGCTGTGTGTGTGTGTGTGTGTGTGTGTGTGTGTGTGTGTGTGTGTGTGTTCCTCTGTGTGTGTGAGCTCGGCCCGCACGACCCCCACATGTGCACACAGATCCAGGTAGGGGGGAGGGGCATGTATTATTCATATGAGGGATGGGGGGCTGGAGGGGGCTCAGCGCCGGGCTCCTGCTGAGTCCTACGCTGGGTTTGGATGGTCAGTGTCCGCTTCCATTTCCTGCTCGCTGCTGTTTCGGGATCCCGCTGTGTGAGCTCGCAACTTGAGTGCGTCTCGTAGGGACTCCTCCAGCGCTTCCACTCAGACCGCTGCGGACGTGGAAACCGGCCGGGCAAATACCGGCAGGAAGCGCCGTGGAGACCGTGGCGGCGGTGGGGGGGACGTCCCAGCGGCAGGGTTGTTAGCGCTGAGCTTTGGGACGCTGGCAGGTTAAAGCTGCTCTTCTCTCCGTTTCGGATCGGCTGTCTCGTCTCCGTCTGTTTTTGCGAGCCGTCTGGAGCGTACACAGGTGAATCACGCGTCCCCCGTTTGGCGCTTTGACCCCCGCAGACACGCAGATGTCCTCCAAGCGTTCCTCTGCAGCTGGATCCCCGGATCACACCGGCGCTTTTCCCGTCTTTTTTTGTGTCTCCGGATGCGTAAAAAATGCAATATGAGGTGCGAAGAGGCGACAACGGACAACGCAGGCACAGACCTGCATAATGGAGCACAGATCCCCCCTCGCCGAGAGCGAGATCTTGTAATTGAGCAGACAGCAGATCTCCTCCAGACGCTGCTGGCCTGGCTGGGAGAACGTTTGGAAACATCTTGGTCCTCTGTAAACAGACTTTGCAGGCTCAAGGGCACTACAGCATCGATTCAGTCGGACACGATTATCTGAACTTCACACACCTAGATGGGGGTGGGGGGTGGCGGGGGTCCATGTGCTACCGCTAGTACCTTCAGAGGTTTCCCTCTCACTCGCCCTCACCAGATGAGACAACAGCCAGCGAGGAATGGCACGTTAAAAGACCAGGATTCCAAGCTCGCTTTGGGCAAAGAGCAGACTTTGAAGCATCTCGACTTCTATTAAAGGCAGGGGGGCGGGGGGGGGGCTGGGGGGGGAGCATGCTAGCTATTGCTGGAAATCCACATGGATGTGAGACTCCAACTTTGAGAGTAGAACCAACAACACGAACTTTGCTGTGCGTAAACGTGGAGCTCCACTTAGAGCCAATTAGACAATCAATCACAGATCTGCTTCATTAAACTATTTAAAATAGATTCCAGCTAATTTATTTGATGCTGTTTGGCCGCCGGGACACAGTTTGATAGCGAACTCGGGGAATATCTTCGGGAGGCTCGATTATCTACTCTATTTGTGTGCAGATCAGGAACGAGGGATCTCACAGACATTTCAGATTTTCACCACATGGGCGGTGGAGCCCGTGGATCCAACAGGATTCCTCCAAATAGACTGGAGCCACTCCCACGTGTCAGCCTCCGGCAGGGAATTGCTCCGCTGCTCAAAAGCGTGGAAAGCGCTCCCTGAAATGATTTCCCACAGAAGAATTTGCTGTAGTTTTCTCTGCAGCAGGTGAACCTGCATCGTTAGACTCCTTTTGGCCTAATTAAAGTAGCTCAAGTCGTTAGCCACGCGGGCGTGCGCCAAACGCCAAGTTAGGGGCCGCTCTCTGATGCTAAACGGACCAGGATTTGTGACTCTGCTCTTCACATCAAAGCGTCGACTCAAAGGAAAGACGGGGAGGAAAAACCGCCCTGAACCCTTCCAAGCCCGGAACAACCGCGGTGGGCGTACCAACCTCCCAGAGCGTTCTCGATGCGGCGAAGGAGTCCGACTTCACAGTATCACGGTGTCCTTTCCGTCGCTGCAGATGAACTAACAGGTGGTAGCTAGAAGGTTTGGAAGTGCGGATCTGAGGAGGAGAGAGGTTGGCCAAGAGGTAGAGCCCAGACTGCAGCATCTCCAGCCCTGTGATCTGGCTCCAAGCTGGCAGCAACGCTATCAACAACGGAGACTGCAGATGTTGCCGGGGTCCCCTTTCTCCTCCAACATGGCCCTCAGCTTTTTTTCCCCCACTGCTTCCCCCCCGAGCTCGTGTGTGTTTGTGTGCGCTGAGTAGGAGGTCCTGCGAGCAAATCCTGATCAAGGCCTCTGACTGTGACAAGCAGTGTCGGGGCTCCTCTAAGTACTTCTCTTCTTCTCTTGTTAGTGTGTGAGGAGCCCGACTGAGTGTGTGTGTGTGTGTGTGTGTGTGTGTGTAGGTGTGCACTTGCAAGTGTGTAACTGTGTTTCTGAGTGTGCTTTTGGCATCTTTCTGTAACTGTTCTCTCTCTTTGTAGCTCTGTGTCAAAGGAACTATTGTTCCCATCGTGTGTGTGTGTGTGTGTGTGTGTGTGTGTGTGCGTGTGTGTGTACTAGCATTTTCTTCTATATAAAACATGATACTTTCTTTCCTTTTTTGACATTTCACATCAATTTTTTGGACTGATGACTTATTAAACGCCGTCAGCAAACACCTGAAACAGCTGATCTGAACATCAGCGTGCACGCACAAACACGTTTTATCAGGCAAAGAAAATCAAGTTATTTGATCCATAAACAAAAAGCAACAATCTAATGTAGTGTGACACAATTTTTACAGTGTGTGTGCGCAGGCATGTGTGTGTGTGTGTGTGTGTGTGTGCATGAGAACAATTGAATGCACAGGTGGTCTATCCACTTCTCGTCTTCCAAGTGTTAGATTTCATTACACGGTGTTGGAGGTGGGTTGAAAGAGAGAGGGAGAGAGAGAGAGCGAGAGAGTGTGTGTGTGTGTGTGTGTGTGGGTGTGTGTGTTCTTGTGACATCTGTGGGTTAATTTGAAAATGTGGATGGGGCAGAGATCCTCCGCTCAGCAGAGTTTAGCAAAGGTTGAATTCCATCTCTGATTGGTTGATCTGTGATCATGTGATCGTCCCGTCAGAGAACATCGGTATTCCAGGGCAGCTGTTCATCGCAACATCAAAGACAAAAGTTAATATTTATGTGTAAGCGTTTATATGTTCGTACAAGCAGAACTATGACCAAAACCACTCAACACTTAAACGAGTAAAACTGCTAATTAAGCGTCAATAACACAACGAGAAGCACGAGGTAGCAGCTAACGTCCCGCTTGTTCATGCTGTTAACGTGTTGAAGGATCTCCACCTTCAGCAACCGTCAGTCACACAGACGCAACAGAACAGTCGGGAGAATCAAACGGGTCAGAAATTCAGCCAAGTTGTCCGATTCCATGATGGAGGCGAGGATGAAAAATCAAAGAAGCAACCTGCTAACGCAGAGAAGGCCGCGTGGGAGGGGCTTCTGAGGGAGAGGACTTGGAGAATCCATATCAGTCAAATCCTCTTATTGACTGAAGCCGACAGGAAGTTCAGAGGAGCAGAGGTAGAAAAAGAGAGAGAGTCCGTGAATATCGAACCATCTGTCCGTCCCCGAGAGCGCCGCAAATTACTCAGCTCGCGGACGAGACGCGGACGAGACGCGGACGCTCGCAACGCTGCTCGGATCTTCAGAGCCGACGGAGAGCTGCGGGACAGATCGTCAGAGGAACTTCCTGAACACAGCGTGGGACATCGCCTCGGCGATGACGTCATCGTGTTTCAGTGAGAAATGACACATGCCACGCCCACTCTGCCTTGATTGGTCACCAAGCTGAGCCTGGTGGGCTGCAGTTCTTCGGCATCGCAGGAGCTCACTGAAGTCGTACGAAGCCCCGGCGCGCACGGGAGGGCGCGGCTTTAGCGTTCACGTGAGGGGAGGGGAGCTAAACGCCATCGTACTTTATCGATTGACTCATCTAAACGACCTCGTTAGCCACATGCACAACAGCTGTGACGAATGTGACTTTAATAGCTGCACAAATGTGGTGTTTACTGTTGGGGTGAGTCTGTTAGCGCCTCCTTCAGGCAGCAGAAATGCACCTCGGCTAAATGTGCATTAGCATCAGAGTTCCCCTTAGTTTTTGTTCTTTGGTGTGATAAAACAACTCTGAGCCGGTAACAGTAACGGTCATGTGACCCGCTGACCCTCAAGCTGATGTCTCTTTCAGGGGTTGTTCTTTGTCAGCCATGAAAGTGGGTTCGTGTTAGCCTCCACCTTCACCTCACACGTATATTAGCTGTTAGGCGCAGGAGTGCGTCGCACTCGATATCCGGTCAATGTCCACTTCACACATATCGGCGGCGTAAAGGATAGAGCGGCGTTTGGCGTTCGGGGATGGTCTCCATTTCCTGGTTGAGCGCTTCAGCAGCTCGCACTGAGGGGGGGTCGGTACTCCTCCCATCACAGGAGCTCAACCCTCAGCCTGCAGACGCTAACCTTTTCTCGCCCCTCCGAAGCTAAATCAATAACACTCTGGCCAGGAACAGGAACAGCGTGTTGGCATTAATCACCTGCTCTTCCATGCTTGACTCTGCAGTTTGTTCCTGCGTGTCTGTTTGCTTTGGATGTAATGGATGCTGGGCTGTGTGGGAGAAGGCCCGGGCCGCCGCTTTCCCTGCTGGAAACCGGCCGCCTGCGAGTCCAGTCATCAGTCAGGGCTGAAGGACTGGAAACAGCCAGGGGTTAACTGTGAGGTCGCGTCAAGTAGCCCAAAATCACAAAGTTTACAAGTCTGGCCCAGAGGGCTGAACAGTCTGGATCGCATGTGAGAGCCATTACGGCAGTCATGTGATCCAGACGAGGAGCCCCGGGAGCGGGGTCGCCGTCCCAGCAAAGACAGGTCAGTAACAGTAGGACTGGAAACTAGGCCAACAAATGGAGCTGACAGACACCAAAACTCTCAAAGTGTCAGATTTACATCCAGCTTACCGGTTATTTCTAGTCCTGAGATGTTTTGGCGGCTGCTCCGTGCTAACCGTGCAGCTTGTCTGACTGTTTATGACTGAAGCAGCATCGAGAAACCAAGGAAAACGGTTTTCAAAGACTCCACACTCAAGGTCAAACAATCCAAAGGGTGGCGTGAACGGCGCCTTGGCGGGACGCCGCCGTACCAGCCAGACTGTTTTCAGCAGCTATATTTGTGCTACAGGTGAGAAATCATGGACAACCAGAGCCCAGAAGCAGAAATCTGGATCCGGGCGGCTAAATTCTCCTTTCAAGCCGTCGAGGCCGACGCAGCTGAAGGCTGAGTCTCGTTCCCAGGTCATCAAATACCGATGTTATCAGCTTCCTGCATGACAGGAAGCTGCTACTTTGGCTCAGGAGATGGCTTGAGGTACCGAACCGCCCAGTTTCGCTGCTGATCCCGAAAACACAACAATGATAAAAGGACAAAAACGAGCCTTCTGTCACGACTCTCGTTGGCAAAGCAGATTGCGCAGGAATGCCTTTAGGTGTGTGGCAGGAAACGCGCTTCTATCTGGCCATCTGGACAGAATAAACATCCCTGGACCAATGCGCCCGTCTCCTCGGAGATTAGGCGGCGTGCGCGCCAATCACTTTAATCATCTGAATAGTCATTTCAGGGTCAAAAGATTTCCCGTTTGGGCTTGTTTGTGAAGTGAGTGAATTCAGCCCACCGTTTGGCTTGCCTCGCGCTCCTCGAGTGTTCCCTGTCCTTCCTGTGATTGCATTAGCGGCGCCGCGCCTCAGCCCTGCAGCCCATCCACATAAATGCTCCTCTCGGCGGCTCTTGTGTAAGCACCCACAGGTGCAGCCATACACGGCCTAGCTTGAACTGGCAGGAAACAGGTGTCTGGCTATTGATAGCATCCTGATGAGGGTTGGGGGCTGAGGGAGGAGACGGGGGCGCAACCAAACGCAGGCTATGAAAAATCAGGTGGGTCGTTGTGCCAGTCGCTGACTAAAGCGGCTGCTAATTGTTACCAACGATTTTCAGGCTATTTTTGCGGCCTAGTGCCAGATGGTTGTGGTTGGCGGTGGAAATAAAGAGATGGAAGCTGGTGTTTATAACAGGTTGTTGATTCCTGATGAAAAGACACCTCAGGGACCACTTTACACCTGGCTAGAGGAGACCTGAAATTAGCAACAGCGCGTGTAGGAGCACCGAGTGTGTTTTCATGCTTTTTTAGCGCAGATTCAAATGTGAAAATATCAGACAGGTCCAAGTGTGACTAAAGGAAAACTGGCTGTTTACTCAAACAGCGTTGCAGTCTTTTTTTTGACTTTATGAAGCAACAAAGATGCACTTCTTCAGTCAACTAAAACAAATAAATCTGTAAAATAGGCCCAAATCACAGAAGCACCTTCTCCACAAACGTCACCAATCATCTCATTTCATGTTCCCAAAAATAAAATTAAATTACTGAAACTAAATTAAGGCAGAAGTTGTTTTTGTCAGTCTGTTCCAAAGGAATAAAACGGGAAAAACTGGACTTTGTCTCATTAAACTGGATAACACAGCCTGCACGCTCCTGATTTGAATTAGACAAGCCTCTCTTCTTCTTCTTCTTCTCAACTTAAATCAGTGGACCTAATTGAAATATTATAATCAAGAGTCAGAGCATGAAATTGAAATAGAGAATGTGTAGAAACAGCAGAAGTTTGTTTAGGAGGAAAGCACCGACGACCTCTGAAAGGCTTCTGCACACAGAACACAACAGCGCCTCCTGTGGCGAGGCAGCGCCCCCGCACCCACAACAAGGCGGAATCCAACCTTAAACACCTTAATCTGCCAATTACAGGTCTTCAGCGGCTGCGCCGAGACGGTAACTGTGATAAGTGCAGGTTGGAGTGAGAGGAGGAGGAACAGGAGGAGGTGAAACCTACACAGGTACGTCTGTCACGGGTAATTACCTTCTCAGCGCCGCCGGCTCTGCGAGCTGCCAGTCGACTGTCAGAGGGATCAGTTTACTCCTCGTCTGCAGCTGTGTGCAGACAGCGTGCGCGTGTGTGTGTGTGTGTGCGCGCGTGTGTGTGTAAATAGAAAGTGTGTGACTCAACAGAGATCGTGTGATAAGAGCAGACGAGGAACTGAGAGGATGTTTGTAAAAACTGTTAGCGTGAAAAGGCTCTAAGTAAGACAGCATGTACCTGAGGACAGCAGTCTCTCACACACACACACACACACACACACACACACACACACTCACCTTTCACTGCACCCACAGAGAAGTGAAAAGGTAGCACGCCGATGGGGGAGATGGCTGTGCAAGCAGGCGAACACAAAGAGGGCGGCGTGCGTTGAGAGGCGGGCAGGTAATAGAGCAGACATAATGGGAGCTAAGTACCTGTAATCCTCAGAGATATCACTCCAGACAAGAGGGGAACTCTGGGTAATTCCCCCCGCTTGGTGTAATTGTTCCCGTGCCAGGTTGGAGTGTGTGCTGTGCGTTGGGGGAGGGGAGGGGCCTGGCGGGTGTGTGTGGGCGCAGTATCAGGTGTTAGAGGGTGTCAGCTGCTCTGAGTGCTTCCTATTGATCCACAGAGCGTGTGTGTGTGTGTGTGTGTGTGTCGGAGTGTGTGTGTATGAGATCCCTGCTGAAGCGCACGGGGGTGGGGGGGGCAACGAGCGCCTACCTGATTCACGGGTGGGCGGGGCATCATGTGCACCAGGTGAAGCTGATGATGATGGTCCTGAAACAGAAGAGGAAGACGAGTGTCAGCCATCTTGAGTCAGCGCTGTACGGCTCCGCCCCCTCGGCCTTCTCCCCGACCTCCTGCCGGTTTGAAATGACTCTGAACCCGGCGAGACGTTTTAACGGCCACTCAGACATCGGAAGGTAGACGCAAGCCAATCCTAAGAGCTCCGGAACGCGGACGGAATTCCCTGACTTTTATCTGTTTCAAAGGAAGGCGTTCCCGCCGCGTCGCTCCATCGATATTATGGAGCTTTTCTGGAACATCAGAGGCTCTTCTGATGATGAAACGTGGAAAATGATCAACATTCTCTCAAAAATACACCATTAAAAGAAGCCGCCGGGCGGTGGAACGCAGGTTTGGCCCTCTGCTGGTGCACTGCTTTCATTTTATCTTTATCAGTGGGTGGGGTCTCAAAATCCTTCCGTTCGTGGATAAAGATGTTATAAATAAAGCTTAACCGATTCAATCAGGAGGTGGTGACATCACACGGATGATTGTTTTAATCTGCAGATTAAAAATGCAGAAATTACAGAAGCGATTATTTCCTTGAGGAGGAGAGCTGCTGAGGTTGGAGTCAGCGTCAGAGATTCCAGGCCTGTGTGTGTGTGTGTGTGTGTGTGTGTGTGTGTGTGTGTGCTGTTAGAATGCTTCCACATGCGTGTTTCCTTGCACATGTGCCTGTCCCATTTCTTCTGGATATCTGCTAATTGTGCATTTCATTTCTGCTCAAGTGAATCTTTAAAGGCAAAACAGATCCAGAGTCGGAGCGCCGAGAGCGACGGCGAGCGGCGAGGAGGAAGAGTAGGAAAAAAAAGATGAAATGGGCAAAAAAAAAACAGAAGGAGATAAGAAACAGGAAAGACAGCTGCTCTTTTCCTTCTCATTTCATCCAGTTATTGGTTAACTCGGTGGAAAGAAAGTAAATGTTCCAGGGATTTCAGGTCGGCGAGGCCTTCGCCAAGGTAGACGCGCCTCCACTTGAGGTCTAATTCAACTCTTGTGTAGTATTGATCGCGGCGGCGGCCACCGGAGAGCCCGCCGGGCTTCGCTTGGACCGAGGTAGACAACGGTGGGAGAAAAACGTGCTGTAAATCGCCTCCCGCTGCCTCCCCCACGGGGGGAGAGCAGCCGGGTTTTTGAGTGCACTTCTTTTTTGTCTCCGCTCACGTTTGGATGGAACACCTCGGGAGACGGCCACGGGGACGCCGCGCTCGCCGCCGCCGCCGCCGTGCTGTAAATTGAATAAGAAGAGGGAGGCGCTCGTGTCTGTGGACAGGCCTGAGCAGGAGCCGTCCGGAAACACGCCACCAGAACGGCCGCGGATCTGAGATGGACGTTTCGCAGAGGTGGTGGTGGTGGTGGTGGTGGTGGTGGGGGCGGGGGGGTCTCTGATGGGGGAACATGGATTCCTGTCGGCTAGACAAATTGATCTCCAGTGTGTGGGAGGAGCAAGGAAAAGATCTGCTGAGAGCAAAGAAAACATGAAGAAGAGGAGGAAGAGGAGGAGGAGGAAGAGGAGGAGGAGGAGGAGGAAGAGGAGGAGGAAGTCTCACAACCATCATTTGGTTCTGAACCACAACCTGAACATCTGAGGGATTTTAATCGTTACTCATGGTACTTCATGGTCCCGCTGAACCTGTTCTGGTCCTGCTGGTCCTGTTCTGGTCTTGTTCTGGTCTTACTGGTCCTGTATTGGTCCTGTTCTTGGTCTGTTCTGGTCCTACTGGTCCTGGTCTGGTCCTGTTCTGGGTCTGTTCTGGTCCTACTGGTCCTGTTCTGGTCCTACTGGTCTTGTTCTGGGTCTGTTCTGAACCTGTTCAGGTCCTACTGGTCCTGGTCTGGTCCTGTTCTGGGTCTGTTCAGGTCCTGCTGGTCCTGTTCTGGTCTTGTTCTGGTCTTACTGGTCCTGTATTGGTCCTGTTCTTGGTCTGTTCTGGTCCTACTGGTCCTATTCTGGTGCTACTGGTCTTGTTCTGGGTCTGTTCTGGTCCTGTTCAGGTCCTACTGGTCCTGTTCTGGTCCTACTGGTCCTATTCTGGTGCTTCTGGTCTTGTTCTGGGTCTGTTCTGGTCCTGTTCAGGTCCTACTGGTCCTGTTCTGGGTCTGTTCTGGTCCTACTGGTCCTGTTCTGGTCCTGTTCTCTACATGTTACATGCTAACATCACGTTTAGCTTCAGCAGTCTGGAAGCTAACGTTAAAAAACATCAAAGAAAATCCACGTGAAACCGAGCAGAAGGAAGTTGACGAGAGCGACCGTGAGGCAGACAGGAAGTACAACCTCAGTCTTCATGAATGAATCATGTGACAGCTGAGCTGAGTGTCTCACAAACACAAACAAAACCTGCCTTGAACAGGTTATCACCGCATCAGAACCCATAAATCAGCCTGTGGGAGACAAACCCGGCTAACACCAGCGACACTTCTGAGATTCCTCCGAGCTGCGCCGTTATCGCCGCAGACTGGCACCTGTCACGCCACATCCGGACCCGGAGAGGGACCGTGACGGACAGGTCGGGCCGCAGCAGCTGACGCGGGAGCGCTTGGACCAAGAAAACGCTAACGGAGTTTAGGTTGAAAGACAAATAAATCAAATATTGCAGATTTATGGGAGTCTTACAGCCTGTTCTTAGTGCTCTCTGTCACCTCTCAGGGCGATCAGCGGTATTACAGTCAGACTTGGACCATGGCTAGCTGGTTAGCATGCTAACTCCAGTGGGTACAAAGCTATTTTTATGTTAGGCATCACCAGTCTGAACGTACGTGTTATAAAAGTTAGCGTCTTTTTGAGCAAATGTTTACACATTAGCATTTATAGCTGATTGTTTGGAGATGTTTAGTACCTCTGAGCCGTGTTTGTCTCGACCCTTCACGACACGCGGGGAAGATTAATGTCAGCCCGAGGCGGGCGAACACTCGCGCGCTAACAGACAAACAACAGAAAGGAAAGTGGAGCTACTTCCTGTTGGGCACGTCGCCGCGACACAAATGAGAGGTTCTTCAAAGCCGACTCTGGTGATTTCTTTCTTTCTGCTTTGGACGTCAGGGTCACGGCGGCGGAACGAGCGCCTCCTTATTGAAGCAGACAAGAGCCGTGATCGATGCCAATCGCGTAATCAGCCTTTATTTGAAGGGGGTCGCTGATTCTCGGTCCATCAAGGTTAAGAGTGCGGCACTTGTCACTGGCGTGATTTATTATTGCCAGAAGCAGACGAACAACGTTGCATGCCAAAGGGAGGCGGGGGGGAGGGGGGAGAGGTTGTATTAATAAGTCCAGACGTTATGTGTGAGGCACATTTTAGAAATTACCCTTGAAAAATTAGCGTGTCACGATCGATCGTCATCAAAGGATTCGAGGGGCGTGGCCTGAGCTGATGAATGAAATGGGCTTCATCATGCCCATTTGCTCCGCGATGAAGATTTATTCCACCTCCGTTTGTTCGAGGTCGTAAAGCCGCCGGGAAAACGGCCCAACTTCTGCGCCGGACCGCGGATGCTGGTTTTGCGGCGGTATGTGGCGCCTGCCCACCCGTCAGTGGCGGCGCATGTGAGACGAATGGAGTGGAAAGTGTGTTTTTCATGCCGTTCCCCTGTTTGTGCCCCCTTAAACTCTCGACACAACAGGGAACACATGTAATGCATCACGCCGTGATTTCTGACAGCGAGGTAGAGGTAATAACTCCAGCTCCTGCTCGCCGTCCCTCCCTCCATCCGCCCGGCGCCGCAGCGAGACGCTCTCATGTCAGCCATCGATCTGGTGGCGGGAGACAACTCATTTCATCGCAGTGACACGCCATGATGGAGCGGCGCGCCCAGAAAGCCTCCACTCCTTCCCGCCGCCTCGCCTCCACCGGGGACGCGGCGTGTCGGACGCTTGGCGGGTCTATTGATCTGCCACGGCTGGACGGCCAGAGAGGCGCTGACGCCGTTTCCTCATCTGTGGACTTGGTCATGCCGCCGCCGCCGCGTCTGATCCTGATGCCACATTTCCAGCAAAAGTGACAAAAACTTTGAGTCCTGATCCGATTAAACTCGTATCATCTGGTCCGAAATTCCTTTGTTCTTTTTTCTTTCTTCGGTTCGGCTTCTATCAATCGAGAGTTTCCCTCCAAAAATTATAATTAGCATAGCGATCGTTTTCATCTCTTTCAACTTATGTAATAAAAAATTGATATTTTCATTTGAAGACACGAGTGAACAGTGAAGGAATGGGGCGGGGCCTAATTCATCACAGGAAATAGGTCAAAAACCCGTTTATAGGTGCTAGCAGGATGAGCTCACGGCTCCAGCTTGTTAGCATCGTAATAATCTGGAATGAAAAAACAAACACGCTCTGGTTGCTTCTGAAAACTTTAACGTACATCAGCGAGATTCTCATTTAAATGTTGATATTTGAATAACTTTGGACAAACCCTTGTCTGCGGATGCTAGCAGACAGGCAACGTTGCCTAAATCAACGTTTTAAACTGTGGATTTAAGATGAAACCTTCAGGACAGCGAATCCAGAGCTAATTAACGGCGCTCCATCGTGGCTCCCGGCGGCGTTAGCACCTAGCCTCTGTCAGTTTGTTGTGCACGGTGTCGTGGGCCCGCGGCGGCGCAGGTCACCCTGATTTCTGCGCAAGTGTTGAACCTAACACCTGACCCCGAGGCTTCACCGCCGAGACGCAAACCTGATGTGACACACGGCCCCAAACAGCCGCAGATGCTTCCTCCTGTTTGTGTTGCGCCGCGGCGGTTAAAAACCCACAGCTACACTCCGACGGTGTCAGAGGGAGAACACGCAAAGGTAAAACAACAACGCCGCCACTCACGATGAGTGCTGTGAACATGTGTGAACGGACTCACTTCATTTACTTCATTTATTGCAGGATGTGTGTGTGTGTGTCCAAACCAAAGGGTGGGGGGATCACAGCACATTTCCTCACAGCACACACACACACACACACACTTTTCCTGCTTCTAACCTCGAGGCAACGCTGAGCCTCAACCTGAACTTGGGAGTTCATTTTGCTTCTCTCCGTCTGGAGCGAACAGAAATCGCCGCGGGACACGCGAGGAGTTTTTTTGTCTTCTGCTCCGCCTGCCTGTTCGCTTAATGTTTCAGTGAAAACCTCTGGAATTGCAGCCAGAAAGGTAATTCACCAGTGAGGAAGAATTACTTTCCACAGCTCCCAATTGCTCTGACAGCCAACCTTGCTCGTTGCTCAGTTTGGAAGGAAGCTAATATATCAGACGAGGCAAACGATGAAAATCACCAAAATAAGACCGACAAAATGAAGGTTAAGGAGGAGGAGGCTGGAATATCCTCATCCCCGCAGGCGCCGCGCTGGAACACGTCCACTGGGCTTGTGAAGAACCCGGCTTCCAGCAGCCGAAGCTACGCGCGGCCAGCGAAGCTCACCGAGAAGGTTTGAGTCCGAATAATTACAGGTCACGTGACTCAAAACCCTGATTAAACTCACTCCTGTCTGCTCGGTTCGGATGGGGCTGCGTTTTGGATGTTTAGCGGTGCTCTCAGGTGACGGCTTCCACCAATCACAGGACTGCTGAGTCTGCAGCCAGGTCCAGAAGGTCCAGGTCCAGGTCCAGAAGTCTAGGTCCAGAAGGTCCAGGTCCAGAAGTCCAGAAGATCCAGGTCCAGAAGGTCCAGGTCCAGAAGTCCAGGTCCAGAAGTCCAGAAGATCCAGGTCCAGGTCCAGGTCCAGAAGGTCCAGGTCCAGAAGGTCCAGGTCCAGGTTCTGTGGCTCCGTGTAAAGGCCTTCAAGTATTAGCAGGGAAGAAGTTGATGAAATACCTCAGGGATTAGCTGCCGGGGCCGTCTCGGTGTCTCGGCTGACGACGGATAAAGCTTCTGCACCTGCCCCCCCCCCCCCCCCAACCCTCCCCAATCTTCACCTGAATGGTAATGAAATCAGCCAATTTAGCCCGAAACATAAAGTCGGGCCGGCTCGGATGGACGGCATCGAAGCATGCACTCAAAAGTGGACTTTAAAAACGGCAGAGAGCGAAAGAGGAGGCGTAGGCGGGGGAGCTGCAGCCGAGCGCGGTGGAGGCAGCGAGGGGGGGAGAAAAGTTCCGCAGAGGTGGGCAAATCTGTAAGGCGCTAGAGCTGAGAGGCAGAGCAAGTCACCTCATCAGGCGCAGATTTTACAGCCCCCGTCGGCCTAATCCTGACAAGCTGTCCGCCATTAGGGAAGCCCCCCCGACCCTCCACCCTCCACCCTCCACCTCACCTCCTCATTCTGTGTGCAGGAGGAAGAGGAGGCCATCCTGGCGCCCAAGATGAAGAATATTTATCTGATTAAGGACGCTGATGGTGAGGATGATGAGAGGGGAGATGCCATGTAGGCCACATGATGAGGACACACACACGCACGCACACACACACACACACACACACACACACACACACACACACACACACACACACACACACACAGGGTTTGTTTTCCAATTGTGTTCCAATCAATATTCTGACTCCAGGAACCTTCGGAGGCAGCCAGAAGTGTCCAAGTGAAAATTCTGCATCCAAAAAAAAAAAAAAAAAGATCCCGCAGCTCCAAACACGCAAACAATGCGGCGCAACAATCCACATTTGGCTTTAATTAATTGCTTAATGCCAATAATATTGCTGTAATGTGATGCTAATTGCAGGGTAATTATGTAAACGATGGTTAACTATGATGATCGGAGCTGAAATTAGCATTCAGATGGTTTCAGCGGAGGGCCCACCTCTCATGATTGCATTAAAAGATGTTCGCAACTTTGAAATGCAAGCAGAAGAACCTGTTTTATTTGGTGCAGACGACGTGCCCCCCACCCCCCCACCACCACCACCTCTGCACTCTTTTTACAGGCAGAATCCACAGAAACATCTGTTAAGTAGGAGCAAATGTCAGCTAATTATTTCACCAAAGCCTGTTTTTAATTGATCAACAGGGGAACAGCTGTAGAGACGGTTCTCGCGTCGCAGCGCTCGCCGAATGAAGGCGAGAGGGAGGAGGAGGAGGAGGAGGAGGATGGAGATGAAGGGCGTCTTTGAGCCCATCAACCTCCAAACCGTTGAGGAAAGGTTCGGCCCGCCGCTGTAATTACCGTATCGGCTGAAGCCAAGAGCAGGTCGGAGAGGAAGCGCTAGCTTGCTGGGTAACGGCGCTACGGTTTGGAGGCGGAGCCAGGTCGCTGCAACTGACATTGGCGTGGGAAAAACCTCCCGCTTTGAGAGTAAATGATTTACAAATACTTTCAGGAGACGTTAAAGAGGAATAATGTCGGCTGACCGCCGCGAGCGAAGGAAAAAAGGTGTTGACTCGGGCATATGTTTGTTTCCTTTAGCTTCCGCTCAATGAGACACGGAAACAGATTCTGGCAACGTCCTCAGGTGAGGCGTCTCGTCGGTGAAAACGGCCTGACAGGTCGGCGACTGCTCGCCGCTTCCTGTCACATTCAGGTAGGAGATCAGTGGGAGGTGACGGCCAGGAGAGACACGCTGATCTGGGTTAGCCTCCGCAGACGCTGTCCCTCCAGGGCGGCGACGCTAACGCAGCGCCTGCTGCACGCACACGCGCATGTGACGCTGAGGCCGCCGCAAAACACACAGCAGAGAGCCCACACCTTTTTAGTGTTTAACACCGCCACCTGCTGGCCAACCTGCAGGTGTAAAACCTCTCCTGAGCCGACCTCGCAATGACTCCCTGGTGCGCCAAACAGCCGTGAGCTTTTCCTGAGCGAGATGTTTCTTTCGTGGTCAACGACTCGTTCACAGCCGCGTGAAGGAAAAGAAAAAAAAACAACACAAAAAAAAACCCAGCAGAATAAAGATGAAGAGTGAGAGTGAGAAGAAAGAGAGAGAAAGCTTCCAACTGGCGGCAGTACGGACTAAAGGAAGCTCAAGCATGACTAAAAAGTACATTCACTGCTAGTCGGTGAATTCTGCTCCCTATTTGTCACTGCCACCTTGGAGAGCGGCGAGCATTAATAATACATGGAGCTGGGGGAATCTATTAGAGGCTACCGTTGCAGAGAGGAATCAGACGGAGGCTGCAGCGCCGCGGCCGCGGTGCGAGGGCTGCTGTGGCACCACGGCTGCTCCAGCCAGGACCCTCTTATTTATTGAAGAGCTTCTTTTAAAGGGGTGGGCGGAGGTGTCAGGTGTGACTCATGTGATGCATCATGGGAGAGGGAGAGCGCCGTAGTGAGAGGAAACCTCAGGACACGGCTATAATTGAGTTCATTGATCAAACAGCGGAGAGAGAGAGAGAGAGAGAGGAGGAAATCAGATAAAAATAGTGAGCATGCTGTTAGCTAACGGTGCGTTCAGGCGACCCGGACACGCGGGACTCTGCTGCGGTTCACCTTGCAGAGCTGCGTCGCTCCTTCACGCCTGTATCTGATATCTAATCTGGCTAATCCGGTTATCAACGGTGAGGGTTTACGCCACTTCTGCGGCGTCACGTCAAAGGCTACGTTAAACTGCGGAAGGTTTTGATCTTTAGGATCCAGGTGAGGAAGGAGATCAATGAGGAGGATGAGGATGAAGGTGAGAGGAGGAGGTGTAATAAGAGAAACATGAATTTGCCTTCAGCTCAGGGCTTTTATTTCTTGCCGACACACACAAAGAGGCCCGGTGTCTCACCCTCCCACCCCCCACTCCTGTGTTTTTGGCCACGTCTGGGCACTTTGTGGAGGTGGGAGGGTGCAAAACAGGGAAAAAAAGGAGGAAGAAAAGGAAAAAAAGTGGACCATTTGTTGCTTCAGATGTGCTGCTAATCCTTTGATCGAACCTCTTCTGCTCTTCAAACTTGCGGCCGGGGCCAAGCTACTAATGAAATTCTGAGGCCGACAGATAGGCCTCGAGCCGGAGCGTGACAGAGTCCATCTGGTGTGCTAAAGTCCCCCTCTGCTCTCAAACACACCACTCAATGCAAACTCTATGGCAACACTTTGAAGCGCGCGTGTGCGCGTGTGTGTGTTTAAGCTGCTGCCAGAGCTGCTCTCAGTCTACCTGAAACTAGACGCCACATTAAATACCATCATTTTAATATTAATAAGCCTTTACAGGAAGGGCTTTCTGGCACGTTACGACCACGAGGAGAACATTACAACAAAGCCAGCAGGCTGTCCGCACTCGTTCTCCACCACGAGCCACCTGTTCAGATTTAGAGGGAACCCTGCTGGGCCGCAGCGCCGAGCATGACAGGAGGGGGCGCTGTTCGCAGCGAGTTTAGGTGTTTGTGATGAGAGCAGATGGTGGCAGAAGTGATGAGCTACATTGTGGTTCAGCAATCTGGCTTCTGGCTCATTTGTTCTCTGTAGATTCAGGCGAGTCACATGACTACGAGCCCACAAATGAAAGGATGAATTTGCGGGTGTCAGAGGCCGTTGACCTTTCGAGTCAAAGCAAACGTCAGTCTGAGCAACTCCACAGCTCCCAGTGGACACGCTAGCGTTAGCCGTGTTGTTGTGCACAAATAAGCCCAAAGAACAAAGCAAAGAAACAAAATCAGGAGGGTTTGACGCACCTGTTAGCTGCTGTAGCAGGTTACGCTAACTGAACTGACCGGTTGGGCTAATTCTGGCTGTCGTTTGTCAGAGCCGAATCACGGAGAGCCACCGCCTCTGAAGCCCAGTCACCTTTCACACACTTCCAAAACTCATCCAAAGCTGGAAGAAAACAACGCTCTTCAGACACTGGTGCGCTAGCGCACACACACACACACACACACACACACACACACACACACACGTTAGCGCCTGAGAGGATGAAACACAGAAAGTCTGACATACACAGATGCATGTCGATAGGTTTTACTAACACACAGGGAAGAAAATACAAGAAAGATAAGGATCACTCACTCACTCACACACACACACACACACACACACACTCTTGTACAGTTTCTTATGCCTGTAGGAAAAAGACCAGAAACAAGGACCACCTGCTGTGAACTCCACACTCATTGTGTTTGTATTTTCTTCACTTTGCTGAACTCGCTGTATTGATGTGCTGTTTGTCTACTTTTTCACTTTTCAAACTTCTTCAAACGCTAACGCTCCGTCTGCTCGCGCTCTCTCCGCTTCCTTTCTTTCATTAACAAAGCCGTCCTCCACGCTGGAGTTTAAACAGGAAGAAGGGCCGCTCCGGCGAGTTTCTGCTCATTTTCTGAAATGTGTGTATTATTCGCACACTTGTTCAGCGTTAAATGACGAGCGACGACAACAACAATAACCGTCGATACTTTTGCTTAGCTTACGCTAACTTTAGAGACCTTAAACTCGTTACAGCACCACCTGGTGGCCCAAGCAGGAGCTCCAGCCTCCGATTATCCCTAAATACAGCAACATTTCTATTTGTAACTTGGAACATCCCATGTTGTCTGGAGCGTGAAGCTACTCTGATCCTGTAATTCAGGACTCCGCGTTGGTCTGATTACCTCCGAGTTTCAGGAACGAGCCTTTTTATTTCCCCCATCGCGCTGCGATTGTTGGAGTGGATATTACCGCTGCCGTTTTCCTGCAGACACTTCTGACACATGGACGCCATCACTGCCTGCGCATTATGTGTCTCCGATGATGATGCAGGAGCGCGTTGAGGAGATAGGAAGCCCGAGGCTCCAAATCTGGCCTCTCGCTGGTGGAAATTGCAGCCGGACGGTCACAGCTTGGCGGTTTCAGACATCGTCTAAGTGTCTTTCTGCAGCGCTGTGACATCATTTGGGAGCCGCTGGGCCGCGAAAAGACGTGAAACCTTTGTGGGGAAACAAAAGTTCTTTGATGGAAGTGGAGCTAATCCTGCGTGGTTCTGCAGATACAGTCACGCCTTTGTTCCGGCGTTGAACTCGCAGGGAAACACATGGAAGGGGAGCGGATGCCTCCACGCCATCTTCACCTCCGTGGCCTGAGCCAAGACGGCGTTCACCTAGGGCTGGGATTTAACGAAGGGGGGCGAGCGTCTGCACCGGGATGGTTGTGGGGCTTTGGGGAAGCGACGCCAGGCTGGTTGCAGGGCAGCGCAGCGGGAGGGGCAGAAACCGCCTCCGCTCACTTCATCTGATGTGGCACAAGTCGTCAGACTGAACGGGCGTCGAACTCTCGCAGAGGTTCATCACAAACAGGACAAAGGTCCGTTTGGTACCGACAGCAAGGTGAAGCCATCGTTTCTCTGCTGGTTCCAGCCACCTCCGTGTGAGCCGAATACGGGAAAAAGAGGACAAAAAGAGGACAAAAAGATGTTTTCCAGTCATAACACAGACGCATCAGCGCCGCCGAGGTGGAGGCAAACATTCCCGAGGCCAATCGTCTCAACCAACCTCGGAACGTTGCACCGCCGCCGCAGCCAGACAGAAAATCTACTTTTTATTTGTAATTTGGGTGAAGCGAGCCTTCGGGCCACGGTGTTTCCTGAGGGGTAAATAAAAGCTTAAAATCTAATCCACCTATATTCACGCTGACGGTTGTTTAAGTGATGATTACTGCTCAGATTCAGCCACCTTCCGCCTCAGCTATTCCCAGCGATCCCTATCTGGGAAGGAAGGTGGGAGACTCTTTTCTTCGACGGAGGACAAAAACACTGAAGTGGGTTTTTAAAAGGTAATTGTCTGGAAACGTAAAAGTGTGTCTTTTTATCCCCTTAATCCTGTTAGATCTGGATGAGGAGCGCGCGGCGCTCTAATCTGTTCTAAGGTGTGGAAGAAGGGATAATGGAGATTGAAGGAGATAGGAGCGCCGCCGCTGCACCCAAGGTTTCACGTTAAATCAGCCAAGAAAAGGAAGCGCACACATTATCCAGGATGTGCGCGCAAACGACAAACGAGCTGCAGGGCTGCTCAACCTGGGACAAACCTGGGACAAACGCGTCACACGCCTCGCCGCCATCTGGTTGGCCGGGACGCCACCGTCTTTGACCGCGATGTACGCAAAGGTCAAAGGTCGGCCCTCGTACAAAAAGCCTTCCTAGCCGTGAAGGTTGAGGGACACGAGGCATCCAACCAGACCGTGACCTAGCATTAGCGTTAGCAGTAGCAGCGAGTCAGCATGTGTAGCAACAGCAGTCGCTGCCCACTTCAGGCGCCGCCCCTTCCCTGCTGATTATTATTGGATGTTTGCATACGGGTATTTCCGGGAATTAAGCGATGTTTATGGCGGGGAGGGTAAACACGGCCGCACGGGGAGGGAAGGTGTAGCAGAGATGCAGGTTGCAGATAAAAGCGGTAATCACAACAAATGACCCCTTATTATTCCAGATGTGGAGGATAACAGGCTAAACGTGGGAGAGCGCCTGAGGGCCAGAGGGGCTCCGCGCTCGTTTATTTTCCTCAGCAGCAGGAAAAAGAAAAAGGAAAACACAGACGCGTACGTGAAGTCGCGCCCACGCCGTTCCCAGGTTGCATCCACCGGAGTCAAGGTGCTCTTTGAAGTTTGAGCCGGAACATTAAAGCACCAATCAGAGTTTGCATCCAGCTTTCGCGCAAAAAGGGCGCTAACCCTTCGGAAATCACAATAAAAATGAAAAATAGCAGCTCCCGCAGGAACGCGCCGGCTTAAATGCTGAGAAACACCATCTGAAATCTGAGATCAAAGGAAGAATTTGAAGTTCAGCTTAAATCTTTGCAAGCGTGAGATTAAAGGAACATTCCGATGCCTTTCATGAAAAAGTTCAGCTGTCAAAGGAATCACGGGCATGCTGATGGGCTCCCGCACGTGAGCGTCATGTCTCCGTTTACGACAGTTGCTGGAAGGATCAGGAAGCAGAAAGGTTCCCCGACGTCCTCCGTTCCCTCGCTGCTATTTTTGGCTCCCTGCTCATATTTCCTGCGTGCAGCAGCCGTGTGAACGGGTGAAGTGCTAATTCATACACGTCCGTCTCCCGCTGTTGCGTGAGCTTCCTGTGCTCTTCAGGGGAGGTATCTGAGCTCCAGGGACCTGGAGGTGGAGGTCAGCGAGGAGGACACAACCGGTCCAGGTCTGAGGCGGCTTCGGTTTCTCCAGCGTGGGACTCCAAAGCTGAAGGAAAACAAACCCAAACGGGGAGGAAATGTTGGCTTACGTGAGCTCAGGACCACAGCAGAGGGAGCCTGAAGGATCCTCCTCCGCCCTCCTCCACCCTCCAGCCCCCAGAGGCCTCTCAGCACCAGGAGGAACACACTCTTCTCAGCCATAAAAACACCAAACGGGCCTCTGCTCTCGTCGGCTGAAGCTGGGCGTCCTGCGTTACCACGACGATGAACTCTGCTAAACTTTGCTGACCTCTGATCCAACTTCTGCATCGCCCCACCACCACCACCACCACCCCCCAGTCCTCAAACACTGGCTGGATTACCAACCAGGCAAAAGGGGCGTGGCCTGCAGGGCAGCTGTGGGGGGTCGCTGGACATCAGCTGGTTCGTGCTAATTTAATTGAGTTTGTTTGAGGATCACAGCCCAGAGGAGACCAGCAGACCTGAGGCTCAGCTCGCCGCGCTCCAGTGGACGAGGATTCAAGTCTGAAGATGATCCAGATGAGAGATGATGGACGTGAAGCGAATCTCCTTGAGGAACCATCGAAGATCCTCAGGAGGATATTTAACACGGCGGACCTCCGTGTTTTCTAAGTGACTTCTGAAGTCAGACTCAGACGGTCGGAGCTCCAGCAGGTCATCAGGATCCAGACTGGAAACCTCGCTGGTTTCGTCTCGCCGAGCATCTTTCTGTGGACGGTTGACGTGAGTCTGATCTCGCCGCTCTTTTCCAGAAGTTCTGAATCCTCCACAGCCCTGAGACCTCGGAGGTGAGAGGATGAGCGCAGCTCCACGGAGCACGACTCCAATCCCCCGGCAGCAGCTGCAGGCCGTTCCTCACACGTGCGGATGGGCTGCATCCATCTTTCCTGCAGCAGTGGATTCCTCGGCGGCGCCGTCTTGTCAGCCGGAGTAAACAGGGTTTTGATGAATGGGGTGAAGGTTTGCGCTCACCTGGAGCCACAGCCCAGATCTGGCCTGGAAGATCTCACACTGAGGAGCAGAGCCAGGAACTGGAGAGCTGGGCCGGCCATGGTTCTCAGCCTGGTCCTGGTGAAACCCAACTCCACTGCGATGACCCTGGAGGAGTCATGTGACGGGTCCTGACGGTGGACTTCACCTGCCAACCTTCAGGAGAAGCTCTTCGGATCAGCCGCTCTCACAATGGCGCCGTTGTAATTGTATGATTGCAGCGCCGAGAGTGGAGCCGCTCCGTGATTGGAGAAGAGCCCTTGAGCAGCGAGGAGCACAACAGGGCTCCGACCTTGGCCCGTCCACGAGTGGGCCGCCGCCCCTCCGCGAGCTCCTCAGAGGAGCATCGGCGGATCTCTTTTCAAGACGGCGTGATTAAGAGCAGACGGAGGCGTCAGCAGCCTCGGCAGGTCCTCCACCACTCGACCATGTGTCCGACACTCAGGAGAATCTGATTAGGAGAACACGCCGTTTGTCCCCGTCTCTCACTTGCACCCGTGCACTCGTTGGGAAAGTTGCGGGTTTGTTTGTGCGTCTCCTTTCAAACATCTGGTGGAGGAGCAGAGACGTAATTACCTTCAGACTCTGAAGCGCTCTTCCTGCTTCCAGCGTTACCATGACAACGCTCCGAGAGCAACAGCTCGTATCGGGACCTTTCCTGGTCACCGGTAGGACCTCGCCGTTTCCTGAACTCTGGGGCGCTGCCAGATTGGACTTCTCAGCTCTGTCGGGAGAAAGCCCCAGCATGGAGGACGGGGGAAGTTCCCCTCCTCCCACCTTGGCCTTGGATAACTCTTCGGCCTCTCCCTCGACGCCCATCTGTCGTCCCAGCGAGGTCGGCTCTGAGCGCCGTCAGACGGAGCCATTAGCCGAGAGGCCGGGAGGATAATGAGGAGCAGATGTAGCGTGTTGGGTGACTGTACTCACACATCCACTGAAATCTCTCTCCCAAACATATTTTTGCCTCTTTATCTGCCTCTTGCTCTCTCCTGTCTGCCCAACCTGCTCTTGTTTGGACTCCCCCACCGGCCACCCGCAGCTGTTCTGCACCGCGCAGACAAACGCTCCCCAGAGCCGAGCTGCACTTGTTCCTTCCTGCTGCTAAATAGCGCGCATCAATCACGCAGGTGTCTTCCCGCCGGCGGCGCCAGGCCGCTTAGCGCGCCGCACGTGCAGCCGGAGAGCATCGATCAGCAGGCAGCCGGTGCCGGTGCGGGCCTGGAAGTCCAGCCTGTCACCGCCACGTCAGAGGTCACGCCCTGGAAGCGCTGCTCTCTGTTTGGCCAGGTGAGAACGCCTTTTCATCAGCGGCGACTGCTGGGAGCGAAAACAGTCTGGAACAACAGGAAATGAGCGGAAAGCACAGAGGAAACCGGGGCGAGGACTCGCGCGGTCAGCCTGCTGAGGCTGCAGCAGGAAGGACTAAGCTTAGCAGAGAGGAAGTCAGCAGGTCACGTGTGTCAGGATCAAACCACACCTGTCAAACATGAGCCAAAGGCTCAGAGTAGCATGAAAACAAACATCTAGTATCACTGTTGACCACAATACCGCATCCCGCCACAGGAGGAGCTGCACGCACCACCACAGAAGCGTTCATCCTGACACTGAAACTTCCTGTTGTCACCCACGACAACGCGCATCCAAACGCTGTTAGCGTTCTGAGCTAACAGGTCATCCAATCACCTTCGCCAGCTTGTCCAATCCAAGCTAACTAGCCTAGCATGCACCGCCCTGCGCCGGTCGCTCCTTCAAAACTGACATCATTTCAGTCAGATTTCTTTTTTCTGTGTCGCTGATTTGAAATGATTCCCTCTCTCTCTGAGGGGTCGTCCGGGAGGCTGTCGGGGGCCTGAGCTGCACAGGAGGTGGGCAGCGTTGTGAATTTGTCCCGTAAATCAAGCAAAGGCGTTTCCACCGCAGCTCTGAATAGATGCGACCGTTGTGGGGGCGGTGCGACGTCCTCCTGTTGCTCAACGTCAGACTTGTGGTCGGCAGATCTCCCGTCGGTTGTGACATAAGAGGATACCTGAGGCCGGGGAGGCAGCACTGCCCCCCCGCTCTCTGATGCAACCGCACCACAAACTGCACAGAGAGTCAGAGAAACGGGCACCAGCCGCCGAGCCCAGCGCGCCTCAGTCCTTTCTGCTAATCCAATCTCAGAACAATAAAAAGGGACCTTAACTCGGGGACCGTTGTTCCCGAAAAGCAGCTCCGGCAGCGAAGGTGTGGAATCCGCAGCGTTTGTCTCAATGCTGCCCAGATTAGCTGCTGTTTGGTGGAGAAATCTCACGGCCGCACTTTGATTACCTGCATCCATCACTTAAAAACCTCTCCACACGCCAGGAGCTCCGCGGACAAATCAGCTGCGGCGCGCGGTTCATTTTCCAGCAATTCCCGCCGCTTGATAAAAAGAGAGAGGAAGGTAACAACTTCATTTGCTAATAGGAATAATTATAGCATGGCCAGAGGCTAGCTCCATTAGCAGAAACAAGAACATTCTGCCTGGTGATTATCTTCAGCTAACTGTTGTGAACAAAAGCAAAATATTTCATTCACTCCAGGAACATGTTTTAGCTACAGGACCGACCTGCAACCGCCTGAGCCACCGCCGTTCCCTCTCACTGGAAGGGGACTTGGCAGAAAAACCATTTCAAACTTAAAAAAATAACTAGCGGCTGAGGAAATTCTTTGTTAAAATGGCGCTAGTGCCAGTCAGAGTTGACATTCTGGACTTAAATAACTGCCCCCTAGGAGCCGTGACGGGTAATTACAAGTCATTACGCGTTGACTCGGGTCGACTCGGGTTAAACAAGTCTAGCTTTTAAGAGCGCCGTGGCGAGCGCCGTTCCCAGGACTCGTTGATCAGGGCTGAACCTGCAGGAGAGTCCGTGCACGTGCTGACACCATTCTGTAAATGTGGACGTGCTCGAGCGCACACGTTTGCGCGGCTGCATGCTAGCCTGCACGCATCACGGGTTCACGCTAGGGAGCGGCGGAGCGGAGCCAGCGAGCATCCTGGACTCTCTCCCTCATTAGGCCGGAATCCGCAAACGCTTTTGGTCCGTTTCCAGCCGACGTTAGCGACGTTTTTCAGGAGGCGGGAAGAGCCGCATCCGTCCAGACGCTCGGGATGATCCAGACACATCCTGGCACTCAAGACGCTGGCAGATGCGGAAAAGGTCATGGTGGAAGAGGGAGGGCCGGGCCAGATCTGAGCAGCTTTGACGCTTCACTGAAACATCGCTCAGAGCGCCTTCATCAGTTTAACGATTCCTCGCAGTTTCCTCTCCGGGGCCGTAACGAGTCGGCGAGGTCGGACCGTGGTCGTCCGGAGCGCCCCAGATTTAATGGTGACTCAACCTGAACTCTTTAAGGTGACAGAATGTGCATCAAGCGTGCGTCCTACATAATCTGGGCTATTAAGCTCGTACCTTTAGCCTCTCGCTCCACAGGCTATTATCTCGCGCACGTTAAAGGCGCGAGTCTCAACCACTGGAGCAAGTGGACTAACAGCGTAATGGGCGCGGACACTTGTCAAGTCGCCTTTTGCTCACACGGTGACCTCCTCTGCTGTGTTTGCGTTCGCACGTTAGCTCTCCAAAGCCTGACGAACTGCAGCGCGCCGCGATGGCGGAGCGTGACGAGAAGGTAGACGAGGTGAGATGTGCCACCTGCGCGACTGACGGGTCACCACCTCCGGAACGCACTTGTCAGATCGGAGGGCTCGAAGTAGCGCGGCGCTAACAGGCTCTGATTAGCGTGGCAGCGTTAGCATCGGACAAGTCAGACAAACAGGAAGTGCTCAGATCAGGTCGTTTACGAGGGTCTACACGTCAGCGACCCCGGGACCAGCAGCGACAGCAACAGGATGGCCTTCGGACGACTTTAATCCGAGCGTTCCTTCGACTTGGTGCTAGCGTGAAAAGCGTCCCAGCAGAGCAGATATTTGTCCTCTCGGGTGGCGACGCTGCGCTCGCTTCCTCTTTTTGTCTCGGCGCTCAGACGAGCGCATCGTCACAGTTCAGTCGACTCTATTTTCCATCTTTTATAAATAGCCAGGAGAAAAGTATTAATTATCCTTGTACAATTTAATGCACCGGCTGCTTTAACCTTTCAGGTTTCCGCTAAACACCGACATAACAAGGCATATCCACGGCGGCAAACATGATTTATGACAGGAATACCTAATTCCTGTTTTTAAATAGGTTGGACGGCAATCTGCATACATTTAAATGTGCCCGCGCCCCCCCTCGCCCCCCTCCTCCTGTCTCCAGGCTCCTGTTTAATATTCAGGGATGATTTTTTTTGTCCACATACATTTTGGTCTGTGTCACCTCAGATTAAATTATTACCGTTTCGCAGCTTTCGCGCTGCGGGCCCCGGGCCCTTATTTACTAGAATCAATGAAACTGTAATGAAAATCCATTTTTCATAGTATCGGCCCCCGCTGTCTTTTATTTAGTTAGCTGTGTCTAAGCAAGCAATTCATTTTGTGTAAATGCCACCCTGAGAAAAAGGAAGTGCCACTGAAAGGGTTAACCCTCCACTCGGGCCCCTGAATAACTTTATCCTGAACAACAGCCGCGTGGAATCAGATTATTCCCTTACTTGGAGAACCGTTAGCGCGTATTGATGACCGTCAAACTCTGGCAGCATTAACAGAGAAATACAGCGAGGGCGGATTGAAATGGCGCCGCGCCAGGGCGGAAACGCCGTATTAAACACGTCTGCGGCGTCGCTGGGAGGATGTATATGCTGAGTGGCGGGAGGGGGGCTGAGCTAGGAAGTGGCGTTCACCTTCTGGGACGCGGCGAGCAGCGGCGAGGTAATGGGACACGAGTCCCAACCCCGCGCGGTGAAATATCTGCGTCTCGGGCGCTCGCTGTCGGCTCCGTATTCAAATGGGCTTGTTTATTGACTTTGGTCGGGGTCGCGCGTGTGCTAGCGCTAATGAAAACAACAACGCAACAAGAGTAAAGAGAACGCACAAGAGCAAAGACGAGCGATCCACACGGCCGTGTGTCACTTCCCACAAATCACAGCACCTATAATAACATTTGTGAGCAGCAGTCAGGAGGAATTATGGGATGGCTCCTCGAACAGGTTGATGAATAAAGTTCCTCCCTCGGTGTAATCATCACTCTTTTACGAGCTTTTGCCCGACAAACGCTCACTTGTGTCGTTAATGTCGCGTGTCCAAGATCACACGTTTGCTAGGACACCGAGATTAGGCCACGTTCCATTTAGCTCAGAGGCCCGAACAGGAAGTGACATCACAGCCAAGTTGTCGGCGTTCCAGTAACGCAAGATGGCCGCGACTACCAAAGCGCTCGTTAGCGCGGGCTGCATTGTACTTCCGCAAATACTGCCGTAGTTACGACTGTCGTAGCACAACAAGCTAGTCAGCAGTGCTAATACGTCAGCTAGGGGCTCATGAGGCTCAGAGGAGGAGGAATCCAACCTCGGGGAACGCTCCGGTCGAGTCCGGAATCCCGACTTCCGAATACGAACCGATGTTGACAATGACATCGGTGAAAACCTAAACTGCGGTTCAGACGCGCAGATGATCAGCGAATCTACGTAGCACGTAAGCACGAGTGAAAGCATTTTGGAAAACATGTTACACCACACAGCGTGTGTGTGTGTGTGTGTGTGTGTGTGCTATAAAATTTAATAACTAGATAAAAATGTAAATAAAGATTTGCTTTAAATGAGTTGTCCACAAGATAATTTTCTCGCCGCCCAACCCCCGCTCCGCCCTTGTAATGAGAGGGGTGTGTGTGTGTGTGTGTGTGTGTGTGTGTGTGTGGGGCGGTCGCGGAGCCCATCCTGATGTGGCGTGTGACCTTTTGAAGGCGCTCGGCGCGGGTTGATTAAAGACGTATTAAATTTGTTTAAATAAACCTCCTTGTAATGGCACATCATTTGTAAGAAGCTATTAGAGGAAACGCCGGGGAAAAATTGCGACGCCGTTATTTGCATGAAAATGTGCCCCGACCACTCAAAGTGAGGAGCGCTCCTGAAAGAGGGGTGACACTTCTATAATTTCCTCACCCCACCTTATCGCCACCTCCCCCGCCTCTCTGACGCCGTGACAAAAGCCGATCAAACTTCCCGTTGTAGACCGTCGTTGGAGGCGGAGCTCCTGTCACACGAAAGCGCGGCAGTTTGAAATGAGGCCCCGCCCACTGAGCCCACCTCAGACGGGAGTAATTAGGCCATGACAGCGAGGCAAAGGGCGTGGCTGGAGGTAAGACGAGCGTGTGCACGACCGACGCGCTCACACGTTTGACACGAGTCTGATCGTGAAGTCAGTGATTGGCTGGTTGCTTGAGGAGGAAGGGGTCATGTGACCCTGACCCAAACCCAACGCCAACCTTAAAACTAAGACTGAAGCCTCCAACAGACCTTTTTAGGAGGACCAGCCAAAATGTCCTCACTTTGCTAGTAAAATGAGGATTTTGGTACTCGTTATATAACACACACACACACACAGGAAGTTGCATCACGTCAGATTTCAGTTGTCGCGAGGCAGCAGATAATAAAGCCTGAACTGGACTCTCTGGCAGCGGATCTGGACCGTGGGACCAGATCCGCTGATTTGTCGGTTTTTAATTCCGGGTTTTTTATTTTGGTAGTGCGTTTCCTGTTCCTGCCTCACATTCAGGGCGTATCCGGCCCGACCGCGGCGAGCTCGGCGGGAGGCAGGAGCGTCCTTCCTTGACACCTTCAGATGATTGATAACGCGGGAGGGAGCGGAGCGGAGCGGCGGCTAACGTCGGTTGTCGGTTGAACGCCCCTGAGATGCAGCAGATGAGCTGCAGGTAATGAGATTTCTCCTCCTCGCAGCAAAGGCGCAGGAAAAGCATCCGTAACGCGGTGGAAGCGAACTCTTCAAACGCAGACATCAAAACAAACGGTGAATTACGGCGCGCCTTGTTCTGCGAGCGCGGCCTTGAGCGACTGTTTCTTAAACTGTGCCACCGTTAATTTATGCGCAGATCTGAACTAATTCTTTGGCAACTGTGCAGCGGGAATATTAAGGCGATGCATTTTCCTTGTCGATGATAATGCCGCGCTCTTAATTTGAGATGTGCGGTGTAGTCGAACATGAAATGGAAATTTGCCCCAAACTATGTATTTGTCACCCGAGTGTCGGATGTGGAATGAGGTTACACGCATCCGCCGCTTCCCACACTGGCGCAGACAGAGGTGTATCCCCCCACCCCCCCGCCGTGCCACGCCGTGCTCCTCGCCTCGACGTAAAGCCTGGCGCTAGAATATTTTATATTTACATATTTCCATCCAGGCTGGTTATGATAATGAATGAAAAACAAACTAATCCTCGGTAACTAAAAATACAGCCGCTTTTTTCCTCCAGCTGTTTCTGACCTTTCTGAGGTCAAAGCCGCTTTTTCTGTTTTTCTAAAGAAGTTGGCACCTGTTCAACCGCAGTCACGTGTTCAGCCCAGGCGCAGCGGCAACAAACACGCTTTCATTTACAGCCACGCCGCTTCACTCCTGCGTTTACTCGTTTTCCCTCCTTTTTATGCTTCACGCGCGTCGGGTCGGCCCTGATCGCGGATTCGGCTAAATTTGGGCGAGAGACCTTTACTGTAGCGTAATGCTACATTTCGCGGGAATAAAAATGAGCTAAAATAACAAACGGAATGAGAAGATGGGTCTGTTGCGATGCTACAGACGCATGTTGTGTGTGTTCAAGTAAGAGAGCTTCATTAGCTAACCGCTCACATTCAGATTTCAGGAAAATAAGAATAAATATTAGCATAGCTACGCTCCCCGGGAGACAGTTTAATGAGCAGAAACAATTGATGCTGAAATAGCAGCATTTCTTTACACTTTAATGAACATTGAAACTTCATCTTTCACGTTTCCTGTGAGTAAATTAGGAGGAAAAAGTGAAAATCTGAATTCTGGAGCCACACTGGCGGATTCGAGCGAGTGATTCCAGCTCTGATTCCTGCGGCAGGAAGCAGAGGTGTTAGCTAGGACGACACCTTCGCCGCGGTGAGTCCTGCAACCGCGCGAGGACGCCGTCTCCGTAAAAGCGACGCAGAGTCAACAGCGAGTGACCGTGGACGACAGGAGGAAACGGCGCCTCCGCCTGCGGAGTGTTTACACGGAGACACGTTTCACCTGCGGAGCCTCCGACAGGATGTGGACACTTAAGAGTACGTTTAAACTCTGTTGGACACAAGCTGTCAACGCGCTAATCCCGGGCCGCGCTGCCACCCAGAGAGCCGGGGGCCGTAGGGGGGCCGGGGGCCGGCCTGCTGGTGGCTAAACGCTGCGTTTACACGCCGCTGAATGAGCAGGAAGTGATGCGTTTATGTTGGGTAAACGTCGGCAGAGCGTTCGAGGGCTCTCCTGCTGAATGTAAACCAGGTACACACACACACACACACACACACACACAGACACGTGTAAACACACGCGGGCCGTGTTTACATCGTTTCCTGCTCCTCCTTTCATCTCCGCGCCGCGGCCCAGCGTACCTGCGCTGACACGTTTATAAACCTCCCCGTTGTGCACATCCATCCGTTTCAGCCTCACCTCTCGCTCACCTCTGAGCTGGCGGAAACTTCCTGTGGGCCCTTCAAAATAAGATGCAAACGCCAGATTGAAGAACCTGGGAAAAGGCCCAGATTCTGCACGGTGAAGCGATTAAATAGGCGAGGCAGCGAGCAGAGGAAAACAGGTCAACGTGCACCCACAGAGCGCTCGGGGGGAGCGCAGATAAGAGTTTATCACAAGTGTGTAAGCAGATAGTGTTAATCCTCCTTCTGTGAGCGCTCGACACGAGCACATCTGTGACTGACGAACTGGAAAGATACTATTGTCTTAAAGGTGGAGGGGTACGGGGGCGGCTCATCGCAGCGAGATAAGATTCTGGCTCCAGCGGTTTCGCCGCAGCGAGGCAGGTAGACGAGGGGGCGGGGCTTTGCTGGTTAAACGTTTAGCCCGCAATAATTAATCCGGCAGACTCGCCAAAAGCAAGATTGCTTATTCTATTAGAGGAGGAGATCAACAACGAGCTGGGCGGAGCGCCGTCTCACGCAGCCAATCAGAGGCCAGGAAGGCAGGCGCTGTAGCGCACGCCACCTCTACACGCTGAACCCTGTTTGCTAATGTTTCGCAACGCTTCAATTCAAAGAGACGCTAACGGGAACAAAGACACGAAATATTCCCGTGTCCAAACACACAATAAAGGGATTTATGACGGAATGTTACGTATGTAGCGTTTGTGGAGCTACGCGCGCTAACACGAGTTTGTTAAACAGAAAACCTGACAACGGTCGTAGAAGGTCGAGCAAATAGTCAAAGCGCTAGCTGGAAGACGCGCGCTTCGTTGCAAACTTTTCATTTGCATTTTAATTAATCGTAATATTTTGGGCGATTTTTAAATAATTTAAGATGTTTAGCAAACAAGCTACGATGTCACGAGGAGGGAAAACAGGCGGCAAAAGCACAGAGGAAAATCCCAAACAAACAGGCGGAAAAAACGCTCCGGAGGGAGAACAAACGAAGGAGACAACGAAAGTTCCGCAGACCTTTAAAGCAAACATCAAAGCGACGTTCACAACAAAGACGGGATGGAAATAATTCGTTTGGCGATGATTTACCGAGTTTGATGTGGTCGCCGCGACAGAAACTCTGGACGAACTTTCAGAGACGACGTCTGATTCCAGATCAGCTGAGATTTACGACGCGTTTGCTGGTCCAAGCGTCGTCACGATTTCCCACAGACGACCAATGAAACGCGGAGAATCCCACCCTGATCAAGCACGGAGGGATGGCTCCGCCCACTGAGCCCAGGCGCCGCCGGAGCCAAAAGCATGAATTATATCAACACGGAGTTTGGAAAATTAACGACAGTAAACACATCAGAAGGGATTTCAATATTAGATCAATATTATTTACTGTTGGTTTGTACTGCCAAACACACACAGACGAGAGCTGCACAGAGGTTTACAGCGAGTGTGTGTGTGTGAGAGAGAGAGAGAAGGAGAGTGTGTGTGTGGGGGGGTACATTAATTATATGCAGATGGAGGAAAAAGGAACAGAGGTGTAGAGTGTAGCTCCATCTACAGGCCACTTCTGTGCCCCCTCTCTCTCTCTCTCTCTCTCTCACAGACACACACACACACACACACACACACACACACACACACACAGACTGTGACATTCGATCATTTGCAGGAAAACAAAATCACGTCTGACGTGTTTTAGTTGTAAATATAAACCAGGATTCTCTCTGCACCTTAAAGTGGGCGGAGCTTGTTTAGCACTGATGGTTGCTGTGGGTACATAAAGACACGTGTGACAGGTGTGATTGTGCCATGACATCACTTCCTGTTGCAGAAAGCAAAGCCCTGACGCAGCCCAGAGAGCTAATTACAGGTCAGAGCGCCGCGCTCGTCCACCCGACACCAAATCAATAGTGTTTTTCCACATTATCAATTAAAGGCGTGTAATTACACGTGTGGAGGCCCGAGGAGGACTACGACGGGTCGCAGCGCTGCGCATCAGCGGTACCAGTCGCCCTGGCAAGCAGCTGCGTTCGCTACAAGCTGGGACGAGAGCGCGACACTCCTGCGTACATCAAAGGGGCCCGTGCGCTCCACCCCGCCCCCTTCACCCCGCGGCCTCCCATCAGCACCTGGGAAAATGGATTTGAAACGAGGGCGCCGCCCCCTCCCCCCCTCACCCAAATCGAGCAGATGGAGGCTTCGGCAACAATTATCACCACATTACCTGGAAGTCTGTTGACGAGGGGAACAATGGAGTCGGCGCTAATAAAGCCCAATCAAACATGGCAGCGCGGCTAATGCTGCTCGCTTCTCTCCCCCTGCGAGGCAGGAGCAGCCACAGCTGCTCGCTCTCGTCACACTGATGCTTTTCCGCCGCCGCCCTCAGCCCGGCTCACCTCTGCCGAGTCGTTAACGCCGCGGGCACACCAGCTAAACGCTACGTTAGCTATGCTGAGACCGCGTTGGAAATAACGCCGGGGGTTGTTTGCGGATGTTGTCGCTCAAACTCCAAAGTGCAGGACAGGAAGTGGTCAACATCACGAGAGCAAACAAGCTAGCACCGGCCTCAGAGCTCTTGTTTTGCTTCAGTAATACTGACTTCCTGTTTGTGCCTGTTAGCGCCCGTGCTGCAGGTGAACGTGAGCGAGCTGCAACCATGCAAACTTTCACGCCTTCTGATCGTCTGATTCCTTTTTTTTGTCTCGAAACTGAGGCTGAACACGACGCCTGTGTTGTCTCTCTCACAAAAACAAATCAAAAAGAAGACATTTCTCAGATGTGGCTGAACTCAACAAAGCGCTGCATTCTGGAAAAACACAAGTTGGGCCTGAAAGGGCCCGAGTGCTAAATATTCCTTTTCAAAGTGCTGCGGCGGTTTGGTTGACACTGATCAAGCATAATCATAAGGCGATCGGAGTGTGTGTGATAACACACACACATACACACACACACCTCCCCCTCCACCCTCCCTGTGTTAGCAGAGCTAACTACTCCAGGGAGCTGGAGACTCTGTTAATGACATACATGCAGAAGCAGCTCGACATCAGGAAGAAAGAAACACAAATGCACATTAAAGGCTGGTCTTTACGGTGTGTGTGTGTGTGTGTGTGTGTGCCGGCCTCTGGGAACACCTTTATGTTCCTGCGGATTACCCGTCTCTGAGCTCTGTCCTACCGACAGAAAACAGACAAAAACCTTCAGGAACCTTCGAGGTCTGTTTTCACTTGGAGATGCTAGCTCGTCCACAGCTAGCATTAGCGCCCATGCTAAGCTAAGCTAAGCATTAGCACCGATGCTCAGAGAGCGTTTAGATTTACCCTCAGACATGGAAAAACCTCAGTACATGTGCTCACACACACACACACACAGACAGACACACACACACAGAGACACACACACACACACACACACACACACACACACCCCCACACACACACACACACACACACACAGACACACACACACACACACACACACACACCCACACACACACACACACACACACACACACACACACAGCAGTCTGACCTCTCCACTCCGTGGTCCTGGCTGAAACACGCTTGGCTGCAGCCGAATTGTTGCCACTCGGAGGAAGACGTGGCTGCTCCAGCCTGGACAGGTCAGAGGTCATTCTTCTTCTGCTGGCAGAGAGGTCAGGAGGTCAGGAGGTCAGGAGGCGGGTCGGCGCTGCTGAAATCTCATTTAGGAGACTGACCTCCGAAGGGCCAGCGGAGCCGCTCGGATGCGCGGAGACGCCGTCACCGGGGGGATGATGTATCGGCCCAGGCGGCCGGACGCACCTCAAGTCCAGGGAGGTTCGGAGCGCCGGAGCGCGTCGTCACGGCAACACATATTTCATCAGATGAAGTGGAAACTTGAAAAGAACAGAGAGAAGAGAAGCTGAGGAGCGGAAGACACCTGCAGCTCCGGACTCTGGTCCTGGATCTGGCCAATCTGGACTCTGGTCCTGGATCTGGCCCANGACTCTGGTCCTGGATCTGGCCCATCCGGACTCTAATCCTGGATCTGGCCCAACCAGACTCGTCCTGGATCTGGCCCATCCAGGACCAATACAAAACCCAAACTAAACTCAGGTTAGCGAAACCTCCAGATTACAGGTTTGATGAAAGCGGCGCTTTCGTTCACATTTAAACGATCGTTAAGTCTGAGCTGCTGTTTCACAACAAAATGGAAGCATAAAAAAATAAAACTTAATGAGTTGAAACTCCGCCGTCAGGTGAGGGTTCGACCCCGCCGCTGGTCAGGGAGCGCCGCCACACGTGGAGCTCGTTACCAGTGTTTACGGTGGATCCAGATGTTGGTGTTTGACGCGCTGCGAGCTGACAGCTCGCCACCAAGCCCGTGGACAACGACACATTCCAGGAGTTCTGGAAACACGTCTGCCAACGCCGCCAGTGGGCGGGTCTTAAAACCCCGCTTCCTGTTGTTGCTCAGGTGACCTCAGAAACGGCGTCCTCCCGCGCTTCGGATGAAACTGCAGCGGCTGGGGGCCAATCACACGTCTCGGAATATGCTGCTGTCAGTTTAATATTCCTGGCCTGCAGGGCGGCGGCAGATCAGCTGACCGGCTTATAAATAGGCCGCTCGCCGTTGACGGGATCGGAGTGACTGAAGACTGACTCTGATGTCACAGGAAATCAGGACGCCGCGGCTGAGGGAGCCGCCAGCCGGCGGTGAGCTCCGGTGTGCCGTCGCTTCCTCCCGTGATGGAGGTCACCGGGTCGGCTCGAAGGGGCGGGAACGCCCACAGAGCCGCGGGAACACGTGGACGGTTAAAAACGCGCCCGTTCGCGGCGCCGCTGCAACTCTGATGTGTGTCTTCAAACGCCAGCAGCTGATTGGTCCTCTTTTGTCCCTCTTCCTCCAGCTTGGCTTATTAAATTCTTAGTGCTCTCTCCGTGATGTCATCCTCCCGGAATCCCTGGGAAATTCAACGCCGCCTTTATAATTACCGCACCAACTGCCGCCTGACAACACGGCTTTGCCTTTGCTGGAAGCTTGTCTCTTTCCTTAAGTACCTCCGTTGTGCCGATGCCCCCCCGCCCGTCCCCCCTTGTCCCCTCTTGTCACTACAAATTCCCATCTTTACCTACGCAGCCGGTGGCGCCTTCAAATATAAATACGCGGCCTGCTTAAGGAGCGCGCCGTCAAGATAAACAGGGATAGCCACGCCAGATTTGCCCGCTGATTCCCCGCGTTTGGATCGCTGTCGCGTGAGAGAGCAGAGCTGGAGAAAAGCATCGTGAGACAGGAGGAAAACAGGAAGTGGACGCTCACAGAGGCGCGTTAATCAGCCCAAAGTAACTCACAACTGGGAGACGTTAGCTGTTGCACACATTAGCTTCCGGCTGCTAATATTAGCCGGTGGCGGGAAACTTTAGCCTGCGTTTGCAGACATTAGCCATGAGCGGCAGATGTTGGCTAGTAACGGCTGACATTAGCTTATTGGCGCAGATGTTAATTAGCTGTGAGAGCCGTTAGCTACCTGTAGCAGCCATTAGCTGGTTGCAATTCAGCAGGAAGTGGAAACATCCGAACAAACGCGTTCCGGTAGAGGAGCAGCCCCGCTCAGTTTAACCAGATTTCAGTCTTAAAAGTCAAAAACAGTCAGATTCTTTTAGAAATCGGTGGCGCTTACAGAAGAACTTTGGCCGTGTTCCGCATAAGCGGATGTTAAAGGAAGGAGCCTCCGTTTCCTGGTTTCACCTGACAGATGGAGGCGGCGGCGCGCAGGTAGCCGCCACCGACCCGAGTCCAGAATCTCTGATGGCTTTGCGCGGCCTCCGCCATCCCCCGCCTGCTGGAGACGCGGATGTCTTCCTGTCTGAATGTCTCCTTCGCTAATGTCGCCTCCGTCTGTCTCGCAGAAACTGAGCACATGGCTCATGCATAAAGCAGCAGCACGGTGATCCCAGGTTGTCCCCCGACGCTCCGCCTCCGGTGATCCGGCTTCCGGGAGCTGTGCCATTACCGAGCCAGTCAGCGCTAAGCAAATATGAAACTGCGCCACTTTGTGTCACAGTTTTTTACATTCAACAGGGAACCTTCTCCGTCCATCTGTGAGCTAAAAAGGTGGCTGGGCCTCGTGGGAGGAGCCAGCAGACAGCCAGGATGTAACGCCATTACGGCGCCCGTCGCGGATCACACAGCCATCTAACATGCATGATCCCCCCGGCGCACGCACGCACGCACGCACCCACGCATACCTGTGCAGCAGGAAATGCGACCGCCGTCCATAAAACATGAGGCTTTTCACCGGAGCGCTCTCAAACATGGTCACATGATCACCTTTTAACCACACAAGCCAGCTACTGAAGATCTGCTTTTTGGGGCGGCGGGACGGGCGCGCAGGCACATCACATCTGTACTGATGAAGCAGAAAGTGGGTCAACTTTGAACTCCAGCCGCCGTCAGGCAAACAAACCAAATATAAAGAAGAATATATGAATATGTTTCCAGGAGAATAATTTGTTTGGTTTCTTCAGACCTTCCTTTGACTCACATCGGACTGACGCTACATAAATGTAAACACACACCATGAATTCACATCATACATAATTTAATATCGGGGCGAAGCTGCTCGGGGAAACATTTACATACTCAGCGCTCAGCTTACGGGGAAGGCGTTTTGCTCCTTACATCACAGATCAGGGAGATCAATCAGCTGAGAGCTGAAGGTTCAGTTTGGCTGTAGACCCAGCTAACATGCTGAGCCGTTAGCTTCAGTCCAGCTTTTCCTGTAATACCAAATGCTGCCTCCAGAGGCCAGGCTGCGTCACTGCGTCACACGTCAGAGGACGAGAAAAGAGGATAAACTGGAAGCAGCAAATTCAATTGGGCTTCGTTCCAGAAACACTTCTCAAGAAGAAACAACATCTAACGCTAAAAAAGCGGATTCTGATTCGGACACTACGGCAGATGTGAAAGACTGCCCCCTGGTGGTTCAAAGAATGGCTCCGGTAACTACAACAGCCTAAAAACAGATGATGAACTAAAGTAAGGTCAGCCGTTAGCTTTTCTGCCACGACAGACAAATCAGGTGGCCCAGGTGACGGTGGGCGTGGCTACCGGCTGCTTTGCTCCGGCAAACATCCCCTTTGGGAAATCCCGGAGCTGATGAATGTGGAACGGGCTGGAAGCGTGCCGGCTGATTGTTTAGACCGATCCTGCTGCCTCAAACATTCTGCACCGCCCACACCGCAGACGAACCAGCCGCTAGCAGCGCCATTTTCTCCAGACGATGAAAGTTGGTGGTCAGAATCCACGGAGCGGCGAGGAGGGCGGCGCGGGGGAGGGGAAAAGTCACTCTGATGATATTACGATTTAATTAGTTGCGTAAAAGCACCCAGCCTGGGCGAAGCTGTCAGTCGATTCTTCATTTCACGTGCGGTCGTGTCCAGATCCAGCCGGCCGTCGTGCGGCTCAGCTGGCTGTTCCAGCGGCGGCCATGTGGGAATAGCGCCGCCCCCCCGCCACCGCCGCCGCCCTTCAACACACCCCTCTTCTTTCATCTTGTTAATGGACATTCCAGCACAAACGTCGGCGAGTCTACCTGACTGCAATCCTTTAAACTTTAATTCACTCTACATTTAGCCGCGGTCATAAATAGCGTATTAGGTAGCAGCAGCAGCGTGTTTTATGCGCTCCCGATGGTCGTGCTTTTGTTTTAATGAAGCCATTTGCAACTTATGAGCAAAAAAAAGAGAGAAAGTGGCATATTAGATGGGATAGATCAGTCAAACCTATTCCCAGACTGTGTTTTATACATGGACTGGGAGGAAATGAGGCCTGTGCCCATCCACCAGCAAGAGCTGGGCACTTTGGCGACTTCCTGTTGATTGAAGGCGGAGCCTCTGCAGAGTGACGGCTGCTTTACGCCGCATTATTGCCTTCATTACATTATTTCCTGGCTAATGTGCACAAATTTGTCTATGTGACGCCGGCATGCTAACGCGGGCTAAACACTAACGCGTGCATCAGTTCGTGGATGCGGACGCGCGAGCGGCGCGTCCTCCGGAGGACAAACGCCGCTTTGTTTTTTAATTAACGCTCATTCTCTTTTTTTTTTTTTAACAGTTTCTGAGCTATTGCGGCTAACTCTGAAAGCTAATCACCATCCTCAGAATAATAGCTGGATCAATACCAGCGAATATCTGTGAGCGCAAGCTAACCCTCGTTTACCCAACATCTGCTAATACTGGCTGATGTTCGCTATAACCAGCCTGTACGAGCAAGAATCAGGCAGTCAGCCGGACAGGAAGAGGCCCGGATCCAAAAGGGGCTGCTTTTATTTGGAATTTAAAAGTAAGTGAAGGATTTTGTTTGCTGCTAAAGAACATTTTAGAGTTAAAGAAGCCAAACTGTTGCAGCAGATTTAAAGTTCGGAGCCGTCTGGAATCAGTCCCATCGCGACCAGCCCACAACGGCTGCGGATCGCCTCGTCTGAGCTTCCTTATCGGTCCTAGCCAGCGAAAATGCTAATTTACGAAGCGGCCGTGGTCTCCCTTTAACTACGCGGCTGTGATGGAATCTTTAAATCTGATTACAGATCAGCTGCCTCTGCTTTTCCCTGCTGGATAAAGTCCAACTTCACGCTTCCTCACCAAAGTCTAAACTGACGAGCGGCTTCGATGAGGTCAACGTAGGAGAGTCGGCTTAGAGGCACATTAGCGGCTGGTTAAGCCAGCGTGTCATGTGACAGCGCGGCAGCTGTTGACAGGTAATGTCCTTGGTTTGAGGCGGCTGGTCAGCAGCCAAAGGCAGCAGCTGTCCGTCCAGCAGCAGCCCGTAAACCTGCCGCTCCTCTTCATAAACAACAATATTCCCGCAAATGGTGGCGCCCAATGTCAGACAAGGCTGGATAAACACGCTGAAGGTCGCCACGGCGGGCGCGGCCAACTCCTCTACGTGGCAATCTGTCGCGTTTGCGGCTGTTAGCGTCTTCGGATCGGAACGCTACAGTGGGAGAATCCACCTTGGCTGGAGCGCTGAATAATCCAGGGACCCGGGCCTAACGTGATCTGACATCTGAGACGGCCGCCGCAGGTTCCTGCTGATGAATGATTCACGCCGCTGACCCCAGAGACGGCGAGCTAATGCCATCTAAGTGGCAGCCATCTCTAACTTTGTCTCGGGTCCAGACCTGTCCTCCAGGGGACGGACAAATGGACACGGCCGGTGTCTCTCTGGAGCCGTTGGCCTCCATTACTGTCCCCAGAAAAAGGTGGAAAACCAGGGATGCGAAGCTGTAATGATCCAGAATGCAAAGTCCCCCCCCACCGCCGCCGCCACCGCCACCACCCGCCCCCCCCGTGACTGAGAGCAGAAAGTTGTGATTCTTTCTGCTGCCACACAGATTTAGGTGCTTTACCGGCGTCCGCAGGTCCCTCAGGTCCCTCTAATGTGGATTTAATGACCCGACGCTGAGCGACTGACGAGTCCTGAAGGTGAAGGTCGCAACCCGAACCCTGAGAGCCCCCCACCCCGCCACAGCCCGGGCCTGATGTTCTCGCTCTCAGCTCAGCAACGCCGGGATCCGCCCGTCCTCCTCCAGGGCCGCGCTGAGAACCTTTGGACCATCAGGGCCCGTCTGGAGCTCAGAAACGGCTCCAGCTGGATTAAAGCGGTTAAGGTGAAGGATGCTGGCCGGCCTGCTGCGTTTGCTCGTCCTTCAAACGCCAAACAGAACGTCGATAGGAGCAGCGTGAAGTATGAAGTGAAGGAGCTTTCAGAGGAAGGAAAACATCTGCCAGGAGACAAATGTCCCGCACGGCTACAATCACTTAGTGGACTCCAGCTCCCTGAATCCAGGCTCATCAGGAGCATAATGAGCCCCGCTGACACAAACACATTTATTTCCAACAAAAACTCTTTTCATACTTCGACAGGAAACTCCGCATTTGCGCGACACTTAAGCTGGAATCTGATTAAAGCCTAAAGCGATTACAGCCTCCCCCGATTAGAGGACATTACCAGGTTAAGAGCGCCCATGCATCTTCCTCGGCCTCTTCCTCACCAACTTTCTCACTGACAAACGTCGCGGGTGTGTCGCGGACCACCACCACCAACACGGCGTGCACACACGCTTGCGACCCAAGTGGTTAAGAAACGGGGGCGGCGCGGCGGGCGCGGCGGGCGCATCCCTCAGCTCCTCGGCCATCACGCCGGCCCGTAATGCCCCGTGTGGTCTCAATTACACTTCCCGTGATGTGGAATAACAGCATTAGAGCAAAGCAAGACATGCATTCATACACTGCTAATTCAATCACGGCAGATCAGGATCGGACCTGAGTGATCCGGAGCGCCGTTCATTTAGACGGATGGGCCGCGGCGCTGACCTCACCCAGGATTCTTAAAGAGACCGCCGTCCAGAGGTCAGCAGAGGGGTCCCGAGGGACGCTTTGGGACGCTCCGAAAGCTAACACGCTGAATTGGGTGATTGTTCGAACTTTTAGCATTTGCGCTAATTAGCAATTAGCGATTTGCGCTAAAGTTAAAGCCCAAAACGGAGGAGACGAGTGAGGATTTATTCACCGTAGGACAACAAAATCATCAGACAAGACACCGTCTCTGCCTGGGAGACGTCGGTCACGTGACTGAGACCAGAACCGCCATAAACCGCGATCCAGACCACATCTGCTCGCCAACGCAATTATCAGGTCTCGATCGGGTCGAGTGGAAACCCGCCGTGGTTAAAGCGACGCCCTTCGAAAGGTCATTGACTGTAAATCATCGTTTGGCGCTCCCAGGCAGAATTCAGGCAGATGGCGTGCCCCCCCCCCCACCACCTTCCAACGCCATTTACCTGCATGTGCCCCGGGCCCACGGTCCCCGCCCTGGCTGGAGGCTGCGCTAGCAGGAGGGGTGGATGTTGACATGGCGTGCTGATGCTAATGGAGGGTGTCCAGGATGGACGTGGTCATTTCAGCCATTAATGTTTCATTAATGCAGCGTCCTGCCGCGCCGCCGCGCCGCGGCCCGCCAGCTGCAGCCGCTGATGGATGCTGCTCGCTCAAGGTGGATGCGAGCGTGTGAACTCCAGCGTGACGGCCGTCAACCCAACATGACAGGGCCATTCGTGTGAGATTAAGCTAATCCGGACTCTACGCAATCACCACTAAACTATGGCGTCCCGTGCTCGCCACGCCAGTGCCAACTTCCTGCATCCGGGAACCGGGGCTGCTACAAACATGTAGTTCAGGAGTTTTTGCATATGTAAATCAAACGCGCCCGCGATCACGCTGCTAGCGGGACCGGTTGCTAAGGTACGCAGCCAATAATGAACACGGCGCGTACAAGCCGACGCGCCCTCCAACAAGTTTAACACAATATTCTAATTAGGCATCTATGTTTATTTAATGCGTCCTGAGTAAATTAGTTGTATAAAATTAGGGCTAATTAAGTGTGGCATTAATAACCATGACAGCCTTTCTGTTGCCGTACCAGGACGTGTGCAAAGGTAATCATGCTATCTGTGTCACTCGTTAGGCTTTTTGATCGTCAGGATGTGACATATGATAATGTTGGAGCTCATCTGCGAGCAGGCTGATGCATATTTTAGCTTCCTGAACGCAGCGCAGCTTTCTGCTAGCTAACCACGCTAAATCATCCTTTCCTAAAAACCGATTCTGGTTTTTTTTTTAATGCGGCAGAAGTCTCCAAACAGAAGTAGGAGCCATTTTCCTTTTTTTTCTTTGGGACGTCAGCTTGCGCTAACCGTCGCTAACCGTGAAAAGATGGACTGGAAAGTGTGTGAAAGGTGTCAACCGCGTTACTGGCGCTCACGCGGGTGACTCAATGACAAAGAAGACAGACGATTGGCACAGTCCTCAAACACATTTGATGTTTCTGGATGAGTGGAGCTGTAGGTAGGCTGTTCATCTGTCACTACTCAACAGTGGGTGCGTGGGGGGTGGGGTGGGGGGGTGCTACGCCGCTGATGAATATCCGGCTTCATCAGATGTGTGTGTGATATATGAGATCGCCTGATAATCGACACTTAGTTGCGCCATATGGCCGAACGCGGCTGCCAAGGTGGGAGGAGGTAAGCTGGAGGGGGGAGGGGCTTCCAATCGCTCCGGAGGGAACGTGCCCGCGGGTCCGGACGATGACCCGAGCAGCTCGGAAAAGAAGCGGAACGTTCCAGGAAACCCCGACCGACGTCCAGGAAGAGTCCGGCTGTTGCAGTACCGCTGTCAGCCTGAAGGGCTAAAAGCTGAGCGGAATGTTCGTAAAAACATGATAAAAGACAACTTTCAGAGGTCAAAGTCCGGAACTGTTTCACCTTTGACTTCCTGTCTCATGAAGGTTCGAGATGCATGCGGCGGCGCCGCAACAGAGGATTCCTTAGTCAATCACAAAGAGATCCAGCAGGAAGGTGGCGAGTTCGAGGCTGGTTTCCGAGCCCTTCAACAGATTTCAGATGGACAGGAAGTGGGGGCTTTGAAAGCGCTGTAATTCCAGGTGGCTGGGGAGCGCTTTGGCAGCCGCACGCGTGCACGGGCCGGTCGCATCGCCAAGAGACGACGACCTGGAGCAGGAGGAATGTTAATCACGGGGAGGGAGAACATGTGTGACAAAAGGAGAGGCTGGAAAACACATGTCCCCTTTCAGACACGTTTACCTTCCACTGCCAAACGCCAGATCAAAGGGATGAGAGGCGCGGCGAGGGGGGGAGGGGGGGGCAACGGCAAAGGTGGAGCTGTAGCGTTTACCTCTTTGAAAAGCTATCAAAGCGTCTTCGTCAAACACCCAACGGCTGCCAAATGTTACCAAAACAGCTGTGGCTTCTTTAGCACGAGACACATTTGGCGACATCTAGTGGTGACCAGGAGAAATAAGACTTGTCAATAAATCTCGTCAAACGCGGCGGCCGTTTATCTTCCCTCGGACTCCGCCCGGTTCTGCCGTTTCCTGGCCAACTGTTTGAGAAAAGCGGAAAGTTTGCGTCTGTAGCGGAGTCGGCGCGAGATAAGTCCAACTTATTCCATTTGTCGGCGTGGCGGCGTGCTGTTGCCGCCTTTGAAGTGCCAAATTAACGACAAGTGAGAGAGAATGACCTCTTTTCTAATGTCTGCGTGGCTGCGGCGACTCATCTGTCGGCCCCATCTAATTATGGGAATGGAGCCGTTTGAAAAGTGTCTTAGGGCTGTTTAGGGATAAAAGGGACATTTAAATGCAGAGAACTTTGAAAAATTACAGCTCCGTCAGAAATGCGGCGCTCCCAGTCTGGGTAATTCCAGCACAGACGGGGAGAATTCCAATTCCAAGACTTTACCCCAAACACACCACACAAAGCGGCTCTTGTTCCACACAGAGGTCCCGGCGAGGAAAGCCCCGTCATTCACCACCAACTGATGAGTACGGATCAAAGCCAAAAATATTATTAGACGATTTCTGGTCAGGTGACCTGGAGGAAACGGGTGCTCGTCTCTGGAACCGCGTCCTCGTTTAGCCGGCGCGCAGGAATGCGCCGACGTAGCCGATTCTGTCGTCCGTTAGCGCTCAAGTTGCAGATGCTAACTGAAACGTCTCCTTTAAAGACAGCACATCCTGGTGGCTGTAATGAAACGATCTGTCATGTAAACCAAGTTCCACGCAGAGGAGTCAATTATTTTACGCCGGCCGCCGCTCCTACGTTAGCGTCCCACATAGATTTAGGCCACTTTCTTCTGCGTGTACCTCAAACAACCTGGGCTTTTTACATTCCAAACCTTGTTTTTCACTTGTGTTTTTCTAATTATAACGTTAGCGCTCATTAGCATCGGCGGTTGCCGTCGCGCCTCCCGGAAACCTTTAATATTTTCTCTGATTCTCATCTCACCGGCCCCTCTCTAATTACGCCGCGAGGCCACGTGGAGGAATAAAAAGATGCTCCTCGTGGATGCGGCTGCTTAAGGAATATTTCAAAGTGAGAAACATTTCTTTTCATTAAAACAACCCCGACCCCTCTGCTTTCAGGCGGCCGTCCCGGCGGACGCACACCCCGCTTCCCTTCCCTTACGGGGTATGATGTGTGGATGAAGGCTCTTTGCCGCTATAATGACTGTACACCGAGGTTTTCAAGGGCCCGCTCATGACAATCCCATTTTCTGTGTAATTTCATGGTTGTCTTCTTGAATGAAGATATTGGCTGCTCTGAAGCACGAGGTCAGAGTCTCCCTGCTCCCGTTTCTGGATTGTTCCGGAGTATGTTTCCCTTCACTTGATGAAAAGTAATTCATCATTTACACCCCTGAATTCTGCCACTTTTTTTTTTTTTTCTCCCTTCAACCCCCCCGCCCCACCCTCCTCCATCAGCCCTTCTCGGAGCCAACTTTCCTCACCCCCTCCCCTCCCGCTCTGCCCACGGTGTTCCTGGGAGACAGATGGTTGGTTCAACATGGCGGCAGGTCAGCCGTCCCTGAGAACAGGTTAGCCCTCCCAGGCCTGGCCGCCGCCCTCCGCCCGTGATGGAGTTCGTCACCTCTCTACCTCTGCAGTCCGATCCTGTCAGCTCGGGCATCCTTCAGCACCTCACAAGTGGCTTTGGCACCCAGCGGGGCGTGGGAGCTTCAAATTGATTTGGTTTTTTTTCCCCTCCACGCCGAAGATCCACCAGGTTCCCCTCAGGGAGGCTGTTGACAGCCAGCGGAGGCTCTCAGCCAATCAGAGGCGGCGGCGGCGTAAAAGACACCTAGGGACGGTTTCTGTGCCCCTCCTGGAGCCAAGGGGGAGGGCAAAGGGGGCGAGGCTGTTGCTAGGAGACCAGCAGCTTCTTTTTTCCCCGTATTAGTTTCTCACGGCCTCCTGATGGTGGAATTTTAGAAACCACGTTTATTAACTGGGACGGATGAAAAGAACTCAGTTTTAGCGGGTTTTTTTTGTTGTTTTTCTCATCTCCCGCCTGTCTGAGAGCGCGCACGTGCACACAGCCACGTTTATTAGTGGATTTCTTTTAAAACAGCTCTCACCGGCAGCTGCTCACATCTGCGGGGTGTCCAGAGTCCAATCAGCCCGTCTTTAGTGCCGAGACGAGAGGAAACCCTCGAGATTTAAGAGACAGAACCCGATCATCCCTCCTCATCAAGGCCCGCGCTCTCCCGTGACCCTCCCCGCTCGGCTCCTCGCTAACCCAATCAGAGTAGTTAAGGGAACACAAAAGGGCGGCAGCGATAGCATCGGTGAATGACACCTACGGCTCAGCTCCGCTGACGGGAGGCTCTTTCACGGAGGAGGGGATTATGCTCAGGGCAGCGCTCTTTCAGCGCGTGTGAAATGGAGGCTAACGTGTCAGATTAGCGCTGCTCGGCGCCGTGCTGCACGGCGTCACGCGAGAAGACAGGTTTCACCTGGATGACAAGAACAAACCTCAGCTTTGTGTCGTTAAGGTTAATGCGCCGCCACAAGGAGACGCCACCACAGACGAGTCATTTCCATATTTATCCTTTCTAAAATGTAAACGACTCGGATTTAAAACTCAGTTCGCGTTGTAATTTACAAACTCTTTTCCAACGCTTCACGTCGTGGTAAAGTTCGTTAATGTTTTATTAATACAGCCACTTTGTAACAAACGCCACCTGGTGGCCAATCTGGACGTAGCCTGTAAAAAGAAATGAATAAATACGGAAAATGTTTTTTTCCATATAAATGTAGAAATGCAGAAATATTCAGGACTGGAAAAACAAAGGCTCAAGGCCAGAAAAGCATGGGCAGGACGTGGGGGCGTGGCCCAGCATCACCACGCACAGGTGGATCCGCTGCAGCCAGGTGACCTTCATGTGACCTTCAGGTGACCAAAGTCTGGTTCCAGACTGGAGCGACCAGCGTAGGTCAGGTAGGAGACAGGATGTTCACAAATCCACCTGAAAAGCAGATTATATTCTGTTGGTACGCTCTGAAATGCAGGTGGTGCGTGCACGAGGGAGACGGCGGCGGCGGCTCGCTTTCCACCGCCACGCTCCGCTTTTCTGGCCGCCAACCTTCTAAAGTGGTGAAAAGCCCTGAATCCTCTGCCGGCGCCTGATTGGTTCCAGCCCCACCTGCTCAGGTGAATTATCCTCACCTGCGTGACCGACGGAGGCGCAGACATGCGCCAGCGTCTCCATCCGCCGCCTCATTTCATCCTCTAAAGTCTTTACCTCCAGGAGCGTGAAAGCTGCCCCCGCCCCCCGCCCTCCCCGCCGGCGGCGCCAGAAACGAGCTTTAGCCTTAACGAGATTGTTCAAGAGTCACATCCTGATAACGATTATCCCTAAGCCAACCTGCAGGTGCAGCGGTCCTGACCCGTTTACGGCTGTGAGTCGCCGCAGCGGCTTCTGCTCCCATTTACAGACGCCACATTTTAGACTCTCAACCCACATGTGACCCAGGAGTCTGACACCAGCACCAGAACCAAGCCAGGGTCACCCACCAGCACCAGAACCAAACCAGANTGACACCAGCACCAGAACCAAGCCAGGGTCACCCACCAGCACCAGAACCAAACCAGAACCAAGCCAGGGTCACCCACCAGCACCAGAACCAAACCAGAACCAAGCCAGGGTCAGCCACCAAGACCAGAACCAAACCAGAACCAAGCCAGGGTCACCCACCAAGACCAGAACCAAGCCAGGATCACCCACCAAGACCAGAACCAAACCAGAACCAAGCCAGGGTCACCCACTAGCACCAGAACCAAGCCAGGGTCACCCACCAAGACCAGAACCAAGCCAGGNCCAGGGTCACCCACCAAGACCAGAACCAAACCAGAACCAAGCCAGGGTCACCCACCACCACCAGAATCAAGCCAGGGTCACCCACCAAGACCAGAACCAAACCAGGGTCACCCACCAGAACCAAACCAGCTTCCACTACCAGGACCAGAACCAAACCAGTGTCACCTCCCATCTCCAGAACCAAACCAGGATCATGTTGCTGTGGATACAGAACTCCTAAGGATCCTGGTTCTGGTTCTGGAAAGCCCAGCGTCTCCTCTGTCCGTGTGCGCAGGGTAGGGGGAGGATTTCTGACCCGTCAGTCTGAATGAGGAAGACCAGAACAGAGACGACCCTTCAGCTCGGGTCCACCGGACCTCTGCTGACGATAGTGTCGCTCTGACACCGGTTCTGCTGCTTCCACGGCCCAAACAACTGTTTTACTTCACCCTTATCGTCCCGGCAGGAAACTCTCCCTCACGGCTGAGGCTGAGAAATGGCGTGGGAGGCTCGGGGGGATGATAAGCACAACCCCGTGGGACGGCGGCGTCGGTGCGCTGCTATCCTGCAGCCACCGACGAGGCCGATAGGTTTAATTAGGGTGGTCCACCCCCCACCGCCGCTCCTGCGTGTCATTTATCCCAGAACTGTGACTGTAGGCGGGGGAGGGGGGGAAGAAGATCCCCCCACAAAACTGAGATAAAGAAAAAATGTAATACTTCCACATTTTCCAGGGCTCCTTTCATCATTATTCAAAAATTAGTTTTTAATGCAATGAGTAGCTCCAATCATGTTCGGGTCCGCATGATTCAGATACTATCGTAATTACAATTAGATTACATTACCGCAATCAGAGCGAGGGGCATCGTTAAGAGAAGGAATATAAATTGCTTTAGTTTTACAAGTACTGAGCAAGCAGAAATTTGAATTAATCTCCACTTAAACATCTTCCCCTGAAGAAGTGCAAACCGGGCCGCTTCCAGCAGCTGTCAACACGCGCTCAGGCCCAAGCGCCGCCGTCTTGACGCCGTTTGAGGCCTCACGCAGGGAAAACAAAGTCAAACTGAAGCGGCCGTTCCAAGCGTTCAGCGCTAAGGCGTTCGGTCTCTGATTTCCGATCAGTCGGTCCGCTTTCGGAACTTCGGCTCCTCCGCAGGAAGCTGCTTCCTGTCGCAAATCGTAGCTTACGCCACAGCGTTAGCATCCCTCGCATGTTAGCCGGATTGTAAAACTAACAGTTCTGTCAAATAATCTGAATCGATCTGTTCGTCGGAAAAGCTCAGGCAGGAATTGGAGCGTGTGCGTGTGTGCACGTGTGTGTGTGTGTTTCCGCTGCATGTGCAACGTCCTCACTGTCCTCCAGAAAGTGTCTCAAAGCCCATTTGGTCACATTGTGCAGGATTATCCCAAAGAGCCAAATACAATAAAACACAAATCAGTCAGAAACAGAAGTATGAGCCATCAGCGGAACAACTGGGCGCACGATTAGGTCTGAAGTTAGCAAATCCCTGATCCGCTAATGAATTAAGCCTCGCGGCGGCGCTCTTCTTAATGACGGCTGATGGTTTCTCCCTTCAGCTCCTCAAAACGCCACTTTTTGCTCTTCTGACCAAACGTATGAATGAGGAATTAAAACAAAGCTCTTCCTCCTCCTCTGATGGGCTCGTGCACGCCAGTTTGTGCAATTAATAATGCAGATGATTGCCTTAGCTATAGCTGCGGAACTTTTTTAAGGGCCCATTTGCCTGATATCAATTACCTTTTTTTTTTTTTTTACCCGTTTCCTATTTATTCCCGTCTTTGGCCACGATTGGAGATTAATGTTCGCTTCTAAATTACCACACGCGCCGGCCATTTATCAGCTCCCAGAACAATCCTGCAGATTCATCCCAACACTAAGTGGCAGAATATTCATGAAATTGGTGAAAAAAGGAAGTAATTTTACACATCCATTAATGATTAAAAAAAAAGAATTTGGCTCCCGCTCATTTAGCGCGTGGGTTTTTCTTTGTCCACTCAGAAGAGGACGGGCGTCATTGTGGAAGCAAAAATCCTTCTTAATTTAGCTGAAAAACGCGGACGCGTATTTATGGGAGGAAACCAGCGCGATACATTACGGCCAGACAATGTGATAATGGCGATAAGGCCACGCATTGTGCTTGTTTGTAAAGCGGCGGCGGCGGCGGCGGCGGCCCATAATAGACAGCATTCAGGCCGACGTCAGTAATGAGTCGGGTAAACAGAGCTTTCAAAATGAGTTTCTAAATCAGCGCAGAGGAAAAAGAGGACGAGAAACCCAGAAGCTGGGGGCTGGTGGTCCCCGGCCCCCCGGCTTTAATCAGGCGTTAGCAAGTGGCGGTGAAGATGTTGTGAAAAGGCGGCGCTGGCCTTTGTTCGCCGTCTGTCACGCCATTGACTTCCCTGACACAATGCTCCGCTGCATGACGGATCAAAGTAATTAAAGTTGCGATAATTTACCTTCCTCTGTTGCGTGTCAAGCTTGCCAGACCGGCGGCTCTCGGCCGCTCATTGATTTCCTCGCCGCCATCAGAGCGTGATCCTTGAACACGGCGGCGGCCGCCGATGCTTTAATAACTTTGATATAACGAACGCAAACAGACAGCGCCATGGCGTCCGGGCGAGAGCGGAGGGGTCGCGTGGGAGTTTGACGCCGCCACCTTTGGAAACTTCTGGATTCAGGAGAGAACTCCGGCTTTATCCGCAAATCCGGCGGGAGATTGAGGCGCCGGTGCGGGAGGATTGTCAACTCATTACTCCACAGAGGAGTAATTCTGTCTGCCGTCTAGGCCAGGATTGACGCGGGACGCTTAGGAGAGACCGCCCGTGTCGCCGCAACAGCCGGGAAGCAACGCTCGCCTCGCCTCGCCGGCGCTCTGGAGGTTACGCTGAACGACAATGTGTCATTGTCATCCAGGTTTTGGCGGCAGGTTTCTACGGAAGGAGGGAAGAGCGCTCTCTTTTGAAGGCTTACTCCCCCAAAAGCGCCTCTCCTCCCCTGACGAAAGTTAAACGGGTGACGTCTTCCTGTTCTGAGACGTGATTAGCATGTCACACATTAGAAATGCCACATTAAATAATCCCATCCTTCAGGCTTTACTTCCTCACCAGGTATTAGCTTAGACGCAGAATTAGCCTAAGCTTTCTGGAAGTGGGGAATCCACAGGAAGACTCGGTGTTTGAAATTTTCCATCTTCCTGCTAGGTGTGATGCTCAGCCGTCTTACGGCGGCGGAGGAAGCCGGGCTCGCCGCCGCTGCGGCACCGCGGCGGCTAGGTTCCGCCGCTCTAATCTGGTCTCAGGAACACGACACCGCTCGGCAGACAGACGGGATCAAAAGCGTTCCGAAGAGGTTAGCGCTTTGTCGCGTTAAGTGATGAAACAAAGTTCCGTGGCGGCCGTCGCCCGAAGGTTCGGCGCGACATTCAGCCGAAAAAATTAAATTACTTCCTCTAATCTGCCATTTCGGCGTGTTATAAAACAATTTCAGTATCGGGATGAGGCTCCGATAAGAGTGCCGGATCACGCGAGTTCTGTCAGACGGAGCCGTCGGGGCAGAGATCCAACATCTGATACGTTCATGTGACTTCACCACCGAATTACACCGCGGCGAAGAAAACATCAACCAGGCGCGACCTTTATCTGTCCATGCCTCATCTGACGGCCAGATTTAACTGGATGTTGTAAACCTGCCGCGCAGCCTCCGGGTGCGCCAGCGTCCCCACAATGGGAGGATTTGTCGTCCGGGACGCCCCGCGGCTACAGACGGCTAATTAGCATCCAGCGAGCTGGTCACGGTTCTCATTACTTCTGGTCACATGACAGTTTTCATTATGGCAGGGTCACAATGGAGCCTCAGAAACGGGCGCAGTAAAAAAAAAAAAAAAAAAGAAAACTTAAGAAGCAGCTTTGACCGCGAGGTGTTTATGGTCCAAACAGCAGGTTGAATAACATCAGAACAACATCAGCGAGCGCCAAAACAGAACTAGCCTGTCTGACCCAAGGCAACCGCGGCGGCCGGGTCACATGCTGGAGAACAATGTGCGTTAAAGGAGAAATTTAAAAGTGAGCGCACAGTCTGGATTAGAGACGGCCATCTGTACGGCCCGGAGCGACGCTCCTCCGGTCAGGATCCGTGGACAGACCGCTCCTTTCTAACGCTGGGCCTGGTCCACGCCCACCAAAACCAGTTTCCAGACCTCGTGACGTGAAAACAAGACGTTTTTAAGACGCTTGCGGACCTCCGAGGGTCCGAGCCAACTTTGCGCCGAAGCACGCTGATGTCATGTGAATAACCAGGTGACCTTTCTGGGGGTCAAGCCTTAAAGTGGCAGCGAGGGAAGTCAGAGAGGAATTTCCTGTCTTCAGCTTTATGAAGAGAAATGCCGAGCCGAAGCCCGAGGGGCCTCCTGGTCCTGACACCAGCTCTTGTTTTCACCAGCAGAAGCGAACAACAGACGACTGTCTGGCTGCTATAGGAAGGAATTCGGGGGTCTATTTCAGGCCCGTCACAGTCGCTCCCTGTGTGGCTCCATATTTACGAACCCGCTCCGCTCCTCCATCAGCGTGACATTCACAGAGCCTTGTTTTCATCTGACGTCTTCAGGAGACGCAGGCAGCAAACAGAGCAGCTCTATTAGCCTCTGTGACAAAGACGTTTAAAAATATGCACCACAGCCGGAACAAACGGCCCTTTTTGACACACTTTAAATTAACCCCGTGTGTGTGTGTGTGTGTGTGTGTGTGTGTGTGTGTGTGTGTGTGAGAGAGCGAGGTCAGGTGGACGACGCTCGCAGGGAGAAGCTGTTTGTTGCATCGGTGAACATCGTCCATCAGCTGTGGGTCTGAACCCATGTGACCTCAGGAACCGACTCGTGTGTGTGTGTGTGTGTGTGTGTGTGTGCTACACAGTGAGGACAAACGTACAAATTTAACCCGCAAAGTGAGGACCTTCTCTCAGGTCCTCAGAGCTTTAAAGGTGTGTTTGAAGGTTCAGGTTAGAGACAGGTGTAGGTCAGGGGTCAGGGGTCAAGTCGTGGTGGTTAGGCTGAGGGTAAGGAGCTGGGGGAGGGGTTATGTGCGAGTCCTCACAAAGATAAAAGAACCAGACTGAGTGTGTGTGCCTGAATTAAGTCTGAATTTGGAGATTATCCTGTTATTTCCCGAAGGAATCAGCAGGTGAAACTTTTAAGGGCTAAATTTGAAGTGATTAAAGTTCCTGATGTAAAACCGCCGCCTCAGATTTATCATTTATTTATTTCAGAGGTTTGAAAACTCAGATGCTACGATGGCCATTTCTGACGAGACGCATCTGGATGGATTACGCTCGGAAAGCAGGAGTGATTCAATTTCCACCTGGAACAGCTTAGCGCACGTTCTCCACATTAGGGGCGTATCTGCTCGATTGGATAGAATTCACACCTCGATGGAAGCTTACACCTGCTTGAGGGAATTAGGGCTGAGGCCTCTAATAAACGTTTAAAGCTGTCAGACAAATGAGATAAGTGCATTCATGACCCGTTCCTCCTGTTCGCCGCCTTAATTCCATCTGAGGGGATCGCCCCCCCACTTCCTGTACCTACGGTGGCCCTGCGGAGCAGCAGGGTGCCGGCTGACTGTCAGGAGCAATTAGAAGCTTGTTTGATGAAGGTCACAGAGCGTCCTGCACGGGAACAGGATCAGGGTCCAGAATCAGCTATTCCAAACCCTCAACCGTGTGTGTGTGAGTGTGTGTGTGTGAGTGTGTGTGTGTTCTGCTGGCAAAGTGAGGACATTTTGGCTGGTCCTTGGGGTTGGGGCTAGGCCAGGGGTCATGGGTCAGGGGTCAGGGGTGGTTAGGGTAATGGGCTGGGTAATATTTGTACCTAAGAAAGTCCTCACAAAGATAGAAGTACAAGGACTTATATGTGTGTGTGTGTGTGTGAGTGAGTGTGTTTTACTGGCAAAGTGAGGACATTTTGGCTGGTCCTTGGGGTTGGGGCTAGGCCAGGGGTCAGGGGTCAGGGGTGGTTAGGGTAAGGGGCTGGGTAATTAATAATTAAATAATGTACCTAGGTAAGTCCTCACAAAGATAGAAGTACAAGGATTTGTGTGTGTGTGTAGACAAGCTGGGTAAGTGTGAACCCCCATCCGCTTAAAAAAAAAAAACAGACAGTAAGCGGATGCTAACTTCCCACAGAGAGAATTTCTCCAGGTCGAATGCAAAATGTTGCGACTAATCATGCGCGCTGCGGAAGCGCCAGCTGCGGCCCGTGGTAGGATTATCATTCTCATAGACCTCTTACCGAGCTTTTAGCTAAATGAAAAATCTGTTTCATAGCCTAGGGAGAAGGCAGCGTGCAGATAAGGAGGAATGTTTACTGAGAGGCGGCGCCGGTGAAAAACAGGTTTTTCTTCTTTTCCCTCTGAAAACGGTCGGGGAAGGAATCATTAGCCTGGCGAGGACGCAAGATCAATGTATTTACACCGTCCATGTGTGACAAAGTTCTTCTGGGCTCATTCATTTAATGTTTCTCTCTACCTTCCGCCCTGAGGGCATCTGCTGCTCCATTCTTCCGCCGTCTCTGCTAGCATTTCGCGCCGCGCGCGCCCGACTCGGTGCTAATCCAATCACGGGGCTCGCCGCCACCTTTGGGCTCCATCAAATGAGAGAGGTCAGGCGCGAGTCGGTCTTCTTAGGGGCTTCAGACGCACCCTCGACCAACCTGGGGGTAATGGATCTCCATTAGCACTCTATTAGCCACATCTGTAACCGCGGAGCGCAGCCAAACACCGCTAACAAGGGCAATGTGTTTGGAAGTCACTCGCCCGCTCCCCGCGGACGCCGCCTCTCATTACCCAGCTATCACGACCGCTCTGTTTGCCCGGACAGCGCCGAAGACGGGGCTGCCGAAATCACAATTAAAGGGCTGTGCGGCGGAGCTCCGAGGGGGGCTCGGGGCGGTCCCCGGGGTCCCCTCCAGGTCTGCTCGCTCTTGACCCTCCTCCCCCGATGTGAGCGGAGACAACGGCCGAGCCGCGGCGCCGTAGAGCTAATTCACGGCGGCTCCAAGAGGAAAAGTGCATAAATGATTTAAAGCGGAGGGATTTGTATAAATATTACTGAGGAATGCCACTAAAGCGCCCCCCACCCCACCCCCGCTCTTAAATAAATAAACCTCAGCGTCTTAAAGAAGACCAAAGAAGACCAAAGCAATTTGGCTTTGGAAAATAAAAGCGCCCCTCCGCACGCCAGTTCAAAGCGATAACGCGCCGCAGAGGCGTTCAGCGCTCGCTGTCGCCCGTACTTCCAGACTGACACGGATCGCTCTTGAACCGGGGTGACGAGATATTAAAAGACGGGGCCCGGGGGCCCGAGACGGCGCCCTATTTCAGGAACAAACGGCTGCGATCAGCTGAAAAAGCTCCGCCGCCGTAAACTGCTCAACCCTTCTGACATCGCCGGTCGCAAGGCGTTCAGATAAACACGCGCAGGAAGTGGATTTGGCTAAGTCCGCCGCAGCGGCGCTGACCGCACGTAGACTGTCAGACAGCGTGGAGTCCCCCTCCCCCCCCCCAGCATGACGAGGCTTAAGCCCGTTGGCAGCGGAGCCCAACTTGTAAAGTAATCTATGCATTAGCCCGCTGGCACGCCGCCGCCCGCCGCTCCGGTGGAACCTGGAGTTTGGAGCTGTTTGTCGCCCGCCGCCGATAAGAGCCCCCAAAAAAGTGGGCTTAGCGCCGTTTCTTTTCAAAGGGAATCACTTTAGGCCATTTATCAGCCTACCTGTCTCAGAGACCTATTCCAGATTAAGGTCAGCGGGGAGGAGACGCTCTGGGAGAGGCTTAGCTTCCTGAGCGCAAGGCCCGGCAACAATGAGACGGCTAACATTCCCGTAAGAATAGCTGACAGCAGATTGCTTCCTTTCCCCCCTCTTGCTCCGTTCTGCCCTTTCAGAGCGTAAATACTCTTGACGAGAAGGGAGCGGCGCTCATTCCTGACGGGCTCTGACGGACACAAATCCACCCGATCACGTCAGAGAGCGAGATCGGCGGCGCTCGCTCCCACATCCTCCCAAGGAAAAGCGGGAATAAACCTCTTCAGTATGCGTGCAGATTCCTGCGACTGCTCTGCCGGATGTTTGGTGCCAAGCGCCGCGATCTTTGAGGTCTAACGTACAGCAGAACAGCTGCCTTATCTGCCGCCGCCGCTGCCTTTTTTCACCGCTGAATTCATTATGGCTGAGCTGCTTAAGCTGGCGCTACAGATGCGGCGGCGAGGACGGGCACATGCCAGCGTTCCTCTTTATCGCCGCGTCAGAAGTGAAGTGACGGCGAAGCCAAAACCAAAACCAAACTTTCAGGCCGGAACTCCAGCCAATATCAGGAATATCAGCACCGGCGCAAACAAAGAAGCCGGGAGATTAAAACACGGAGAGCGCAATCAGCTCAAGCATCCGTCCGGAATTTCAGAACCAGATTCACAGATTTTGTATAGATATATTGTCTTTTTTATATTCTGCTATCAGCATAATGAGCTTTAATAACACACATTCTGTCCTGTACACCTGAATGAAAAAGAGCAATTTAATGACTTTGAACATCCAGAAACAGCTGGGCGTAGCTCTGTGGATGGAGGGTCTGGAGACGTTGGTTCAGGTTTGTTTTTGACTGGTACTTTTTTATGGCACCTTTTCCAGATGGCTTCCTCCAGGTTACTGGGCTCTGCTTTATGGTTAGGATAAAAACCAAAATGCACCCACAGCAGAGCCGTGGTACCTGGCTTTAGAACCAGAACCTCCCCTTCCTCCATGTTGTTATCCTAGCCACAGCATATTATCCTAGCCATAGCATATGATCCTAGCCATAGCATATGATCCTAGCCATAGCATATTATCCTAGCCATAGCATATGATCCTAGCCACAGCATATGATCCTAGCCATAGCATATGATCCTAACCACAGCATATGATCCTAGCCATAGCATATGATCCTAGCCACAGCATATGATCCTAGCCATAGCATATGATCCTAGCCACAGCATATTATCCTAGCCACAGCATATGATCCTAGCCACAGCATATGATCCTAGCCATAGCATATTATATTACGATGTCAGACTCAGATTTATAGTATTTTATGCACTTTGTGGATAAAATAATTGACAGTAATTGCAAATATGTAAAATAATTGCGATTGAGGAATATTGTAATATTGGCGACTGCCCTACTTTAACCACTTTAATGTTGCCTCTTTAAAGGTCTCAACGACGACTTTCAGGTTTTTTTTTTATGAAACCCTTGATAAAGTTTGTCATTTGTGGGACGTTTAAGGGATTAAAATCAGAACAGGTTAAATATTGTGACGGCTGGAAGTTGAACGGGAAGTGGATTTTTGTTGGTTCCTCAGATACTTCAGACACGTACGGAAAACGTCATTAAAGCGCGAAGACGCAGAGATGAAAGGAGACGGCGAAGAAGCCGCCGCCCACACGCTCAGCCCGTTAATCTATAGCGCCGTCCGTTTCTATAATGCCAACTAAATCCCAGAGCGGTTCAGCGGTGCAGTTAGAGACAAGTTAAAGCAAACGCCTGGCGGTGTTGGCCGGCCGCCACCGGCTGGAGTGCCAATCAGCTGTAGGTAAGGAAAATCAGAGGCTCCCAAAGCCGGGAACTGCTTTTTGGACCGGTGTCAAGATTGAGGGGAATCTGGGCCGCGGGGGTCAGCGGCGGCTCCGAGTGCACGGCTCCGCTCCCCGGGTTCAACCATCCGGGATCACCTCCGTGCAAGCCTGGAATCTGCCCAGATTGGTTGGGAATAATCTGATCAAATACCTGAGGCTGGAAACCCAGGACCCCCCCGGAGAACCTCCATCCCTCCCCCGCATTTGGGTCAGTGTATTTGTGCGCGGGGGGTGATGTGTGGGGGGGTTACTGGGAGCTGTGGGGGGGTTACTGGGAGCGGTGGGCGGGGCTCAGGACGACTCACCAGCAAATACGCCAAGCTGCTTTCTTCCTCTTTAAAAAGGAAGAAAAGAGAGATTTACAGGAGTGCCGTAATATTCTGGCGTGAGTGATAGTCGGGCTCGCCGCGAAAGGAAACGCCATCGAGATGACTCGTATAATGACCCCCCCAAGCCCCGCCCCTCCGCCGCTCAGACTACATAAGAAAATTGAAAACAAACGCGGAAATTGATTTGCCCGCGCGGTTTCCAGCCAAGAGGAGTTCAGGAGGGAGCAGACGGGTTTGCGTCGTCACGGCGACTGGGGTCCGTTATGAAACCAGTCTAACCAGTCACCGCTCACACCCAGCTGCTTCCACACGGAGCCCAGCTGATGGCGCTTGTCGGTCCGATGTGACGGGATTACCGGTGAAAACACGTCCAAACACGTCTGACGTTCCCTCTAAGGTTCCATTACTGGGATCTTACTGGGTTTTGACTGGGAATAACTGGAACCTCACCTGCAAAGATGACAGGCTCCGCCCACTGAGGATTGACTTGGCTCCACCCACTTTGGACCACAAATCCCGTGATAAAATATCTGTTGTGTATATTTTTTTCCCTTACTTTAAACAAACGAACGTTTTAATTAAAATCTCAGAAGAACCGACAAATTCCCATTTTGGCCGAAGCGTTGTTTTTTTTTTTTTTTTCCCACGGAGAAGCGCCGCCACAAACATCAAAGTTCAGTCAAATCCCCAAAGTCCTTTAACTGGAGAAGAAATTCTCATTTCTGCTCTAATGACGCCTATTGAGGCGTCGGCGGGAACGATATTCCCGTATCTGTGCGTGAAGGTGCGGAGGCTCATTTCCACATATAATATGTTAATGTAATGAACGCCACTTCAATTAGCGCAATCACTTCATGTTCCGAATGGAAACGCTCGCCGCCCAGTGACAGCCTAATCTCGTCCGCGCCGCGGTTCTCCCCTCTCCCGCCGCAGGAAAAAGGGGGAGAAAAGTTCATTTGACGACAGTAGTTAACAATACCTCCTCGTCACCTTCGGGCCATATTTAAATCCGCCATTGAAAAGTAAACCCTCGCCCCCCCCATCACACTGAAACAACCTCGGCTCTGGCTAATTAAGTGTGTGAATATCTGGACCCTAATTAACATATTTGTGAGACAGGCAGATGCGGGGAGGGCGGGGTCGTGCCTCCGCCGTTTGCTCACAGCTTAAAACGGGGAAGCGGAGGCGAGTTCGGGCCCCGGGTCCACGCGGGCCCCTCCTAACACGGGCGAGAAAAGTAATTGGATGACCGGCTTATTATCCCTTTGTTGGTTGCAATTCCCTGATTAGCATTTTGGAATATTTTAAATTATAATCCAGGAATTAGGGGATTTTACTGTTTCTTTTGATTCTAACCTCCCCCCGCTCTCCAATTAGCCTTGATGCTAAGTAGGAACAAGGAAAAGCTTCTTTTTCTTTTTTTTTTTTTACGTGAGCAGTCAGGTAAAAAGAGGCGTCCCACACGGCCTGAAGGTGATCAGGATCAAAGCAAAACCTGAGCCGGATTTAATCTGGATTAAACTCAGATTACTGTTGGTACGACAGAAAGATTCTGGTAAAACTTTATTGAAAATATATTTATGAACAATAAATAGAAGAGTGTCTGTTACTGCTGCAATGACAGAGATTGTTAACTGGTTATACTGGGACACAGATGGTAAATTAATTAGTTAAACTGGGACAGAGATTTAAATTAACTGGTTATACTGGGACACAGATGGTAAATTAACTGGTTATACTGGGACAGAGATGGTAAATTAACTGGTTATACTGGGACACAGATGGTAAATTAACTGGTTATACTGGGTCAGAGATGTAAATTAACTGGTTAAACTGGGACACAGATGGTAAATTAACTGGTTATACTGGGACACAGATGGTAAATTAACTGGTTATACTGGGTCAGAGATGTAAATTAACTGGTTACACTGGGACACAGATGGTAAATTAACTGGTTATACTGGGACACAGATGGTAAATTAACTGGTTATACTGGGTCAGAGATGTAAATTAACTGGTTAAACTGGGACACAGATGGTAAATTAACTGGTTATACTGGGACACAGATGGTAAATTAACTGGTTATACTGGGTCAGAGATGTAAATTAACTGGTTACACTGGGACACAGATGGTAAATTAACTGGTTATACTGGGACACAGATGGTAAATTAACTGGTTATACTGGGTCAGAGATGTAAATTAACTGGTTAAACTGGGACACAGATGGTAAATTAACTGGTTATACTGGGACACAGATGGTAAATTAACTGGTTATACTGGGTCAGAGATGTAAATTAACTGGTTACACTGGGACAGAGATGGTAAATTAACTGGTTATACTGGGACACAGATGGTAAATTAACTGGTTATACTGGGTCAGAGATGTAAATTAACTGGTTAAACTGGGACACAGATGGTAAATTAACTGGTTATACTGGGACACAGATGGTAAATTAACTGGTTATACTGGGTCAGAGATGTAAATTAACTGGTTACACTGGGTCAGAGATGTAAATTAACTGGTTAAACTGGGACAGAGATGGTAAATTAACTGGTTATACTGGGTCAGAGATGTAAATTAACTGGTTAAACTGGGACAGAGATGTAAATTAACTGGTTATACTGGGTCAGAGATGTAAATTAACTGGTTATATTGGGTCAGAGATGTAAATTAACTGGTTAAACTGGGACAGAGGTTGAATTTACTGAACTGGGGTCACACATTATTGTTACCCAGTAGATTTAACTGGAAATGTATTTTCCATCCCATAATAACATGACGCAGCAACAGCCACACACCCTCTCCTGCATCAAATATTTACAGATGGAACTCTGCCTTTGTCAGAGTCTCCATTGTTGCTGGGAGCTGCGATTATCTCTGCAGATTCTAGATTTTTCTGGCCACTTCCTGTTTATTCTGATTGTTTCAGCGGTCGGGGACGGCGAGCGATAAGACAACGCTCAATCACGAGGTTTTGCGCGCGTGCACGAGCGTCCGGCCTCCTCCTCCAACTGCCATGCTGCACCTCAGTAAGTGCAGAGCGATGAGGAACGCCACCTCCCAGCAGCCCTCTGAACTTCCTGTTGTACAGTCACCTACTGGAAGACAATCCATCCTTTCACAATAAGACTCATCTCCCAGAATCCCCTGACAGTAACGATGACACGTATTGTTTCATGCGTGGGGATCAAAGCAATGTCATGTGACAGCCCCAACAACGGGAGCGTGCTTCTAATCCTCGGTCAGGCCCTTCTGACTCCAGTCACGGCTGTCGCATTTCTGCAGGAAAGCGCAGAAAAACTCCACTTTGTCTTTGAGGAGGATCAAAGGACGCCACTTCCTGCGATACCCCATGGGTACTTAGAGTCGCTCGGCGCCCTGACCTCGGCCCCAGCATCCCCGTAAACCTTGTGATTCTCACGCGGCGCTTAGCGCACGTGTGATTTATGGCATCCACCTACCAGAAGGAAACGGCGTGCTTTCAGGCAGAGACACCTCGTGACAATGAGGCTCACGCCGCTCGCAGCTGCACGCCTCCTTCTGTCCCCGCCTCACCGACAGATTCTATTTGTTCCAAGTGTCACGTTAATGTATGAAAAGTTGAAGATGTCACTAGTTTAATCTGACAGCGGAGGTTTTAGTTAAAGTAAACGTGTCACGCTGTAGTTCTATTAGCAGGTCGCCATGGCACCATTAGTGACATCCCGAGTCGGCGGCGTGTCACCTTAATTCAAAGTTAAGCGCTGTGACAGTTTAATATGGCAGAGAGATGAAAGCCTCCTCTGTTTCGGCGCCATGTCAAACCTTTTTCAAACGGCCGATAAATAGGGCTTATTGTTTCAGCGACTGAGAGGGACTGTCTGTGTGATGTGCCTTTATTCCGCCCCCTCCCCTCCGGCTAATCCCACCTCCGGTCTGTCGTATGGAAATCTGCCTCTCCGGCTCAGAGCCTAAAGGTTCGAGATGGCGCTCCGGAGCGGAACCCAGCGCTTTATAAACCACGCCCCCTGAGCTCTGAGCCGTCGGAGGACAGTGGTTGGTCGTGGTGGCAAATAGAGATGGTCAGACGTCGACCTCGCCGACCATCCTCTGGGTCAGGGGTGGGCAGCTCTTTAGCCTGAAGGGCCACGTTGGGTTGTAGATCTTGGTGAAGGGGCCGGCCAAACCCCCCAAATGAGGCTCAGAGGTTAGCTAAAAATCCTGTTTGATGGACTATTGACTGAGAGCCTGTAAATTGGTCCAACCTGAGATGGATGATGAAGCTCCAAATGATGTTTGGCCCCACCTTCTTGAGAGGACATGTTAGCATGCTAGCTGAAGGGGGGGGGTCTGGACCTTTTTCTAACCAATCAAACTGACAACCTCCTTAACTTGCCTTTTGGAGGAATGATTGTGAAGGCTCTGCAGGCCGGATTAAATAGTTCATCGGGCCACATGTGGCCCCCGGGCCTCAGTTTTCCCACCTCTGGTCTAGTTCTTAGTGGAGGAGAGTCTTCACCTGCCACCGACCTGTGCAGGGGGTCCGCCCCCATGGAGGAGTCACAGTCCCCCTTAGCGCTCAAACCCCTGGCTTCTCCAAAACCCCTCAGTGAACTTAAAACCAACCACCAGACCATTGCAGACCTGATGCAGGAGACCTGATGCAGGAGACCTGATGCAGGAGACCTGATGCAGGAGACCTGATGCAGGAGACCCGCCTCAGCTGTCTGGCTAACGAGGCAACTATTTAGGACTGTTAATTTAGCAGCTTCATGATGGATGTTATTAGGTCATATTTGGGTCCTTTAACAACTAGAGGAGAGGTGAAGACACCTGGAAGAACCGAGGAGCCACCACCGAGGAGCCACCACCAGACTGAAGAAGCCTTTTGGGTGAGAAGCGAATCGTTTTTCCTGCGAGCTGATGCAACGATGCGAGCGATCGGGGTTAGAGCCTGAGCGGAAACCCTCCAACGGCCGTCGTTGCTCCCGGGCAGCTTCCTCCGTGCAAACCGACACCAACGGTTTCATCTGCTGCGCCGCCTCGTTAAAAAGCTGTTCTCTGACGTGTAATTAGCGACGGAGGGAGGTGGTCGTGACACGGGGCTACAGGTGGGCAGGTCTGACGGCTTGAGGGACCCCGTCGTCAAGATGAGGAGGACCATTAGCCCAGAGACGCTGTGCTGGCGAAGCTGTCGGCCAGTGGGGAGGACGGAGAAGCCTGCGTTTGGTTTTTTTCCCTCTTCCTCCAACCATCTTTTCCTCGGTGTGGAGGAAAAACGAGGTGCTGTGAAGCTTGAAAGAGTGTCTGACATCTGAAATCTGGTGATAGCTCCCTGCGATGCTCGGGAAAAAATTAACTCTGACGCCCAGATCAGGCCTCAGGAGCTTAATTACATCAAAGAGAAAAGAGTCCTTGTTAGATTCAATCCAAACAATAAAAAAAGGGAAATAAAGGGAAAAAATCTCTAGTTTTCAAGGCCGCTTGACATTGAGAAGACAAGAATGTAAGAAAAAAAGGGAGGGCAGAAAAGGAGAGGAAGTTTGTCGTGGAGCTGATGGCTCAGAGGAAGAGAAGGAGAAAAGGAGGGATTATCAAAAAGACGACAAGCCGTTCAAGGGTGGCGCATCACAAAATCAGGTTCTCACACGCTGCAAGGACGCGCCAAGCTGAAAGAGCCAAACCCGAGTCCAGAACAGACAATGCGGCGCTAAAAAAAGGTAGCTTCACAGGGGCGCTCCCCTCCCCCTCGGCCATCCTATTGACGGGGATGACAACGGTCCCACGACGCACCATTATCCTTGACCGTCAAGCCGACATCAAACGGGCAGGGAGCTGTCCCTGTCAAGAGAAAGAGGCCTCTCCGAAAGTACAGATCTGCCCAGAGAGACAAAGACAAGCAGAGAGCGGCTCGTTACACGGCGCCGCGCTGCTCCCCACCTAGCTTTGTCAAAACAGGCTCGTTCAGAGCGCACGCGGGCCTCCACACGGGAGAATCGCAGACACGGGTCACGTTCGGGGGGGCGTTCTGCATATGTTTGCGCCAACCTTTATCTCAACACAGAGGTGGAAGAACGGCTTCGAGGGGAGGTGGAACACGCCGCTCCGGTCACAGATTCAGGGCCGCCGTGGTTCCTCGCCAACATCCAGAGGCAGTGATAGACTCTCAGCTCCGACCACAGCCCAGTTCTTTAATGGTTTGGTCAATCAAACAAACAGAGAAATTACAAAATCAATAGTTTTTGGGGGGATTAAATGAATAAAGCATCTGTTGTGATTTGTTAGCCAAGGCTACGGTGCGCGCGGCGGATTCACGGGACCCCACAAATGTCAGTGGTTCAATCCAGCTCCGTCTCGTCCTGGCCAGCCTGACACCGCCATCATCTGCATGACGTTCCAGATTGTACCACTTTATCTGATGGCAGGGAAATTATTCATGACAGCCGTGTCAGCGCTAACCACACTTGACACTTCAAGCTAAATAGCTTCTTTAACTTTGATAATTAAGCCTGCAATGGCGCGATTGTGACACGTCTCGTGTCAATTTGTCATAACAAAGACGCGTCAAACTTCACTAAAAACCATGTATGGCACTTAAATATGGACGCCACGTCACAAAAAGGCCCCAAATGTGGACGCATTAGCCTGAAACCCCCTTAAAACAGAGACAGTGTTGGGTTAGCAGGTCGGAAAACGAGAAGGTTAGGGTGGAAGGATGATTACAGGCACAACCTCGCTGGGACTCGCATCTTAAAGATTCATGAGTCACAGGGGACGGTCTAATCACCAGGAAATCACCGGGGGCCATCGGGCCAGCTCGCCGATGCTTAGCCTGTGAGCGAGACGCACGCGAGGACGGATCCTTTCGACCCCGGCGGAGGGCTCCAGACGCCACTTTAACCCTCAGTAGCCAGATCAAGCACTGGCCTGAGGGGGTAGGGCCAGGAACACGGACCCCTACTGGGTGTCACACTGGGCCCCCCAGGCTGCCTGGAGCCTTCATCCCTCTACAGAGAAGAAAGGAAGTGTGTGAAGAAGTCTCAGATGGCGTGTTGCACAGAAATCATGTGACACGTGTACCGATCCCAGCAACATACGTGTCAAACTTTTCATCTGACAGCATAAATACGCAACAGCTGCATCTGACATGATCCACAGCTAACTAGTTAGCCTTTAGCATGAAGGTGTGGAAGAACCGTTTCTACCATCTATTTAAGCGTAAAAATGGTAAATCCTACGTTTCATTTTTCTAGTTAGACCGTACGAAAGGCAGACACGATGCTAGCGTTAGTTAGCATTAGCTTCTGCCATGGATCTGTTAGCTCACGCTAACATTTTCGCTCAAACTGTTTTGAGATTTGATCTCATAACTGTCACCACAGACGTTAGATGGTCACGAGAGCAGCCTCAAAAGGTTTATGTGCTGTACTGCAGCCAGCCAGCAGGCGGCTAATAGGGGAGGAGCCAATGGCTGCGCCGCCGTTCTGCAGACTCAAAGACCCGCTGATCAGCGTTTGGTTTCAAAAGCTGCCGTTCGACCGTCTCCGGCAATGAACAAACTTTTCAAAGTTGCCTTAATTGGTTTGGACGCTGAAGAAAAAGTAGACGGTTATTTCTGTTGTGCACATTCGGCGAAAGGGCTGCGGAGCGGGAAAAGATGTTTATGGCTTCTGAGGGAAGATTTGGCAGCCAGCGGTCATTAAGAGGAGCCCCGCCAAGTGAAAAGTTGCACTCTTTACCGAAATACACACAAAATCAAGACATAAATACTCTGAGGGGAAAATGCCGCACGCTTGCCTGAACTAAGTCCAGCTCTCCATCATCATTTCATTAATTGCTCCTGAAGTCGATGATACAGAGAAGGAGGAAGAATATTCCCCCTGCTAAACGTAAAGATAGCAGAGATCCGGTTCTGTCAGGAACTCACATGACCGGAACTGCTACGCTGCTACATTAGCCGCGATAATTCTTTAGCTACGTAGCCGACATAGCTGTAGCTAAAATTACACACAAACTACACACTGAATTTCAACAAAACCATCAGATTTGGTAAAACCTTCCGTCCTCACAGGGATACATTCGAGTGTTTCGCCAGAAGCTGGTAAATATTTGTGCCAAATTTACAGAACTTCTTCCCAAGCGCGAGTACAAAGGTGTGAAAACTGACTGAAAGGTTAGCAGCGTCTGAAAACCGTGCACGCGCTCGAGCTCGTCCGTGCGGCTCAAACAAACAAAGAGGCGCAGAAGAAGAAAAGTTTTTCACCCTGAAAATAAAGCGATGCGGCTCTGACACTGGGACGCTCCAATTTGCTTTGTTCCCCGTTACCTGCCCCTGCCAACGGAGGGGGAGTCACTGGGGGCCGTGGTGGGCCGGCCGCGCTCCCACGGCCCCCCTCTCTCGCCGCAGCCTTTAAAGTGGTGCGCTGCGATGTGCGCGGCCTTGATGTTTGCCTTGTACCCTCCATGCAAAGCTATCATTATCCATGCCTCTTGACAATCGCAGGCCGCCTTTGTTACATCGGCAGCGCGAGGCCTTGGGCGCTGACACCACTGCTCGGTTGATCTCTCCTCTTTTACATATCGCTCCCCGTGTCTCTCTCTGCCTTTCTGCACGCCGCCTCCTAGCATGTTCAGATGTGAAGTCTTTTACCTCTCAAACCCGCGTGACACCTCGCTCGCCTTCCTGCATTTAGCAGACGGATCGCGTCGCGGCGGAGCCCAGAAAGCGCATCCGCGCTCGCCGCGCCGAGAATCTTCAAGGTGGAATTCAGGCACAAATGTGTACGGTTGGTTTTCTTTGTTTCGGGAGCCGTTTACAAGACAAACGCGGACGTTTTTACCTCCCGACTGGATCTTTATAGCCTCACAAAAAGGCCAAATGAGGAACCGCAGATGAGATTTAAACATTTAGAGTTTAGGATCCATGCCAAAGATGGAGAAATCTGCTCCGATGGGGGGAAAACACAGAGGTCGTCATCTTTCCAGACTGTAGGTGGCGCAGTAATACGCCACCTACAGGTGCTGCCATGCGGAGCCTCAACGTGAGTTTTTTTTCATGAAAAATTAAGGTTTTTTTTATGTGTTAAAACTGAAAAGTCTGTTTTTTAACATGGAACCGTTAGCCTGCTAGTTAGCATATTAGCATCTCCTCCTCGGGTCACACATCAGGTTTGCAGATTAGCTTACATTGTGCTTTGGTGCTGCATGGCTAACACTGCTAACGCTGTGTGCTGCATCCAAATGAAGTCAGAAAAGAAGAGAGGCCATGCCAGAGAGCTCTGAAGCTCGCTCGCTCGCCCTCTCTCTCTCTCAAATGTCTATTTCAAGACCCCCAAGCCAGGAAATTAATAATGAATGCATCCTGTCCGATTTAATTCGGTGCTAATTAGGTCAGGAAAGTTTGGGAGTGAAAGGTAGGGTCCAGGCCACGTGGTCGGCGCTCTCAGCGGGCGGCCACTTTCATGTGGAGAGAAAAAGTTGAGCGGGGAACAGAGGGATGGCAGGGCCACGGCCGGTGCCAACAGAACCGGCACAGGCACGGCGGGCCAGGGCTGGAGACAAAGATAATACCAACAAGACGAGGCAGCTTCAGAAAAAGAAAGAAATAAATAAAGCAAACCACCGGGGAGATATCAACTGTGGGCCCCATGAAAAAAGAAAAGAGCTGTCAGTCTGTTTGTTTGGACTGCCACTGCTGAGAAATAATTATTCCCTTTTAATTACAATTTGGAGAAAAGAACGGTGGCGCTCAGGCTTAGCGGGCCTCCGGTCGGGGGAGGCTGGGGCGGCGCTGCCCAGACTGCAGCGCGCAGCACCGGAGGACTCGCCGCGCAATGTTATCACCTTCTGCACGCCGCCGAGCCAAAGAATAAAGCACTTTGATCCCAGCGCGAGCGCACTTTGGCCAACTTGGGTGGCGCTGTGGAGCTTTAATCACCAACTCCGAAAGAGGAGGACAGACGGCTGAAGGTGACAGCTTTAGAGGTTAACCTCGATTTCAAGTCCCGGCGGAGCGCCCAGTCCCGCGTGGCCACGTATCGCTCTGATCTCCGCCATCGGTTCAGATATCGTACCAGACGGCGCCAATAATATCTGCTCAGGACTGAAAGCGCACTTCAAACGCTCCCTAACCGCCGCCACCTTCACGCATCTCCCTCGCCGTTAGGGCGACGCTTCTGATGTATTTTAGGTAAGAAAGGGAGCGTGGAATACATTTGAATAACAAGCTCGCCTCGTGTGTGGAGACTGGCAGACGGAGGCAGCGCCCACGATTCAAACGCTGCCAACCTGCTGGTGGAGGTGATCCAGATGGAGTTCAAGTGCGGGAAGTCTGCCTGATGGAGACGCTTCCTGAGGACTGGCGTCCAGCTGCAGAGCATGGGAAGCTGACTTTGGGATGAACGGTCACACCTACGCCGAGCCTCAGAGGACTTCCATCCAGCAGGAAGTCCACATCTGTCTGACCACCACCAAGATCTCGAGCCTGGAGAAGCAAAAGATTCGCGCCTGAAGACAACCTTGACTGCAGCAGATGAGAGTTAATTAAAGCTACAAAGCTGGGCCGCTCTCATTACTGCCTCCAAAGGCGGTCTCTGGTACTGCAAGTAGACGCCTTTTTTTTTTTTTTTTTTTTTTTTTATTATTCTTTATCCATTTATCCGCACAAACAAGCACGCAGGGCATGGTGAAACACCCCCAACAGCAGCTGCTGTGGGGGGTTATGTCGCTAACCGGGGGAAAAAAACCCCGTGATGCGATGCAGGTAAGAAAACCAGCGAGGATGAAAGTGCAACAACTCCAGAACGAGCGTCTGGGAAAGCTCCCGTCTGTTTACCGCCGCGCCAAAATGGACGGAAGCCGAGGAGGTAAGCAACAGAGCCAGGAGCAGATAAAATCCACATGGACGTGACAAACAAAGACAGACAAAAAGGCTAAAACACTCCTTGATATACAAACATGTTGATACTCATCGGGACTTCCCTCCAAAATCAAATGACGCCTTTGTGAATTAATTTAAACAAGAGCCAACAGGAAGCGGGCCTCTGCGCCGGAGCGCCTCCCTCTGAATCAGCCCCGTTTCAATCAAGAGTGGGCCTAAATAATAAGCAGGAAACGGCTTTAAGAGCTGTCGCACGGAAAGCGGGACCTTTTCCTCCCACTTCCTGGTTATTCAGGCCCAAACCTGCTCCCAGGATTTTAATACCAGCAGACCTTCGCCATCCTCTGGGAGCGGAGATATAATCCTGTTCCCTGCAGGAGAGACGAGGAGCAGGGAATCAAATTATCCTCATAAGATGGTTTGACCTCGGCTACACTTTATTCAAGCCTTCTTACCTCCGCAATTTAACCGCTGTTCTTTTTTCCCCCAGACAACTTCTGGCCACGCATGAATCGTAGGTTAAATGCGTTCCTTTCAAGCCCGCCAGAGGAAGTATAATTATGTTTTACAAGCCGACTCTTATCTGCAACCTCCTCCGTTTTCCCCGCCGCCTCTCCGGGCGACTTTACGCCGCGTCAGATTGCTGGTCCTCCGTGCAAATGCGCCATTGTATCGCTCAAAAGGTCTCCGCTCTCCACATCACCGATACCGAAAAGAGGTGCAAACGGCCTCCGCGGCTGTAAGTTGCTTTGCTGTACAACATCTCCGGGGACTAATCCCAAATTATAATCTGATCCCAACACAGAAAAGTGAACCAGAACCAGAGGTGAAAGCCGCGGTTTTGCCGCTGGCGGAGACGCGGTTACATTCTTTTTCGCATCTTTAACCGGATTATTTAACGTCATTGATGCTAACAGAGAAGATGTGAAGGACTAGCCTCAGCGGTAACGATCAGACACCACGCGGCGAAGACATGAGGACAGCAGGCGTCTTCAGGTGGACGCAGGTCTTTGTCTCATCAGAGCTGTTTGTTAATCCCCTCATGTTCCTCATTAGCTGCCATTGCGAACAAGCGTTTTAATTATGCTAGTCATGAGAGCCTCGGTGGTGCTAAAAACAAAATCATACACTCCTGCGATCTAATATATTAAAATTGGAGAAATGAGCGAGGTAGGAAACAAAAGGAAGAAAACAAAAGTGAGAGAGGAAAAATCAAAGACAGACTGATAAAAATAGTCCATGTGAAACAAAACAAACAGTCTTTGTGTGGTAAAATACCTGCCGGGCTGCTGCCACCGCCGCACTTAGTTACCGCTGATCCCCGGAGAGACGCTCTCCTGGGCTTCCTGAAGTACGACAACAAAGGCAGGGAACAAAAACGGCGTCAGGAGTCTCAAAGCGCAGCGCAAATTAACTCTGGCTGCTGCGTAACCTGACAAACAAGGTGAGCAGAACGTCTGAGGAACATCAGAGCGGTTTCAGCGCAAAGCTCAGGTAAAACCAACAGCGGGGTGACGAAAACCAGTGCATCTACACAAGGCAGCTCCCACGGGGGCCAACAGGGGGCGCTGTGTGGTCAGAGGGCAAACGTGGCTGTATGCTAATGAACAAGCATGCTAACGATTCCTAGAAAAAAGAAACTGAGCTAACTGACAACAAACCCACTGAGAAATTAACCCACACGCGTCCGTCTGATCTGCTGCAGCTGTCAGTTTACACTAAAAGTATTTATTTAAAATATTACAAATATTATTTAGTATTTATTTTAAAATATGAATAGCTCTAATTATCAGTAAAAGCGCGTTACATTTCTACAAAAGCTCCCGACAAAAGATAATTTATGGGACGGGATCGTGCTTCCTACTCGCTGACATCACCAGTGCTCCAGCCAATCAGATCGCTCCTCGGTCTGAAGGGTATTTTTAAACCTGCGAGGTTCCTGCAGGAGCACGAGAACATTGTTTCTGGTGGGGGGCACAGGGAGTAGGTGTGAATTATGCAAATAAATGCTCCGACACAAACTCTGATGAGGATTCAGAAGGAATTGGCTGAAGGTGGAAATGGTTGATGGCGGCGGCCCTGGCTCCCACCGCCACTTCTTCCTCTTCACCTTGAGGCAGGAGCTTATCTCATTTGCTGCTTTTTAAAGAAGTGTCAGGATTAACATAAGCACCTCCACCATTGTGCTCCCACTCAAAATCACGTTATCTCGCCTGCGCTCTCAGGGGAAACAATCGCCGCTTTATCAGGTAAGCGAGCACCTCTTTTGGCCCTCAGAGCGCCAAGTGAAATCTGCTTCAGAGGCCTACTTCCGCACCTCTGTTAGCGCGGTTATATTTAGCGTAGCGCAGCTTCGTTGCCGGCTCCAGGATGACACAGAGGGCCTCGGGTGGGGGTGGGGGTGGGGGTGGGGGCAGGGACGCTAGGCAGAAAGACGAGCGGCTATTAAAATCCACCAGTCAGGAAAGACGTCGCCTCCCAGCAGGGGGCGCAGATTCATCAGCTAACAGCAGAACTGTGTTTCCTCCCTCCGCTGGAAGAGGTCAACAGGAAACAGACAAGGAAATGATGCAGTGGTTTCTTTCCTCGTACCCAGCTGCTCCTCGGATGACCTCAGAGGTCGCGGGGTCAAACGAAACATTCTGCCACCTTCAATCAAATCTTCAACGACCTGAAATCAGCCACCAGGGGGCAACACAAAACTACAAATTTGCTTATTTTCATCTTCATGCTGGATTATTGTGATTTTTTTGGAGCACAGAGCTGAGCTTCACGGCTCCGCCAAAAGTTAATGACACCTCTGAAGTCGTTTACAGGCAGTTTTGCAGAAAGCGTAACTAGAATTAAATGATAAATATTCCGCCAATCTGCTCCTGGATGCAGAGAATTTTTCCACGGCTTCGTTTGCTAATTAGCTGCACAGTTTGCCGTCTCGTCCAAATTTCTCTTGACTGGGGCACTGAGAGAAACCTCTGAGCCAAAGTCCCCCCCACCACCACCACCACCCTCACATTTGCACACAGAAGCTTAATTGGACCAAATCTTGTCAGAACATCTACTATTAGTTTGTGGTATGTTAGAGGGAAATCACCATGACGACCCAACTTTAAACAAACTGATGCTAACTTCCTGTTTGCTCTGAAACTGCGGTAAAACCTCAGAGTTCAGCCCTAGACAGATATATTTTGGAATAATTTGGCTTTTTTGTTATTTATTTTTCCATTTTTAATGCAGATGAATTAAATAACTATAGCATTGCTTTTTTCATTTTAATTAGTGCTTTAATAGTTGGCTGTCGGTTCTACGCTTCTGGTGGAGGAAAAAAACTAAAATCTGCAAATCAAGTGCTTCTAAATTACTGAAAGATTTTGTTTCCCTGGTTACCACTGATCAGCAACAGCCCCGATAAAAGCAAGTTTTGTTTTTGACCAAGGCGGACTTAAATTGTGGGTTTTGAATAACGGCGAGCCTGAGCGGCGGCGGCGGCGGGGTTGTTTTAGGCCGTAATTCATTTGGTTTTGTTGAGAGCGACTCGCAGCTGTCAGCGTTTGAAACGCGTCCTCCTGAGGTTCAGCAACACTTACCCACTCACCATGATAGCTGTGCATTAATGTCACTCACACACACACTCACACTCACACACACACACTTATCGTACAGGCTACTTCTGTCATGTAAACATGTTAGCAAACAGCAGAAGCTAACATTTAAATTATTCACACTCTGCATGCGTACGCACATTTGTTTGTCCACTATATCTGCTCGGACATATTTTTACACATTTGTCATTTTTCCTGCACACACACGTACGTGCACGAGGTTTTGTTCTCAGTATCGTATTTACGTGTCAGCTGGTATAATCTCCCGCACATTTACATAAGGTATATTAGCCCACCGCGTCGTCCGGCTCCCTTTTCATATTTACGGTGTGACTGATTTAAGATGGACTGATTGCAGGGATTTAATTACAGAGGACACAATGGCCACACAATTCTGTTTTCTTCTGCCGCCGTCGTGCGAGGCGCTGACACGCCGCACACTCGGCTGCACACTGCCGAGGAATGTTTTACACTCCAAATGAGCTGTGCTTGCAGAAGAATTTAATTTGATCTGCTGCTGTAATTGTGCTCTGGAAAAAAGGGGCGAAGGAGGAGAAGTGGTGGAGGTGGTGTGTGTGTGTGTGTGGGGGGGGTGAAGTACACAGGGGTGGGAGGGGTCGCAGTGCATGCAACTTTAAAATGTAATATGCACAAAAAGTAAATTAACTCAAGAGGAGAGGCCCTTGTGATGTGTTGACACTTGGCTCTCTTGGAGGGAGGGGGGAGGGGGGGCGATGATAAAACACCACAAAGAAAAGCGTTCTGAATTTTATTAATGACTTGCAAGACAGTATGCAAAACATCAAAGGTCCGCGGGAAAGATTAATGACCCTGTGTGAGACTGTTTAATTACCTCCAGCTAATTAGATTCTTGACCAAATTTTTAATATCTGCATTCGAGCTCGACGCCTAATTGAGATTCCACCGTATTTATCAATCTTTCAAACAGCAAAAAATCTTTTTCCTGCTGCTCTTTGCTCACGTGCTGTTACCGCTGTCAGGTCACAGAAGAGTGTGTGTGTGTGTGTGTGTGTGTGTGTGTGTGTGTGTGGGAGGGGTTATCGAGCCGATCTGGGCCTGTAATGAAGTGCGGCTGCTAATAAAACAGGCTGAGCGAGCTCTGCCGACTCTCCTCGCCGTGCCATAATTCTCTTATCTGGACCTGAGCGCAGGTCTCCGAGGAGCAGCGCTCCATCTACGTCTCGTTTTCCCTCCATTTTCCTCCTCTGGATAATCCGGCTGCTGTTTACCAGCGCGGTTTCATCGCCGTCGCTGCCTTTGAACTTCCACATTATCTGTTCTGTGACCCTCTTGTTGTTGTTGTTGCCGCCGCGGCTGCAATTATTGCACTTGGATTATTGCAGTCAACTGAGAGAGGACTCTCCTTCCACCTCGGTGGCAATTTGCGGCGCTCAAAGTTGTTGTCGAGACAAAGATCAGAAGTTGACGAGGAGCGCGGAGATCACCTGCCTGGAGGTCACGGCGTGTTTACTCCAACCAGACATTTTAGCTTAGCGTGCAGCAGCAGCAGAGAGGCGCAGAGGAGCAGCTTCGCTCAGGAGCTGAGCGTTTCCTGAGAAGGAACCTCAGGACGCAGCGCTGCAGGGTTCTGCACAGCTCCATCTGCTGCCCGCAGGTGGGTACTGCAGCCCTGCAGGAGCTCAGCGTGGACTCCAGCTTCAGGAGTTGGAGTCGAGCTCAAAATATAAATTCTTTCCTCATATTCCACCTCTTTTCCTCCACCGCCTCTCCATTCATCCTGACTGAGATCTAAATAGGAGCAGATCACCTCCCTCGCCGGCGTTTCATTACAGGCAATTAGGAAGCTGAAGCTGCAGCGTCCCATCAGGCTCGACGGCAGAGGCAGGACGCAGGCCGCATTAGCTCTTTGAGATGAAGTATGTATGACAACACTTTCATCAAGGCGCAACAAAAAGAGTGTCAGAGGTACCGTTCTGACAATTATGACAATTAACACTGTCAAAATAAGGCCATTAGCCGAGCGAGGGGCCAAACCAGGACACTTAATTACAGGCTTTTCTGTCAAAATGGCTTCCCTTCAGACCACATCCAAAACACGGGCGAAAAGAAGGAAACCAGGCTGAAGAGGCGTGACGGAGGTCAGCGGAGAGCAGGCAAACACAGGAAAACACCAAATTCAGGCTCCCCCACGACAGAGGCTCCGCCCCCTTTCATATATCTGCAATCGCAAATGAGCACGACGGTCTGAATATGATCTATGATCTGAAATATTTCATGGTTTCTTTGTTTCTGTGTGTGTGTGTGTGTGTGTGTGAGAATCCAGGCTCCACTTGAACCTCTCATCTTTGTCGTCAGACAGAATCTCAAGTGATCGTTAAGGCTCATCCTGCAGGTCGTCGTCACAAATGAGGTTTGAAGACAAATAAATCACATTTCTCAGAACGCAGACCTGCAGGCGCCATCGCAGCCACACAGGCGACGCCTCCCCTGTCGTCCGCCGTCACAATCATTTCTCCTTTTGGAAAAGTTTTCAGTCGAGATTCATCTTTATCACTTCTCGCCACCTGTTTCCAGGACAACCTCGCAGCGTGGGGACATCCCAGTCAGACTCTACTGGTCAATAACATTATTATTATCATTATTATTATCGTATTTTCTGGACTATAAGTCCCACTTTTTTTCATTGGCCGGGGTGCGACTACTCAGGTGCAACAAAAAATATTAAAATATTTACGGTAATTTCACGTTTGTTATTTTCACAACCGCACAAGGGCGCTCTGTGCTGTATTTGCGGCAACTTAAAGAAATCTGAGAAAGACGGAACAAAAATGCCCCCAAAAAGAAAATCATATGCTGCAGATCACAAGATGGAAGTAGTGAAATATGCAGCCAAAAACGGAAAAAAGAGGAAGCGGCGCTTCGTCTACCTCCGGTGCTGACGGAGTTGTTCAGAAGCAACACTGTGATTTGAAGTGATTTGAAGTGAGATCGAGAGTTTGTAAGCACGTTCTTTAAGCTATAGTTATCTGAATAACTGTAAATAAGTTACGTTAACATTCAGACACGTATTCAGTTGGTTGTTGGTGCTTCAGGTAGCGGAATAACCATCAGTGTGTTACGTTAGCATACCGTACACCTGTTCAGCCTCTTCTTTTCTATTGTTATTATAACTTGTCTTTCAAGAGGAAATGTCTGTTCTTGGTCTCAGATTTTGTAAAATAAATTTCCCAAAAAAGTGCGACTTATAGTCCAGTGCGACTTACAGTATATACGTTTTTTTCTCCTGCATTACGCATTTTTTGACTGATCCGGAGCGTCTTATAGTCCGAAAAATACAATAATTATTATTATTTTTATTAAACCTCCGACTGCTAAAAAACAAGGTGTCATTTTATGGATTATTCCCTCTTTACGCTCACACACGTCCACACAACAACAACAATGATCATAACGAGCGGGGTCTCGTTAATGAGGCGGCGTCGTCGCATCGGCTTCTGTTGCGTTATCGTCCCTCCTCTCCTGCTGCCGTCGTCGTGGGAACGGCGTATCGATGAGGCCTAGGATTAACCAAATATTTTCATTTCCACGTGTCCGACCTGCACATTTGTCCGTTTGTCATCTTTGATTCCGTTTGATGCGTGGAGCTGCGGTAAATACGTTTGGCTGAAGACGTCAGCGTCTCCTGTGACCTCGCCGCTTCAATCGGCAGCTTTTCTTCAAAGTCGTTAATCAGTTCTGCAGGACCGAATTAAAAACACGCCACTGCTGTAAAAGCTATAAAATGTCACAGCGCTGTCTCCCAGAGCCCAAAAACAGACTTTTACTGTCATAAATGAGGAATAAGCAACGTAATTACTTTGATCAATTAATCCACTAATCAGGCCTCCGTAGCATCAACTAACAAGGAGGGAAATGATGAGAAGTTCCAGTCGGGGGTCATTAAAGCAGATCCATAACATGAGATATTTAAAAGGGATGTGAGACGCAGGCCTCAAACGTCTGCCTGAGCCGTCAGGGACGTCCAGCCCCGCCCGCTCTGAAGCGGAGCCTCATTAACGCCCTGCAGGCCTGGGGGGGTCACGGAGGTTTGCTGGAGGCCTGAATCCACCTCTGGTAACCTGGTAACTGTTGGAAAAGTTCAGAGGACAACGACACAACTGCCAGTAACCAAACGCTCCTCCTGCGGTGCTGGTACACGGTAGAGAGATCATAGACGCGGCCCACAGAACCAGTCCGATCCAGTACTCAAGGGCCTGATACAACCCGGGTTTTGTGTCATACCAGTCAGAAAACACTTTCACCAATGGAAGCTGTAGGATAGAAAACCCGGCTCGGAACACACCCTCGACTGCTGGATCGGACTGGTTAGCCTAGTTAGCCGTGCTAACGTAACATCGGAGAATTTCGGATTTCTGCTTTGAGTCTTCAGCTAAAACCCAAACAAGTTCAGACTAACGAGATCAAAAAAGTCGATCTCTGAGCATCTTAAAGTGAAAAATACAATTACAAGCCTGCGTACGCATCTTGATGGAGTCACTTTGAGCCAGAGGAATCGCCGCCACAGCCGATTCTCGTCTTTTATCGGAGATGCTGATGCGTGTCCTCAGATAAGCAGCCTTCGCTTAAAACTGCACGTTCATAAATGAATATGTTCTCCATCACGCCGACCACTGATTGTATTTCAGAGGAAAAATCTAATTGTGCCATCAAAAGGAAGTGAGTCACTGGCCGGGAAAACGTTCTGTTCAGGATGCAGGATATCACATCTCCAGCCTGTTTGTTCACCTTCTCCATCTGCGGCTTCGATAAGGCCCCCGGCACTGACGGTAAACGGGCAGATCCAGGCAAAAACGTGCCGCCACCGCCACCCTGTTGGCATCTCGGCCGTCGGTGCATCGGCAAATGACATCATCTGGCCCGCAGACGCACGTCTGCGCCGCTGCCGCTGCAACATTTGTAAACATTTGAGAGGTTTCATCTGTTCAGTAAAAGATTTCTGCTGATCAAAATCAGCTATTTTATTGAATATTCAATTTAAAATATGATAAAGCTAATTAAAGCCCGCGGCTACATTAAAACATGCGTCAACAAGCAAAAATTATTTGATAAAGGTAGAAACATGTCCTTCCTACATTATAAAATGATTAAATTTAAAAGTTTCCATCTGAAGACCCACAAAAATACCATTTTCACAAACAGAATTTTTTTTTTTTTAATCTTAATGTGATGTTTTAAATTTTAAACATCAATTCCGGATCTGATCTTTTTGTAATTTAGTCTTATTTCTAATTTTAATATCAGGATTTTCAATACCAGACAGAAATCTTGTATTTGAATATTAAGAGAACTACATAAAAGGAGAATTGTATTCCACAGGTTGGAGACGGAATATCAGATAAGTTGTTACGTTAAAATGGTCGTTTAATTAAATTTAATGCTGACGTTTAGCATGTTTGGCTTCTTCAGAGAAGCGTTCGTGTGTTTGGTGACATAAACACCTGTGAGGAGACTCTTGGTCTCCGTTTTATTCTGTATTTTTAAACCTAAAGCTTGAGAAAGCGTCGGAGTGGCGGCCGCGCTCATTAGCCTTCAGCCGTGCGCCTCGGAGGCCGTGTGCGTCTGACCTCTCTTTGATGTGCTTTTTGAAACCAGCAGGAGGTGTGTGACTCGGAGCAGACCTGGAGCTAATCGCACAGCGGGGGGCTGTTTCTCCTGACAAACTGCTGCAATTTTGACTCCCAAAGATTAAAAAATGTTCTGCGGCCGTCCCTCGAATCAGATAAATGCGGCCGACTCATTATGGTAAACAAATCAGAGGAATTTGCTGCTAATGTCGAAGATAAACTCGTCCCAAAAAGAAAAAAAGAACTCAGACGGTTCTGAACCTGCAAGTTTGGACACGAGCAGTTCAAAGAGGAAGCTCATCAGTGGTGAGCTGAAATAAAAAACACACACACACACACCTGAGCTGGAGCCGGAGCTGGCTCCGCCCCCCAGAGAGGCCTTTAATGGTGTTTGGAGCTGTGTGTGTGTGTGTGTGGGGAGGGGGGGGGGTCCTGTCACCTCGTGTGGATAAAAAGCCGTTTGTTTGCGGGGGGCCAAAGCAAAACGACACATCTGAAACATATGGGAGGGAACGGCGTGGAAGGCAGCGAGCAGTAAATTAACGCTAACAGATGCTAACATGTCTGCCGCGCTTTTGTTTTCTCGGCGAGTCGCGCTCGCGTTCCTAATGTCAGAAAAATAATACAATTAAGACTTTCCTCCTATCCAGATCAGCGGCGCTGCGGCACGACAATCTGTTCTCAGATCAGAGGGACGGCTCCTACCTGCGCCGCCGTTTTGGGCCGTTTTAATTGGTTGTGGCGGTTAATTGATGCTCTGACACACTGCCATAAACTATTAATGTTCATTTGATGATGCAGGAAGTGTTTGCGCCGCAGCCCCTCCCCCAATGAGAGCATCCCGGTGCGTGCGTGCGTGCGTGCGTGCGTGTGTGTGCGCGTGGGGGGGTGCTGGCCTATGTCCAAGCACAGGCACCAACAAAGACAACCTTGCTGTTAATGGCACATATCTGGAAGACGGAGGGAGCGAGACATGAAAGCGCTGTGATCATTACACTGATAGCAATTATCCTTCAGGAGCCTCTAATGGCAGCGGCCTCTCCGGCGCACCCACACACACACCGACGAGCCCGCAATCAACGGCGGCGGGCAATTAAACGCTTTTCTGGCGAACCTCTTAACAGACAAAAGCCTAATGACCACGACGAGGAGTAGATTTAATAAAGAACAGGAAAAGGTCGTTTTGCAGAAGGAAGCGACGAAAGAAAAGATATTAATGTTGTTTATTAATTCATCGTTAAGGTGCTGGGGGGGAGGGGGGAGTGATTGAGAGCAGAGGGACAGAACAACAAGGCAATTAAAGCCCCGAGCGGACGTTTACGCTCGGCGGTACGTGACAGAGGAAGGTGTCGTCGGTCCGAATGAAAAGGCGGTCAGGTAATTGTCATTGCGCCGCGCACGTCGTCATTCATTAGAAGGGTGATTCATCTTGCGGCGGAGCGGAGGAGAGCAGGTAGGGGCCCCGTTAGCGCTCATGATCCAGCCGGCGAGCGGGATCCGTCAGACGAAAGGGGACGCTCCCCGCGCGCAGCCGTTTGAGTGAAACTTTCCGCACGCACTTTTTTTCAAAGTGCGACGGGTTGACAAAAGACTGCGCTCCCCCGTTGTTCCCCCTCACACGGTTACAAAGAGGCGCGTTAAAAGTTACAAGGTTGTCCCCCGTGGGGTTAGATTTCAAACAGCACCTGTCAAAGCAGATGGGGCATTTAAATAAGAGTCTTTAAGAGGTATTTGTTACAGCCGAGCGCAGGGGCACCTGCTGTGCTCGCCGACGCCTCGCACGGCTGTCGTCGCTGTCGCCGAATGTGTTTGCTGTGTTTGCAGGGATAAACATCATCATAAAAAAAGAAAACGCCAGAAACCCACTGAGGCCACAAATTACAACGGCGAGAAGAGCGATTGTGTAACTGCTGAGGCGAGCGAAGGCGCCGCGAGAGCGCTCCAACTTCTGCCGCCGCGCCCAGACAAACGTCTGACAAATGGCGCCAAACTTCGGGACGTGGCGTCCGAGCGGACATCTTCCCAACGGCGGCCCAGTGACCTCTGCCCTCAACGTGAGCTCACACCCGCGACCCCCACCGTCCCCCGGACAGATGTGTCCTCGCGGCCAGGACGGAGCCCAACAAGCAGGCCAGAGGTAAGACACAGACACAGGAAGTGGAGCTTCCTGTGCTCCAGCCGTTAGCTTAGCATCGTCGTCAGGAGGACAGAGGAAGCAGATCGTCGTTAGCTTCAGGAGCTGCTTTCCTGATTATCTGGATTAGCTGCTGTTTATGTTTTCTAAATAATCTGAATGCAAACACCAGCTTGTTTGCCCTTTACCCTCCGATCACGTCTCGATTCTGTTAGCGTTAAGCTACCGCCGGAGCTTAAAAAGCATCTTCGTCTCGGCTACTGGATAAATCCGGTCTGGAGTCGCTCCCCAGTCGGACCGCGCACCCTTATTTGACAAAATTGATGACAAGCGACGGTGGGGTGGGGGGGGGGGCTGTCAGGCCAGTGGTTGCCCTGTTTTAGACTGATCCTCTCTGGAGATGACTTCCTGTCACTTTGGCAGCCTGCATGTTTTATCGCAGGGGAGGGCGGGGGTGGGGTCACACGCTGGAGGTCAACGCGCAGCTTCCCTCCCCACCTATGGCCGCGGAGCTCGCCGGATGACAGGAAGGAGACGGCTGCAATTCGCTGGTGGCTTGAGTGGCCGCCGCCGCCGCTGTCACTGGCGTCTCTGCGGTCCGGCCCGTCTTTTCCATCAGCGAGGAAACAAAAAAAAAAAGCAGGACGCGTCGTCTTCTTCACTGGCTAAACTTCATCCGGACTGTCAGGCACTTAAGAACTGACAAAACGCTTTCTGCGCCTGGCCGTCATTCCCTCTGCTGTCAGAGGATAATAAATAAAAACGACTGCGGCGTGGGCGGAGGACGCAGAGCGGCGTGATGGACAAAGTGTTTGCAGAAGCCTGGGGGGTTAAAGCCACACGGCAACAAGGACGCACAGCTGCTGCAGCCTCCCTGAAGGATTAGGATGGAGGACGGGGAATGTGACAGAGTCAAAGGAGCGGCAGATAATAGGACAAGCTGTCCGGAGCCGCCGCCGCCGCCGCCGCAGCCTGCTTCGGTGCAGTGGAACGAGGCCTAATGTGGCGACTTTGCGTCCAACCGGGGTTTGACAGCAGGGTTGGATGAGTAGATAAACCCAACGCAGCTTCCACAGACGGAAAACGCTTCTGGAGCTCAAAGAGAGAACGCAGCGCCGTCAAAGACAGACAACAGCGCCCTTGTCGGGGGGCGGAGACTTTGAGTGAAGGACAATTGGTCCTGGGTGGGACGCGAGCGCTTGGCTTTTAGCGGACCTCTGCGTGCCAAGTCCTGGGCAGGCTGGGGACGCTACCTTCGCCGTCACTCCGCTCCATCTCCGCCACTAATCTTCTTGGTGCAATGAAAGAGCTTAACAGCTTTGCAACGCTATCCCTCCCCAAACGTCATTATCGCCCGCCGGCCGGCCCTCGCACACTTATCGGCCTCTTCGCCGGGAAGTTGGAGGCCGCCGCCGAGCTCCCGTCAGCACAAACTCTTCTCCTCCGCTTCCGACTTTCGGAATTTGCGGCGCGGCGACAGTCGGTGGTGGGCGGAGACGCGCGCCTCGTCCCGTCTCGTAAACACATTTCAGACGTCTTCTTCCCGGCAGGAAGCTGCTGATCTGATCCCCGAACCGCTCCTCCACCCTCCTCGCCTCACTCTTTGTTTACTCTCACACAGAGCCGGTGATGGGCGCCGGGCCCCGCCTCCCCGCCCACCACCTCATTACCTCCTCTACCTGATGGGCCCACTCCTCTTCCCTCACACACATTTATTTCTATCTTTTCCGCGCCTCCACTCTGACTTTGCGGGTTACCGTTTTTAATATCGTCGGTGAAACATGATTATTACCTCTTAATGCTGAAATTACGGGGGCATTCTTTCTGTCATCTCCGCCGTTGCATTTTTCCCGCGTAGCACCCCGTGGCAGGAACATCTTTATCTCCCCATGTGCTCCTAGTTTTAAAACCTTTACCCCCGCTGTTTGAAAAATATTTCTCATTTTCCTCCCCCATGGCGTGGAGAAATCCCCATAGGCAAACCATTAGTGATCTTTCTGCCTTTCCCAAACACTTATTACTATCACCCGCACTCCTTGAGCTGCCTCATTGGCTTTTGGTAAATTATGCAAATAAGGTGATGTTGGAACATATAGTTTTTCTGTTTTTTTCTGCAACTGTGCAAGTTTGCACAGCCTTCCACCGAGCAGCCGCCGCACCATTAGAGTGACTGAGCACGTCAGCAAGATTTATGCATCAGTGACAAATTATAATGCTTTGTCGCTAATTTCCCCGCTGCTTCTCCTTCCTCGTCTTCACACAGGTTTAGTTATGTGTTTGCCTTTTGGGGGAGGCCTTTGCTTGCCAGTTTTACTGTCTTTCCTCCCTGCATATCAATGTGTCACTTCACTTGGCATCTGCAGAGACAGGAGGCTGCAACCCAAGCGCGTCAGCGCTGGAGTATGACTCATTACAGGCCATATAAAATCTATTTTAGAGTTTCACTTCTTCTGTCGGAGTTTCGTGCAGACAGATGGACCCACGGGGGGTGGAAACTTTCATCTGAGCACTTTCAATGATAAAGAACCTGGCAGATCGGCACGTCCGGAACAAATGAACGAGCGCACCTTTTTCTGCGTTAAGTGGAAACGCACTAAGCGTGAATGTATTAGCCTAGCGTTGCTAAGGGGAGAGTCACGTCCAGACAAACGAGGAACGGCGAATCAGAGAGCCCGGATCCAAACAGTGGGTGTGCACGGAGCTCCGCGCAAAAGTAGTTTCATCTTTTACGGCGTTGACGACAGCACACCGTAGCATTCCTGCAAGAGCAGCATGCTAACATGCTAACCAGAGGGCTGGTTTTAATGTGAGGAAACTAGAACGAGCTGCATTTGTGGTCGTTCAGGACGAACCGCTTCAGTCTGGGCTTCGTTAGTCACTTTAATTGAGGGCCGGCCCGTAATCGTCGGTACGTGACGCCAGGCTGACGGTTGCTTCTGGAGGTTCTCTCAACAACCCAGGACATGAAACTGGAATTTCCGGTTGGACCACGGAAGAGGAAACAGATTCACCGGATTACCAGTCGAGCATTAGCGCCTTTTTGCTTTTAGCAGGAAGGGAAAATGTCCAAATGATCTCCCGGCTTTCATCTAAAAATCACTTATGTGGTGTTTTTTTTTTCCATCAGGACCCCCCCAAGCCCCCCCCCACCCCCACGTTGCATTGCTTCCCTTTCACGCACTGTTTAATTGTGTTTCATTAACTTGGAGTGGGGATAGCTGAAAAGATGGGCCGTTTCAGTGAACAGATTAGGGCCTGTGAGCACAAACAAATGACAAATCCCTCTTAACCCCTGCGAGCCCCCCCCCACACAAACACACCTCACCCCGTCAAACATTTGGCTCCGGCGACGTTATTAAATACAACTTTTGTAGATTTACTTCCTTCAAAAAGTGCCATTTAACCAGGCGGCGGGCAGGAAGGAAGGAGCGCGTTGATGGCGAATTACAGGTTGCCAGCACTCCGTCTCTGCGGAGGAGTGACAGGGCCGTCATTTCGCCGGCGGGGCCACCTCCCGTGTTGTTGTGACAACCGGTCATTATACATGGGCGAGAAGCTCTCAGCTGCAGGTTTCAGCACAGATGCAAATGGACACAAATGGGCTCAGATCACGACCAAGCTAATAGCGTCCCTTTCATTAGCTTTCTTTTTTTGTTTTCTTTTCTGCTCTCATCCAACCTCCCCAACACCCCCCATCCCGGCTTTTAATTCGAGGACGCGGTTTTTAAATAAACCTGCAGTTGTTTAATCACCACAACCTTCAAAAAAAAAAAAAAAAAAAAAAAGAAGAAAGTAAAACGGAAGAGAGATTCGAGCGACACCAGCAGAAATACGCTAACTCCAGGGTCGTGGGAATGAATCACACTCGTTTAGATGGGAAAAGATGGCCCGTTTCCATTTCTATATCATTTTAAAAATGTGTAAAATTAAGCAATTAAAACACTCGTTGAGGGACATACGATCACGTGGATGCTTTTGCAGCGTTATTTTAATCTAAGTGGATTTTTCTTGTTTTATCTGGCGGCTAAAATGATAATCTGGGTGGCTGCAATCTTGCCTGTAAAATAGTCTGGTTTAAACTTTAAAATTTAATTAATGGACTTTTTCTGAATGAATAAACGAGGTTTAGTCTGGTATCGTTACTCCTTTTTTTCCCTTCCTGTTTTCCACAAAGGTCCGGCTGAGGCCGCTACCTAGCAGAATAAAAGGAAAAGATCTGATTGGTTTTGGAATCCAGACAGGAAGCGTCTCTCTTCCGCAGGTCCGTTTGCCTTTAACGGGATGGAATTTGACGGGTACACTGACCAATCAGAACGCAGAGTCAATTAGCCACTGGAGCCAACTGACGGCTAACATCTGTGGTGACGTTTTAAAACGTGAAAAAGGCAAAAACGTGAAGAGTCGGGATTCAAAGACGGAATTTTCAGGCCTCACCTGGAAAATTAAGTTACAAATTAGCCGTTTCCATACTGTCATTTCTGACTGGAGGATAAAAATCAGCATTAAACGTCTGATTTAAACACCTTTTAAACACGATTGGGGCACCTGCCTGTTTTGGTCCAGTGGGGAATTTTACTTCTTAATCAATTACCGTCCATTTGACGCCAAACGACTTCGGCGTTTTACGGATTTGAGTGTTTTAGTTACGTTTGAGTTGCCAAAGTTATGAACAGAACTGACTGTCCCTTCATTAATCCTCAGCATTAGATGAAGGAGGAGTCTGATCCTGAATCAGCCAGCAGCAGTGCGGATTTAAACAGCGGTTATCTCCGTCGGAGCAGCGACGCACAGAAACATGGATAATACTGCTCCAGAGAAGGTCTCGCAGCTTTATCTGAACTCGCAAGCGGCCCGCGTCGGTAAACTGCAGCTTCAGTCGGATAATTGGATCACTGGCCGGAAGATTAATTGCTCGTTATGACACTTTACATGTGACGTCTTCTGACCGAGCGCGCGTCCAGAGACGCTTCTATTAAATGTTTATTCTTCCAGTCAAAGCGGAGGAGGAGCGCCTTCGCAGAACTTTGTGATTTCTGCTCGGCGAACAGACGTTTAAGTGTTTTTAGAGGAATGAGCCAAAGCAGAACAAACTCCATTATGTCCTTGAGAAGAAGACCAAGAAGAAACGTTTCTGTCAAGAGAGAAAATAGGATTTAGGATGTCTGGGCCAGAATTTAGACCTCCTTGTTCTGCGATAAAGTGCTCCATAATCTGGAAATAGAGTTTTCTTTAAAATATTGCATTTGAAGAAAAGGGAGGGAGAATAAGCAGAGCTCAAAGAAGCCTCATAATCTAATAAATTGATTTGCAATATCCTCAAACTGTGAACTGACAAATGTAGCTTCTGATGTGGCCCCGCCTCCTCGCCGGCTCCCCGCTTCATGTGCCGCGGCGTATTAAAAAAGACAAAAGCGCGTTCGGGAAAACTATTGCTTCCCGGGGCCTCGTCAGTGGTCACCCAAGGATTAGGGGGCTGCTCCATCCTCTCCACGCTTCTATTCTTCCACAAACGCTCGCGTACACCCGAGAGTCGGCATTAAACGTGGGCACAAGTGTGGGGGAGACAGATTACGCTCGGATACCCGCTCCCTCGTTCTTGACTGCCGGACAGCCGCAGCCAAAAATTAACAATAAGCCGAGCGCGGCCGCCGTCGCCTGCAGAGGCAGATTGCGGCGGAACAGAGAAGAAGATCGGGGCGAGTACGAGGGGCCTGGGCAACGCCGCAAGATGTGAGGAATAGAAGTAATCTGAGGCCCCTGGGGAGAGCTCAGGGGGCAGATTTACCACCCAGGACTCCGCAGGGTGGCTGTGGAAGATGCCACCCGACTCTCCGCCGCTCAAAGAGCGGAAAAACAACAAAAACGGGATTTGCACAGGCGTCTCCCGGAGGCCCCCCCGTCTCCAGGAGGCGTATTTATCGTCGCCGTCAGCCGGGGCACCTCGTTTTGTTCGCTCGTGAAGTGTACCTGAGACTCGCGCGAGGGATTATCGGGAATCTGGAGCAGCATCAAAACCGAGACGGCAGCGCCGCTTTTGGAGCGGGCGGGTCACCAGGGACGCCGGCGGAGAAGAAACGCTCTCCTCTCCTCCTGCTTAACAAATACCACTTGACATTGGGAGAGGCTTTAGCCTCCCCCCACCCCACCCCACCCCGCCCCGCCGCTCTTCGGAGGAACGAGGACCCGCTCTGGATGGTGGACAGTGCGGCGTCCTATCTGCGCGCTAGCAGGAAGCATCGGGGATTTCATGGCTGTTTTCCCGTGCTGGTGCTTTCCATCTGCCCCCACGTCAACATTTTTATTTCTGTCCTTCTGTAATCTGACTTGTTTCGTTCAAAGACGCTGGCGCCGTTCCGCGTGACCTCCACGCGCGAGGAAAAACAGACCCCTAATCCACAAATGGACAAATATAGACGGGATTATGGAAGGACCGACGCGTGGCCGCAACGGATGAAACGCAGCTGAGGATGTTGTCAAAGTCAAAACTGACAAAGCGCTAAAGCCTTGGCCACACCCCCTTCGCGCTGACATTCAGACGCCTCGTTTTCATCTAAATGTGGAATCACGCAACAGAAAACACGCTCCGGCGAGGGCTGGCGAGGTCGGCGATGTGGGCGAGGTTAAAAAGCCAGTGGAGTAGGAAGAGAGTGGGACACGGAGAAGGTCACGCCAACGCTGATCCGGTGCTGGTCATGTGAGCAGTTACCAGGAAACAAAGAGCTGAATGTTCCAAAGATCACAAGGTTGAGAGAACCTTTCCATCTCTTTCTGAGAAATATCCTCAGCCTGGACGAGTGATGGGCGGGGCTAATAGCTCACTTCCTGTCTCATCCAGAGCTTCAAAACAAATAAGGGTCACACAGTCCCTCATGGCACTGTGTGTGTGTGTGTGTGTGTGTGTGTGTGGGGGGGAGGGGTTAAGAGGTGTATCGTGTAGCTGGAGGACGCCAACATCTGCACTGCCTCACAGCGTCCAGCAGCTGCGGACGTCTCTGCACGGCCTTCGGGCTCGTTCTCCTTCCTTCCAACTTCCCAGTGAGTGAGTGTGTGTTTTCATGGGTGGGAAGAGTCCACAGGAGGGGCCGTCGTGTGCGCACACACACACACGCATACTGGAAGGAATAGCCAACATAATCCCAAACCTGCGTTCTCAGAGTGCAGCTGAGTCGGAGCTGCGTTACTGCCAACCCATGTAAACCAACACACACTCACACACACACACACACACACACACACACACACAAGCAGTGGCTGATCTATGGGTGGAAGGATGATATCATCCACTCACTTTTCCACCACTTCACACACAATTACCTGACAGCAAACTCACTCGTTCTCATTACATCTAATAAAACTACAAAACTCATCACGCGCACACACACACACACACGCGTCACACTTCGGGAATTTTGAAGGCATAACTCATCCCGGCTCCAAACTCCTAACCTCAACCTTTAAACCACGTCTCAGCCCTCAAACAGGCCTTTGAAGTTGTGGGTCCCAGAAAAACGGCCAGTAGAATCAAGATCTTGGTTGTTTAGGAAGTACAACACACACACACACACACACACACACACACACACACACACACAAAGAGCCATGGAGGCAGCCCCCATCTGTGATGGATGGACGTTCGCTTCCCAGACTGATGGTTATCGTCAGCACCCCACATTTCCTGCCCCAAGACAAGTCACATGGGGGGTGGGGGGTCCACACACTCCGTCCTTTAACTCGGCCCAGGGCCGTGACCGTAATTCATCGGTGGGTGTTTAATATCAGACGTGAGAAGGAGCAGCGACAGAACCCTCTAAACTCAGCAGCGTCGCCACAGATAACAGCTTCAGGCGCATAATTGATGTTTTCAAATATTTCTCTTGGCTCAGGTATCCACTGTTCCCCCCCAGAGAGCCCCACACCGCAGTGGCAGCCGTTACTTTTATCCTGACGGCGTGAAGGCGGGGAGGGTCGAGCCGTGTTTGTCTAATATTTGAGGGCCGACGTGAGAAACACCAGCGGAGGGAAAAGGACGATATTCATTTCAATTAGGACGATTCCTCCTCGCTGGAATCTGTCACAGCCGTTTCCTGCGTCAAATGAAAGACGAGCTCAGCAGCTCTGTGCTGTGTAATCTGCCGCGGCCTCCGGATGAACCCCGTCTGGAGATAGCGTGGAATGGACGTGAAAGGTGGAAAAAAAAAGGAGGAGGAAGGGAGAGAAAAGCTCATTTGGGACAACTTTAGGGATCTCGGGGCTCCTGCGATCGTCCCGTCCTTCCATCGCCGCTCCGCTCCGACACCAGAGCCCTCCTTTCGGGCTGTCAAACGTTTCCGTCAGGGGAGAATAAAGAATCGCATTCTTTGGTTCTCCCGCGTTCCTGACGAGTCCGAACAAAAGCGCACGTAAAACGCGCCACTGCGGAGAGGAGAGGCTAGAAAAGGTTAGCGCGCTAATCCCAGAGCAGCTCAACCACATCGCAACAGGAAAAACAAAGGCCGGCACGTTTACGACACTTAGTCCGTCTAACAAGAAGGCTGGTCTGTCCAGAACGCTCTCGTCTGGAGGCGGACAGGCGAAAAAGGTGCCACGCTGTCAAACTCTGATCTAGGGCTGAAACGATTCATCGAATAACTCTAGTTTGATGACTAAAAAGCTTTGATAAAAATTATTTGTGTGGAAGCTTCATTTAAATTCAGTCCACTATACTTCTCACTGTGTTTGGCACGGATCATCGTTGATCGATGTGAGGGCAGATTGCAAAGAATTTAACATTAAAAAGAAAAGAAAACATAGCACAATGTGTCTACTGGAGATGCAGTTAGCTTAGCATAATAGCACAACACTGCTGCTGCTGCAGCACCTCCAAAGGAAACATCTGGTCTCTGCTAAAAGTCCACAGAGCAGACCAGAAACAGCAAGCTAAGGCTAACAATAATTAGCAGCAATTAACAGAAATCAGTGTGATCCATGATTGAGAGAAGTCTGCTGGCTAACACACTTTGTTTATAGCTCTGTGAAAGCTTTAATCAATCAATGAGGTGGCTAATCTGCTAGCTAGCACGTTCCCCCAACTCAAGTTTTTGCTTAATTATATTATAATAATAATCCACGGAAAATAAGTGCTATAGTGAGTTTGTTTGTGAGTTTGTGAGTTTGTTCAAGCCTGAACTTTTAGTTAAATTGTAAAAGTCAGTTTAATTAACGCCGTATCTAAGTCTGTATTATTTTGAGCTGGTTTAACAGAACAAGAAGGTTACGGATGCTTTTCAATACTCCGCAGCTCTACTCTGACCTAAGCTAGCTCGGCTATGGCTGCCAGGAGTGGAAAGAACAAATAAACCGATGATTGAGAGAAGCTAACGATGGCTGCTCGACCTCATCGCTCCGCTGACTGCCCAGAATTAGCTCTCCAGGAGTGGCGATATGCTGTTTGGACAGACGGCGGAGATAAATGTCTGAAGTGCGTCTGACTAAGCCCGGCCGTTAGCTTGTCCTGACAGATCAGACCTGACAGGCGCCATCTACCTGGGCCCTCGCTGCTGCCCCGTCAATGTTGGCGGCAGCTGAAACCTGACGGCTGACGGCCCGCGGCGCTGCAGAGACGTGCAGGGGTTTCACCCAGAAAAACGCCAAACACGATCGCAGCCGACGCACAAAACCCTTCTGTCACGGAGACGGCGTGGAGGCTGCGAGCGGAGGTCGCACGCGTCTCACCTGGTTAAGTGATGCTTCGGGAAGTTGGCAGGCGCATTGTTGAGACGGCAGGAGGTGACGTAGCCTCCAGGGTGGAGGCGAAGGAGTCACAGACGGCCTTTTAGAAGAACCCGAACGTCTACAGATCTGCTAACGTTAGCAGCACTTTGACCTGTACGAAAGATCGAAGCACGTGGGTGAAGCCAGGTGGGCCGCTAGCGCACAGATGCAAATCAAACGGAGCAGCAGCTGACGGAGGAGGTGGAAAACGCTAAAAGCCTTTTACAAACAGATTCTCCCCATTGTTCTCCAGATGCCGGTTAACGCCGCCAATTGAGATTTTAAGCAATTCCGAAACAACAAGAGGTGTTTAACACCGGCGTTCCACGCGCGCGGCTTCACTTATTGTTTTCCCCCTTTGATGGAATTTTCTTCAAAGCGCACTTCTTAACGTCGGCGGATCATCCGGCTCGGCCCCCTCGTTTATTTCAGATTCTTTTCCAGCCCTCATTTGCTTTCTGAGGTGCTTTACCTTTAGGAAAAGAAATATCAAGGTTTATTAACGGCGAGAAAAAAAAAAGCTCTCGCCGCGTATTCCTCTCCCCGGGAGACTAAACAGAACAAGAAATAACATGAGCGCTACGTATTAATGTATGCCCTTTGATGTCTGGCTGCACGGTCCTGTAGCACCATTAACAATTTAACTGAAACATCACGTTTGTCAAAACTAAATTGCGCATGTGAAGAGTCGAGGTGGAGGGAAGACGTACGTGTCTTTCCCAAAGAGCAAAAAGGCCCAATTAGAATTGTTTTTTGAAGTGGAAAGAAAAACCAAACTGCGTTGATGTATATGAGAGAGAGAGGAAGGGCGAGAGAGGGTGACTGCACATCAGACATTAGCTTAGCTCCCTCTAGTGGCGGACTGAGGAACAGACGCTAACCCTAACCCAAACAGGAAGTCCTCATGAAAATGGGTCATTTTTGATGCATTCAAACATTTTTATTTTTCAGTGATGGAATCAGGTAAAAGTGGAGGTTTCAGGGTTTCTGCTGACTGATATCCTGTGAACAACGCCAAAAAAACCTGCAATTTCAAACGCTGCCAAGAGAAAAACGAACCCCTGAGACGTCCTGGTCGTCAGACACGCGTTCTAAAACCACTAAAGAACTGGTTTTTAAGAAGCTGAAACTGGTGATGCGGGGAGGAATTTTTACTGCCGATGAAGATGAAATGTCAAAGCAAAATTGAGTAACAACAAAGAAGTGACGCGTGTGAAAACAACAATTCTGAGGTGATGGATGCAGGTCAGAGACGATCTGTGGGCCGCCCTCACACAAACATCACGCAAACCAACTCAGACGTCCCCCAAACAAAAGCCCGGCGGCTGATGGTGAGCCCGCGGCAGAGCGCGGCGTCCACGTTCGCTGGGTAATATCTGGCAATTAATCTCCTGATTAATACGCCCTTAAACGCACAAAGTGACAGTGACAAATTCGGTCCGCACGTTCACAATCCCGAAAACGATAATTGTCCAATGAGCGTCTCATTTGTCAGGCGGAACGAGAGAGAGAGAGAGAGAGAGAGAGAGAAGCAGTTTAGTTCATTTATGTTGTTAAAAGGAGGAAAAAAGTCTGATTCCCTCATTATTTTAGACAAATTTGAAACAATTAAGAAGAAAATTCCAGTATTGATGAGTTCAGTGGCGGATGATTTGGAGGTTTGACTCAATTTTTGATCTGTGATTAATCACCTGTTAATCTGTGATTAATCTGTGGTTCCACAGCTGGAACAGTTACAGCTTCTGTTATCAGGACTTGTTTATTTCTGGTTTCCATCATCAGCTGATCAGCAGCTTTAACGTTTTAGAATAAAAAGGAGTCTTTTTATTGTTAAATAAACTTTACATTTTTGACCTCAGATAAGACGACAGATAAGCCTCATTAAACCACCGTGACTTTTTTTTAATCAATAACTCGGATTTCTGTTTTATTTCTTTGATCATCTCTTTGATGTCTTTGTTTTTTGGCCTTATTACATTTTAACTGAAATCTACTTCCTGTTTTCTTTCCGATATCAGCGTGTGTGTGAGGATTTTTTTTTTTTTTTTGCTCTTTTACTGAACATTTTTTTAAATGTTTTAGTCTTTAATTAACAGGAGTCACAAAAAAAAAATTCTTTGATCTTCAATAACGGTAGAATTTGCCGGATTTTGCTGCTGAACCTGCAGGACAAACCGGCCCGACGCACCCGTCAACCAGCATGACAGCAGATTGTCACCGCGGCGCGCGCAAGCCTTCGCTGTGATGCGTGCACATGAAGGGCTGCGGCTGAGGGCTCGGCCAGGCGGCGCGGCGGCCCGGAGAGGAGCGGGGGGAGCTGGGGGGGTGCAGCCGCCGAGCTCCCCTGGCACTCCCCTAATGAGCTCCAGTACCGCTTCCAACATGAGCCTCCGCATCGCTCACACACACACACACACACACACAGGGGCAGCAAATATAAACTCTGCATGACTACATCAGGCAACTACAACATTACACACACACACACACGTTTAAACATACAGACACTGACCGAGACTAACACGTATATACACAAACAGTCGCATGTACGAGGAGGCCAAGACTGTTTCTACACACACACACACACACACACACACACACACACACACACCGCAGCTGTTGCATGACCCACTCCAGCAGGGAGTGTATTTATTGTATCCAGAGTGAGAGATGGCAATTGAGAGATAAAATATTCATGCATAAACACACTTGTACGTGTCACACACACACGTGCGCGCACACACACACACACACAAGCTGCAGCAGGACTGTGAGATCGGGGATGAAAACACGCTCATAAACATGCTGGATACACGCAGAGTTTCCACCACCGAAATTCAGATGATAAATTATTTGGGACGTCTCGGATTTAAAAAAAATATATATTCAAATCTTCAAAACGGTGTTTTAATCAGACGTCACGTCTGGAAAAACAGAGCTAATTCAACTTCAAAGGAATTTTAAAAATGAAATTTCAAAGCGAGGCTGCAGCAGCAGAATATATTATATAATATTGTTCTTAACCTGTTTAACAGCCTAAAATATTAATGAAAATATTTTGAAGTCAACAAAGGTTTTATAAAACACTTCATAATAAAACACTTCACCTCTTATCAGGTATAAAGACCAAAAATCTGCTGATATTTAAAAACCCAGTTTGGCTTTAAAATGATCCTAATTTTAAGAATCAGCTGATATCACAGGATTATTGATCATAAATATGTAAACATGTGATTAATATTAGTAAAAACGGCCAGAGTTGAAGCCTTTATTTCTTCTCCAGTTTTGTTACGTTTGTGGATGCAGAATAATAAAAATATAATGGATAAAATCAAACTCCAGAGCGCCTCCACCGCCCCCTGGTGGCAGAGAAACGCACTCACTGCTCTGGAAAATGTGATTTTAATCGACAGAATGTTCATCTTTAGGCTCTGACAAACCTGATCCTGACCTTTGACCTCAACACAAAATAGAGACGAGGCAACAACAACTACCTGCTATGACAGAACACAACGCACAGGTTGGTTCAAGCTTCTTTAGCAGATTTATCTGAAGAAGAGGGACGCGTTTGACCAGAAAACCTGAGATCTGCTGGAAACAAACGGAGGTCCTGAACTCATGGCAAATGGCTCTTTTCCACGCCGGCGGTGAACAAACTTCCAATAATTACCAACATTTAGAGATGTTTTCCAGAGGAAACAGATTCATTTTTGTTCCCAACAAAAATCCACCAAAAAGCAAAAAAACTGCAAACTATTTCATTTTTGTCAGCGAGCGTCTCAGCTAATGATATTGTAATAAGATGCCTGCTATGGAGAGGGAATGGAAAACATAATTACATGCATTAGTTTATCTGAGCGCCGGTACGCTCGCAGATCCATCAGTTTTTCAGAGCTCATCTGGAAGCCCATGCATCACTGTCAGGAGCCGTTTGACGGCAGGGGGGCGGCGGGGTAACGTGTTCATTTGTTAGCCTCGTTTAAAAGATGGCGTCTCACATTCAGTTAGGCCCGGACGGACCAGAGCGGTTATGACAGCACCATTACAAACACGCACACAAAGAGATTGCTGCAGCAACTTCATCAGCTCTGTGCATTAAGGCGATTACAGCCGATGAAGAGCGCCACAGCAGCGCCGCCTGTTAACGAGCGAGCGCTAACAGCCACCTGCCCGCTGCTACCGGCAGGTAGCTGTTAGCGGAGGAGGAGAAAAGGGGCGATTCTGTGCTCGGCTGCTCGTGTCTGAAAAGGCGTTTTCTGATCATTTTAATCAGATTCATGTAGTTTTACTGATGAAAATGTGCAGGTATAAATGTAAAAACATCCTCCTCCACAGGTCACAGGTTTCACCAATCATGACATCAGCTTAGCGACAAACAATGGTTAACGGGACGGTTGCGAGAGAGCCACGCGTCTGTAACTGATGATGCTCTAACGAGGTTTTTCAGTAAAAGAGACACCATCACATTCTTCAGTCACCGTCTCACAACTCTTAATGGACATTAAACACCGAGCAGAAGAAACACAGCAGCACAATCGAGTTAGCGGGCACTTACGGGGGGAAGCCTCCACCCATAGATTTGCGTAAGAACACATAACTGTCACAAAATTACATGTCATTATTGAGCAGATCGTATGGATTTCACTTGTTGCTGCTTAATGGCCTCTTTTAAAAGAAAAATGCAGTTAGTCGGGTTTTTAAAGATAATGCTGAGAAGGACGCCGCGGTGTCGTCTCGCCTGCTAACCTCCCTCCTTTCAGAGGACAGAATCCGCTTATTCAGTTACATTTCAAACCTCCATTTCCGTTCGCAATCAGCTCGTTAGGCCTGACGAGTTGAAAGGCAGCCATTAATGACACACACGCGCGTGCACACATGCACAGAAATGCCAACCGAGGCCAAAAAAGGCCTCTTTCTGCTGCAGCCCGGACATGGATCTGAGTGAAGGTAGAAGACGCCCCCTGCTGGCCACCATGGGGAAAGCAGGATCCTCAATGTGGGTCTCTGTCTTTGGTTTTTTTTTATGTTTTTAAACATTTGTTTTCCTGCATCTTAAGCTGTCGTACATGCATAAATGTGAAAGTGCAGCCATTAGGAGCAAGCCATCAGTTTGAGTTTCGAGACTGTTTACTTTATCATCCATTTCTTGGATTAAAGACTCCAGAGCGATTAATCTGTCTGCATCTGGAGCTCCGGCAACTTCCCAAAATCTAACATTAGTTCCCGTCAATATCTCAGGTCACATGACTGATCATCTGGAAGCAGAGCTGGATCAGACAGGATAAGTCATCACATGACCTCAGGGTTCCTCTGCAGTGGAAAAAAGGAGCGTCTAAAAATGTGTTTGACAGCGTTTGAGTTTGTGATAAACGTGTGTGTGTGTGTGTGTGTGTGTGTGTGTGTGTGTTACACCAGTATCTGTTGGTGGTCTGGGGGAAACCAGGGCAACTTTTCATGAAGACGGGGAGGGGTTTTATTGTCTCTGACGCGGTGGGATTCTGAAAATCCAAACCTCCGGAAGTCGCTGCTTCCTTTTCTCCCTCATCTATCAGACGGCCAACAGTCAGATTCCTCGTTCTCCTCAGACTGTTTGAGCAGCGGCGGTGGCGGTGCAGGTGTGGCGTTCATCCTCCAGATTGGCAGCTCGCTCAGTTTCAAACGGGAATCTCTGAGCATTCATGTTTCTGGCAGCGTCTCCTGCATGAGTCATGAAAGGCCGGTGGAGGGCTAATTGTTCAAATTAATTTGCGTAAATGACGAAGGGAGAGATAACAGAATTACATCTGCACTTTCCTGGCACCGGTTCAGCGGCGGCGTGCCTCCACAGGCAGCTGCACGCACACGGCCGCCCTGCCAGAAATTAAAAGCCACAAAACATTAATTAAAAGACTTTTTGTTACGTTAATCTGCACCAAAAGGTTTAAGCAGAGCTGGGGGGGGCGACGGTGCAGGAGGCGGCGTGCATAATTAGAATAAATTAGCTCAGTCAAACATTTTTGGAAAAAACAGGGTTAAATCAAAATAGAAACCGAGAGAGTGAAGTTTGTGACAACATCATTAATCAGGCCGCTAATGAAGCTGTGAGCGTTTGGAGCGCACGTGACCTCTGACTGGAGGCGAGAGGAAGTCGGACCCTTCGCCTCAACGGGAGGAGCAGCACCTAGCGCTAGCTACATGCTAAAGGCTAACAGACCCCGCAGGGCTGCGTCAGACGACGTAGCCTTTAAACGATTCTCTCTCACACAGCTGAGGAGAAGGCTAAATCCTCTCAACCGGCTGCAGCTGGCCCCGTTTCCATCTGGGTTTTATGGCCACCGTGGATCATAGGCAGCAAACAAACTCGCGTAAACAAACGTAAATGAAAACAATGGCGCAAACGGGGAGAAGTGACGGCAGTAAGCGTTGTTTGGATCAGCAGGTGTCAAACTGGATGGATGCTGTTTAGATTAGCTCGCATTCGTTTGGAGGATTCTGGAATTTATGAATCTTCGCTCTCTCCCATCCCTTCATCATTTTTTCTTGCCTCCTTTTGTCCCATCATCATTTTTCCATCCGGACAGTTGGCGCTGCCGCGTCGCTTCCAGCCTCATTTTTCTTCTTCTTCTCTTTTTCTGCTAATATATTCCGGCTCTTCTTCTGCTCCTGATACAGATTCCCTCTTGATTGCGGCTGCCAATTAGGCGGCGGCGCTCTGGCAGTTCATCCATCTGACTTAAAGGTTCCTCGCCGCTAATTTTGATGGTGGGGTCAAACGGCGGAGGAGGCCATTAAATGGAATAATGAAGTCTTCAGTGAGTGATCAGCAGTGCCTCTGCAGGCCCATTCATCCTCCAAACAATCATCTCTTTATTTACCGCCTGCAGATCAGAGGTCTCCTCCTTTACCTTCATTTCTTTGTCCTTTTTCTCTCTCCTTTTACACAGCATCTTTGGTCACATCTGTTTGTTTTTGCTCTTGGTCTTCCACTGGTCGCGCAGCAGCGATCTCAGCTCCTTCAGGAGGACATGGAGGCGGCTCCACCACCTCTGACCCTGGCAGACAGGTGAAGAGGAGGAGCTCCTCCCTTCACACCAGGAGAGAAGCCTCTTTTCCAGCCACTTTATCGCTGCAGAAGTCTTATTTTTGTAGTTTGAGGACTTCTAGCGAAGCTCAAAGTCGTGACCTCAAAGATCAAAGCCGTGACCTCAAAGATCAAAGCAGTGACCTCAAAGAAACCCTCCCCGCTGCCTGATTAAACCATCCACTTTTCCATCAAACGCTGTTTTAACTGTCCGGAACGTCTCATCCGTTCTTGACTTCTGCATCTCTCTCTCTTCCCTCCTCCTCCCGTCTCTCCTCCACTCACGCTGAACCTCTTCAGGTCTATATTTGCTGCTTGACTGGACAAATGGAGGATTTATCCCCGCGCAATTTTATTCCCATTTATTCCGTTGCCAGGCGGCAGACAGCCTTAATAACCACAGCAACAAATAAACTGAGGAGGTGCAACCAGACCTTCAGAGCAGCAGCTCAGAACCACGAGAGTTTCGGCTTTTTAACGCGTGTAAGGCGCCGTTTTTGCTGTCGCGTGTCGACGACCTGGAAATTCGTCAAAGCAGGAAAGCAACACAACAAACGCTTTGGTAAATGATCCCCATATTAACCGAGATTAAGACAAAACCAATCAGAAGATCCAAAGTCGCTCGTTTTTCCACAAGCTGATAAATGTGAGACTTTTGTGTTTAAAACTCAACCCCCCCGACTCTGAGTTTTTATTAATCCGGTATCGCAGCAGCTCTAACGTGTCATGGTTGTATCAATATTTCTGACAACTCTAAATGAAATCCAGGATGGAGAGATTGCCTCCACTAAGTGACTTTTATTAAACTAAATGATTTATTTGCTGTTTGTGTCACGACGTCAGTCTTTAAGAAAATAATCAATAGCTTTTCTGACGCTATCATTTTCCTGTCGTTCATCTATTTCAAAGCTAATATTTCTTAATGGACCTGAAATATCCCTCCGTTCACCTCCAGTGTGCACGCATCCATCTCTCCCTGCATTCGTTTATCCATCTCTCCCTGCAGTTATGAGTCCGCCGCCATTACTCAGCGTGACAGTGAAGGAGCGAGTGCCAATAATCGTAACAGTGAATACGACAACTGACGCACAGTTCGCCGTGACAACGCCAGATTTACATGTGAAGGATGGGCCCAGCCCCCCCTCCCTCCCCCACCGACACGGCCCGAGTCAGACTGTTCATTTGACCTCTAAGCGTGCCGACGGCAACGTGGCTAACTGCGGCTAAGCTAACTCTGGACTGTCTCCTGAGGTGATTATGGAGACCGGATGTAAATGTGCCAACCAGAAGGTTCCTGGACCTTTTGGAAAGCAGGGCCAAAGAACCTGAAAGAACCATTTTCCTAATGGTTATGCCCCACAGGAACCAGGAACCTACCACAGGGGTGGGCCCTCACACATCAGGGCAGCTTCCTGAGCCTTGCTCCAGTGATGGCTCTTTCTGGAAGTTTCTACAGTGGTTCCTGCTAAAGGTTCCTGCTGTTGTTTACTTGTTTAGAAGGCCAGTTCCCTGGTACCCTGGAACAGCTGGGGCCAAACCAGTCGGACTTCCAGCAACATTTAAAGTCGTGACAGTTAAAAACCGCCGTTCAGATGGAGTCACGTGACCCGCTCTTCTGTCCTGGTATCAAACACACGCACCAGTCAGTTTTCCCAGTTTGAGTCCAGCGGTGGCGGCTGCTCTGACGGAGAGATTAATCTTGCTTTGATGGAACGGCGTCACTCCCAGCAGCCTGTGATGGATGCGATTCATCATTTGGCACAAACGGGCGCTTGCACCTCCCTCCTCCTGACAGCTTTATCACTGAGCAAATGTCCCAAAATGTCACCTGTTGTACGCTCAGTGACCTTCTAATTTTCTAATTCAATTCCGTGATCCGCTCTCCTCGGCTCAGCCCGAATCATGAACCAGTAATAACAATTACACACCGCGACGGCTCCAGAACCTGCAGTTCCCACTTTAAATCAAACCTCCAGTAGTCTTTTATTAGGCTGCCTGGTTAAATCAATCTAAATCTAAGCATAATAACTCTCTAATCAGGTGCTGGGCAGAATAATAGGTTGTCACGCTCCGGGAAAAATAGGCAATCATGGAATGTTTTCTTTAATTAGGCCGGCTAAAGTGGAAGGGCACGGCGTTAGCGCGGGACACATTCATCATAGCCAAGGTGGGAAATTACTTCAATTACTCAGAGAGGAGGGAGCAGGCAGAATTCCACAAGTCAGAGAGGCAGAAGAGACCCCCAGTCCACCAGGAAGTCCCACCGACCCCGCCACGGCGATTGGGCGGAGTCAAGGTGCAAGGCGACAAAAGTAGGTTTGACTTTTGACTGCAGGGTGGGACTGATGATTGTCAGAGAGGAAAAACAGGCAGCAAGCACAGGCCCAGCCTTCGAGATTCGGAAAACCTACATGATCCCGTCAGAACTGGACCAGACAGGACGGGCGCTAACGCTAACCGGCCGTGGAAAACAAGCAAAAGAGAAAATTCTGCATTCGTTCAGATAACTTGGAAGCGGTTGCTACGGAGACAGCAGCCTTTAAGGTACCGGCTTGTCATTTTTAAGCTATAAAAGCAGCCCGTCAGGCTGGACGTTGCCAGAGATGAGACCATGAACCAGATACGTTAGGTCGGCTATCAGAGCTCAAGCTAACATCAGGAACATCCACACTCAAACACGCGACTGTTTTCAGACTTCTGTTCAGGCTGTTACTGACTGACTGAGGTACTCACACGTCTGATCGCTGGAGGATAAATTCTGAGCTTCACTCCAACAGTCCAAATCCTGTGGACGGAAAAAAAAAAAACATAAACGTTCACCTCATTCTCAGTTTGAGCCTTCAAACTGGGCTGGAATGATTTTAACCGACAGCAGGAGAGAAAATTAAAAAAAAAAAAAAAAACTTTCTTCTGTTTTGCATCTTTAATCAGAAAAATTCAGGCCGCTGGTGTTTTTTTGTCTTCAATTCCATCCCTCCCTCCATCTCTCTGCTCCACTGATCAGCCCACTTTGTGAAGTAAAGGCAATAAATCATCCAGCTTTCATCTGCTGTTATTGATGAATGACCAATTATTTGTCATCTCATTCAGAGAAAAACGATGATCCGCAGAGACACCAACTCCCCCGCTGATGGATTGTATCCTTAAACTGTTATTACAGGTATAATCTGGCTCCGATCTGATCTCAGCACGATGATGATGATGACGATGATGATGAAGAGCTGTGTGTGTTCACCTGACAGGTCAATCCAGATGAAGGGAGTAACATTTAAAGAAAAGAACAAATAAGCTCACGACATTAATTTAAAACAAAGAAGAGAGAAAATAATCCAATACTCTAACTTTAAGATAAACATAAAGTCAGAATAAACATGAGAATCTTCAATATTTTTTCTGCAAACAGCATAAATCAGCAATTGTGGTGGATTTTTCTCAAATATCTTCTCATATGAACCGTGATGAAACTGCTTCACCAATAAAAACAGGGTCAGTTATTCATGACTTGAACTTATTTCGGCCAATTATTAAACAACTAAAATAAACTTTATACTTTTACAAACGTCACTCACCAAAGTGCTGCAGGTTTCGGGATAAAAAAATGACGACGGACGTCTAAAAGTCGAAAACTCATCGATAACGTTGTCGTACCGATGCTAATGATTAATTAGATACACCTGTGACCAGTTCACACACCTGGGAGCGCTGGTCCCACTGGGAGAAGAAAACAGAAATAAGGAAGTAAAGAATATTTCAGCTAAAATGTAAAGAAGGGACAGAAGCTTAAATTATTAATAAATGATAAGTAATCAAATTACAACAAATCAAATTACCATGACGTAGTTAGTGGAACTGCTCACGTGGGTGGTGAAATAAAAATGTTCACTTCCGGAATAAACCACAACATGGTCTGTTGTTTGGCCACCAGGTGGGGGTGTTTCCACACAGCTCTGCGCAGTGGTGGCGCATTATTTTAAATTATATTATTTATTGCTTTTCTTTTTACTGTTGAAAATAGAAAAAATGCGTGATCCAATATGAATTTTAAATAATTTTAAATTTATTCAACAAACACATTTTTCGAAACTTAAGTTTTTTTCCTTTGCAGCCATTTCTTGTAGTAAAATAGTAAACCACTAGAGGTCAGTGTTTATCCAAACAGCCTCTCTTTCAGGCGAGGTCTTAAAATTACTGTTGTGATTGATTTTATGGAAAATATAATATAGTGATTCTCTGGTAAACTGCAAATGATTTATTTGCATAATTTTGTCTAAATAGTATTTAGTATCTAAAAAATTAAAGAAAGGACAAAGAAAAAAAGCAATGACGTTTAATGTCTCTTTATTTAAGTCCATGTTCAAGAATCTTAAATTGGACTGAGCTGCATAAAATGTGCACTTTGAAGATGAAAAGCATGAAATGAGTTTCTTCAGCGTCAACCAGATGATCCACCAGTCAGGTCACGGTTTGCAAAGGTGAGAATTTCATCCTCTTCATGTTTTTGTCTCTTTGTGTCTCAGCAAAAAGATTCTATTGTACTCCCACATGTGGGCTAAAGATGTAAAAGCAGCCTTGCAGATGAGTGCTTTCATTCGCTTTAGTGCTGTGACAAGAAAAAAGTCTCTCAGACCCATTTCATTTGTCAAGGGCCTACTTCAGGATGAAACATGCCCCCGCCCTGGGCTCTTTTTTTTTTTTTTCGTCCCAAGGACACATGAGCTCATGCTGCCTGGCTGCCTGCCTGGACCAGGAGGAGGAGGAGCTGCAGGCATTCATCAGGTGCATGACATCACCACGAGCCAATCAGCTGCTGAAATGTTGACCTGGAGAATGTTGAGATGATGAAACGTTTATTTTTACATGTTTCTCCTCTGGCTGCCTGTGTGCTAACCAGCTAGCTTGTTAGCATTAGTTAACATTTACAACTTTTAACATTAAAACACATTTAGATCGTATCAAATTCTAAATGTTTGAATTGCCACTAAAGTGACCAAATGCCTAGCGTCTGCCAACCTTAGTCTTCTCAAAGCGGCTAGATTTAACCTGATGCTGCAGGACGACTGCAGCAGCACAAACGCTGTTGGAAAATGCTGTTGCACAGACGTCAGTCATGAGCAGAGAATTCCAGCCTGTGTTTAGTATTCCGGACTTGTTGAAGACAGATTGAGGCTGGATTCAAACAAACCATCAACAACAGAACGACCGCAGCTGCTGGTTCCTCTTTGTTATCCCGCCGCCTCCTGGATAATTGACGGATATTAACTTCCCATCAAGCAGGTCTAATTATAATCAATCCTCCAATAAGACTCACAATTAAGGGAGTGATTTGATTGGTTAATGTTTGTCCATAATGAAGAGATGCACACAAACAAATTCATCCACTTTGACAGCGTGTCAGCGTGAACATTTGGAGGCAGGTTTTCTGACTCTGGGTTCATCCATCACGACCTTGAAGGCATCGTCATGTTTTTACACGCCGAGCCATCCTTCCTAGCGTTAGCTTCCAGTCTGTTTTAGAATTAATTTTAAGATTTTAATCTTGAATTCGTTGTCAGAGGTTCAAGTCTGACCTCCTCTATGTTTATTTATCTCTGCTTGAAACACGATTCTCTGTTGTGTGTATTCTTTGGGTGTTTGTGGACGTCATCAGGCGTTAACAAGGACATTAGCAGAGAAAAACGAAAACCTAAGCGACCTGAAGGGCGGCGACTCTGAGACATTGAAGTTGTTTCCTGTCTAATATGGCGAGTTTCCTCCTTCTGGCTCTTCCTGCACCAAAGGATTCAACGATCAAAGATCTGACAGTTCTACATCTTTCACCTGAGGGGCAAGTGTGAAGAAGAATTCTGGACTCCTGCAGCGTCCACGCCGCCTCTGAAGTACCCGCACGTCCTCAAGGAGGACAGACAGCAGCCGGGTTTGATGTCAGACGCTCCGGATCACTCGATCGATGCTGATCCCAAATGAGAGAGAGAAAGGAGAGAGAGAGAGATTTATCTCTGTCTCTCTAAGGTGGAGTCAGACACGAACCCAGCGAGCCTCATCAGACGTGAAGGGCGTGCTGAGCTCGGTCAAAGGTCAAATTGTTGCAGATTAACGGGAGGACACGTAAGGTCACCACGTCCCGGTGGGGGACACATCAGTAAAAGCTCTGCAGATGAGACGTCGAGGCCTCCTCACGGCCTCTTTCCTCCGACTGACACGTCCTTCCTGTTTGGGAAGCTGGCGGAGTCGTTTCACAGGAGAAGAGACGGGAAGAAGCAGGGAGACGTCCCCAACCGTCGAGTTGCTCCAGAACCGAGCCAGACCGTCCAGAGCCAGATGGTGGAGGACCCGGGTCGGCTCGTGATGGACGATCAGAGAGACGAGAAGTCCAGAGAAACAGTGATGAATCTGCAGCAGACGTCACACATAAGACGTCCGTGTTTCCTTCAACATTAACGCAGGAGCAGAGAAGCACTTCTTCCCTCTGGACAGTTGATTTCTGTGTTTGTCCACCAGATATTAACCCGGATAAATGATGACTGGCAGGTTTCAGGGGTTCTGAGGTGGTTCCTGTTGACCAAAAACATTCTGACAAGCCAGATTTTATCTTTAAATCATGACGGTTTGATCATGTAAATCAGGTTACAACATCCACAGCACCAAACACGCCTGTTTTTGCTCCTTTAGGGAGACATTTTATTATATTTAGAAGCTTTTCTGTTGAGTAGCGGCGTTGTCAGGTTGACCTTGAGAGAGACGGATGAATAGAGTGGCGGATGGAGGAGGGAGACAGGAGACAGGAAAGGGGACGCGCACGTCCCGCTGTCGCTGCCCCGGAGACCAGGACAGCCCTCCTGAAGGACCCCTTTCATTGCCGTTAACGTCTTTTAAAGTAAACAAGCTCGTCTTTTGTCTCTGGATTCAGTCGTGTTGTCGGAGTGTTCGCCAGATATGCTTGATGGGTTTGACCTTTGACCCCCAAAATCAGCATATCCTTGAGTCAGACATGTAAAAACCAGACAAAAGAATTGAATAAAATGTCCTTCCAGCAGCAGGATATCGCATCTGTTTGCTTTTTCAGCTTTCAAGCGTCATTTTTAACGTGGAAAATGTATGTTTGTGCAACTAAAACTGAGATAAATCCTGCTGCCAGAGTCAAAGTCTGCTCATAAAGTGGTTTTTATATTAATAATTGTTTACTTCTATCTTCATTGTGACTCAGCTGAATCTTTACAGGATCTACAGTAACACTGTCGGCAGGTGAGCGCGCCGTCACCACGGCAACAGAGAAGGCAAGACGGACTGTTCCACCTGCGCCAGAGCGAGCAGACGACCTCCTGAACAGCAACGACGGCGAAAGAAGGCTAAAAATCATCGTCAGTCAGAACGTTGAAGTCAGATTTGTCAACCGCCATCAGAGGCGAGAACGTTACTTCCCGGGATACGCGGTGAGGTCGTGGAGGTCGTTCACAGGTTCCTGAGTCGCTGCTTTGATTTCAGCAGCTCTCGTGTCCCACTTTGGTCACGTGACACGGTCTCGCCGTGCTGTGATTCTCCTCCGTGAATTGAATCAAACGGGAGCTGAACGAAGGCCGTGTCAGCATTCCACTGAACTCCTGCCACGTGTGAATCAGCTTTCTGTCTGGCGTGGTGCGCGGCGTCCTTGGCTTTGTGTCCAGCAGCAGGAAAGCGACGCACTTCTCCACCCTGGACCTTGGAGACGAGGAGACGGGGCCGCGCCCGCCGTCACGCAGCCGCGTCTGAGCGCCGAACAAACACTGAGATGATCACGAATCACTCACGTGTTGCTTCTTGCTTCATTATTATTTCATACACGCCATAATGCTGCTTAATTGAGAGCTAATCTTAACATTCCTGTCAGAGGAATAAAAGCCATCAAAGTCAACGTTTCCTGGAAATTAATGGCGGATTATTGATCGACTTGTTAAGCTAATGGCATTTTGATTCCATGAGCGTCCACGGAAGGTTCTGGGGGTTTCTTGTGATGTTGATGCTTTGCTCCTCACATCTGCAGGTGAAAACGTGACCGTGTGTGCGTGTGTGTGTGTGTGTGTGTGTGTCTGATGCCCTCAGATAAACCAGTATCCATGAAACCCTGGATCAACAACAGTTCTTGCTTTTGGTTGGATTTGGTCTCTTCACTGACAGAAGCTCAGCTGACATCTTTGTTCTCAGCGTGGAAGCGTTCTGCTCTTCTGCTCTTCTTCTCTTCTTCTTTTGTTTAAATGTTTGTGGCTCAGCAATAGCTTTTTTTAAACCACATTGGTCTGTAAATATGGCTGTTTTGTGCAGGTGAGTTGTGTTCAACACCCACCAGGAGCCCCTGTGTGTGTGTGTGTGTGTGGAGGGGGGGGGTGTGTGTGTGTGTGTGCTGTCTCGTGGGGGGGGGGGGGTAGGGCGCAGCCATCTAAGATAACAATGTTTATAGAAAGAGAGTGAGGAAGGAATGACAGGGACGAGACACATGGAAGATAAACTAATGCTAAGACAGCAACATAATTAAATAAGTAATAGTCAGAAAAGTAAAATAAAAGAAATCAACCCATAAAAAAAGATGTATATATTAACAGAGGGAGAACGACAGAGACAGAGAGAGAGAGAGAGAAGGGGGTGTTTAGTGTGTTGGCAGACAGCTACTTACAGCTGTTGAATGTTGTCACAGTGTTTAGAAGGCCACAACCACACACACACACACACACACACACAGCAGGGATTAAACCAGCCTCCACAGTGTCTGATTGGACACCAGCAGAGCTGTAATTCATCCCAATTTATTTATTCTTAAACATGTTTCACACACACACACACACACACACACACACACACACACACACACACACACACACACCCACACACACACACATGATTCAAAGCCCATACATTCCGTTTCACACGTTAGCAGGATGCTACGTGTCGTTAGCATGTTTTCTGTGTGTTGCTTGCTAGCTCGTCGCTGCTGCGATGTGAAGAGCAAAAAATCAGCTGTGCTGTGTGTCCTCAAATCAACAGCTGATCACATTCATCAAAAAAGTGCCTCATCATCATTATCCAGCACTTGGCGTGTGTTTCATATCCACATCAGCGTGTTTTCGTGCAGGTGTGACGTGATGTCGCTGAGGCTAGCGACTCTGACCACCGACAGTTTTTAGTAGAAACAGCTAAAGTCAGAAGTAAACTGGAGGTGACGCATGGGTCCAACAGTGGGAAACGGCCTTCGTGGTAATCACGCTATCCTCAGGCCACGCCCAGCAGGGTTCTAACTGAGGCAGCGACTCGTCGGCCACTTTTAGAAAAGTCTTCTGTGGTTCAGGACGCAAATACGCGTCTGATCTCATACGCCCTGAGCATGTTTTAGCTTGTCAACAAGCATAAAATTAGTTAATAGCTCCGCATCGTATCCACGTGGGAGAAATCTAAGAAAAATCCATTCAGAACTTTGATATTTGAAACGTTTCACCGGGTTTTGGTGCGTGTGAATCCATAAACATCCGTATTATACAAGTCTCAAACATGGTGTTTAGCATCAGCTGTTCAGCAGTAAGGGGAGAGTTTGCATCTCTCTTTGGGTGCACCTTAGTCTGACGAAACATTCCGCAGAGCTCTGATGGCCGTCGCCATCTCTGTGGCGCTACGAGTTGCTGCCTTTGATCACGTTTCCACACAGACCAAAGCAGGAAAATGACCACCATCATCACAGACGTCTTTTGTTCTCCTTTTGTTTACGCTAGAACTCCATTTTTCTGCTCTCTGACAGTATATCCGGTTTGCCATCACAGTCGTGTTTGGAAAATGTTGCTCCGTGTGCGCACGATGCCGCCCCAACGCTGGCAACAGTCTATAAAAGTTGTGCGGTGTTGAGTTGCGCTGCTCGGATCTCATCGTAGGGTTGCATAAGAGTCACGTCATGCTGTGAACATCAGCGCGGTGTTATTTTCAAACTAGCCTGGTCATGCCGACGCGCATTTCTGGACCGCTTGCGTACTCAGTTCGGCGCTGTCAACGCCATTTCGCGCCTGGCGTCCCTCCATCCCGAGAGCCGCTTTCGGGAGGGGTAACTCAGTTCATCTGCGTCTGACTTCCTGCTGACTGATCCTGATCAAGTCACAACAACCCGGAGGCGACGCTGAGGCATGAGCGTTTCTGGAGGAGAAACCAGCATCCGAGCGTCTTCCAAAGCTCCCAGCATATGAGATGAGATGAGATGAGTTTTCCCTCTGGAAGGGTTCTGTTGGGTTCGGCACGGCCGCGTTTGGATGTGGCAGCCTTGATCTGACCCGCAGGGTCAACGCAACACACAGTGAAACCTCAAAAAGAAGGCCTTCTTCCCGCAGCGTCTTTAGCTCCGCCCACACTGCCCCAGGTCCATATTTGGTGTCTTCCTGACTCATTTTGTTGTCATGTGTTTGCTGTGATGAGGAGGAAACAAAGCAGGGAGAGGCCTGAGCAGCGGCCGGACCTTTGATGCATCCAGAACTGGGAGGAATGAGCGATAATTTGATGTCGGAGCCTCCGTAGCGTAATGTACATCTCTGCAGCATGCGTCATCATCTGCTCTGCTTCGGTACGTCCATCTGGGGTAAAAATACTCTCCAGCTCTGGATGCATTGTGTGTTTGACCTTTACGTGAGGGAGGCAGGCTGAGCACTCGTTTAACGCCACCCACGCAGCTTCGCAGGCCTCCTTCTCCACGCTGAGACTAAACCTGCCAACCTTTCATCTGCTCCGGCATCCCTTTCAGCTCTGAGACCTCCTCACATCCCCCCGGATTAGAGAGAGGACACGTATCAGTTCATATCCCTCCATCCATCAGCTATCCTCTTTATGCAGCCTCCTCTGCGCTGGCGGCGCTGCAGCAGCCAGCGGTGGCGTGCGTTTGAAGGCCGCTCGCCGTACGGGTTCGCGTGAGGACGGGAAGGCAGCTGGGTGCAGCTGAGGACGGTAATTATCCACCGGGCTTCGGTTACAGGTGCAGATCTGCCTGCTGGGATGAACAAAGCTGTCAATGCGAAGGATCACTCATGCTAAAACAGCAGGGGGGCCGGCGGGGGCGCCGGCTCCTGCTGCTCGGAGCCACCGCCAGGACGAGATAAATGGCTGCGAGCGGCGTAGAAATCTTTTTCCTGGGTACTTTAAGCGATCTGAGCTGCATAAAGACGACCTGCGGCGCCGCTCACCTGCCTGCTGACGCCGTCGTCTTTCTGAAGACATGTCTTTTGAATCTTTGAAGCAGAGGGAGGACGTCCCCAGATTCTGCTGCTGACCTGCTGATCTGTGCTCAGCCATACGGAGACCGTGTCGCTCATCCCTCATTCATGATAAATAATGATCAACCATCCTTATTCTGACTCCGCCCGAACCGTTCATGGCCACAGGTGATATCAGCCATCTTCTGTCTTCAGTCTCACCGTGTTGATAAAAGAGGAGGATGTTCTTTATCATCTGTGGTGGACCTTCAGGCTGATGATCGAGTCAATAATCCAAACACGCATTCTTCCTGACTGAAAGGTTGAGAGAAGCGCCTGCCTTCCCTTTCTGATGTCAGCCTTAGCTCTGCTTCATTGGTTGCGTGTTGAAACACGATGTTCTCTGAGCTTTTATGAGCTGTTTTATTGCTTTCACCGATGCAGCCTGTCAGCGAGCCACGTTTTCTCTTCTGTCATTACTGCGCCATCAGGGAAATTCTTAGTGTGCTGCTGCTGTAAAGGGATAATGTCTCTACTTCACCATCTTTGCTTCTGTACAGCTACAAGTTAGATGTTATTTTTGTCTCTACTGTTCTGGTGCAGCAAGTCTTTCTAATGTAACATCGTCATCTGTGCATGTGCAGCCCTAATAACAGCTTCTTAACAACATCAAAAAGACATGATTCATATCTTGTAAATTTATGAATTTTGAATAGTAATCAAATGTGCATTAACACTCGTGTTCATTAGAAATGCAAAGTAACACAGTTTATTGGTTTTAATGATCCCCCCTTCTCTGGCCTCACAGTGGTTTGGTCCAGTGTTGACCCCGCCCCCTCACATTGCGCAACTGGTACCTTTGTGTGAGGCAGGTAAGAGCCTCCTGCTTCAAAAAGCAGCCTGAAGGCCTCGTGAGTGCTCAAACTTTTCCGACTTCTGACACACAAAGAGATAAAACGCAGTTCTAAACTTTCTGTATTTGATACGTTTTAAAGTCCCTCAGTTAATAATGGTGCATTAACAGCAGCTTGTTTTGGAAGATGCTAGCTTGTAGGGACAATTGCTACGACTGTTAGCTAATAGTCGACAGCCAAAACGAGGCTGGTCGTGAAGGTGTTGTTGGCTGAAGCCGATGAACTGACCCTCACAGAGAGACGCTGCAGTTGGTTTTTTTTTAGTTTTTTTTACCCTGAATGGAGGTTTATTGAACGCCTCGTTTCATCTTCGGCAGTTTCACAGATTTTAACACAAAGTGATTCTTCCATCAAGCAGCAGCATTTCTCCGTACACTCATAATAGCTCAGCGCTGCTCTTTGCAAGCAACCTGCTTTTTGTTAAAAGCACTTTGTCGATAAATTTGACTTCCCTCGACACTCAATACTGAGTCCATTAAGCCGTGGGGCCGCGGGGCAGCTCTGTGTGCAAGGGCCACCACTTCCAGTAAGGTATATCTACTGAGCTCTCATTAGCAAACATCATCATACGTAATTCTGGCACATGTAATACCATTAGCGGGGATTTGGCATGTGATAGTTGAGTAATGGGATTAGGCGACAAATCTCCTGGACCAGAACCGTAGGTCTTCCCCGCACAAAGAAAGACAGATGCAAACCCAACCGGCCCTTTCCAGGGGACAGGGATGCAAATCACTTTACAGGCTGGTTGTTCACTGAGCTGGTGGTGTTTGGAAAACATCTGACGTGATAAATGTGCGTCGAGATTTTGAGAGTCTAATTTGATGAACAAGAGATTTATATAAAAACAAAAAAATGTGAGAGAAGAGGATAATCCAGGCGGTGAAGTGAAGAGAAAACTGGGAAAAGATACAGTTGTAACGCTGAAATATGAACTACAAAGAATAAATTCAAATTTGCAAATGTTCATATTTGGAGGCTTCTACATCGGACAGGAAACAGAGAAACAGACTGAAAACGACAACAGCGGCTCAAACCCCTGTTTAGTTTAACGGCATCGTTTTGGCGCCGGAACGACTTATTTCATCAGCATCGATTAATATGTGCCCTCATTCTGCAGGTGATCTGCAGTGAAATGATAGAATATCGAGAGCAGGTGACTCAGCTCCCAGCCTGGTGGAGAAATCCACCGAGACCTTCGACCTCCTAATCGCCCAGCAGCGCTTATGGTTGGAGATCTGCTCCGGGCTATTAGAGAGATTAGTGTCACACAGGTTTGGAGGGTGGGGGGGATGTGTGCTCCCTGGTATTCTCAGCATTTATTACTGAGGCCCCTGCACATGTTGTAATCTGATCCATGAACGGCTCTATGGCCTACATACATGCACCAGAGCGACAGTTATAACACACTGGCGGATTCATTTCAAGTCGTTTAGGGTTGACTTTTGCTAATTAAGTGCGCACCCGAATGTCCTGACTGCCTTTCAACTAGACATGACCATGATGAAATCGTAAAAGAGCGTTTCAGGTTTATTTTTCTTATCGTGAACATGGGACCGTCCCGCTCTACCTCCGGCGGCGCACGCTGGTGAATAAAACGAGCAACTCTTCCGAATTAAAAACAATCGCCTGCTCGTAAAATGACCCCGTCAATTACGCGGGATTCAACCAGAGTAATACCGGAAAACGTTCTGTGTTACGAATACTATAACGACATTAAATTAAATGATATTACGTTTTGGGAAGAATAGGCAAACGTCCAGACGTCCATCTTACATAATAAATGTAGCTTATACTTTAGAACTATAATAATTATACATTAGATTATAAATATTATAAAGTCAAATGTAGTTAATAAGTGTTTGGCAAACGCACAGTGAAAACAAAAATAATGGATTTAAAAAAACTTTTGAATGACTTAAGCTTTGCAATATTTAACTGTGCAACATGTTTTTTTCTGTTTTGGTTTTGTAATTATCCTTGTATTGCACGCCGACACTTTGTAGACACCTTTGTAGACACAGTTTGATCCAACTGTTTCAGAAAATCAGCCGCTTCTAGTTTTGCTAGGCGAAATAGTAGATGAAAGTGATAAAGAAGCGCATAAATGGCAATGCGTGAACAAAAATCGCAAAAGTGAATTGTTTTGAAATATCTAAGCGGAAGTTGCACATCTAAGTCTGTCCGTCTTGACGCGGGATAGTGACGCCATCTTGAAATTGTCCCGACCAGAGGAGGCGAGGAGGAGACGGACTTGAACAGAGCAGTTCCCGTTAAATTCGGAATCTGCGTTTGCTCCGCGGATTAGCTACATTTTGGGGTGTTATTACTGTCGCACTGACGTGTTTCCACGCACTACTTTGAATCGTTTCGACGGTCGACGGCCGTTTGGCCCACTTTGGAGCGGACTAGCACGGCAGAGGGCGCTTCGCTTCGGTTGTTCAGATCGGTCGTGTACGAGCAGCCCCGCCAGACTGTCGGCCGAAAGTGACGCTTCCACACGGAGCACACCAACTACAATCAGCGGCCTGGACTTGCTGTCTTCGCTGGAGGAATTGGGAAATGCTAATGGCGCCGACGTTTTGAAGCTATGCGACGGAGACGTTTGATGGCGGTGAAGTGCGTTTGATTTGGCTCCCAGGCGGATGGATGTCATCCCCGCCGACTGTGGATCGGCTCTTTGCTAACAGGTCAGACAGCATCAGCCCGTGTTCTCGAACAATGTTGCAGAGCTGGCGCGGACATGACAGCCCGGGCTTCCTTCCCTTCCATCGTGTGTTGGTAAACCTGGAATAAGCGCCCGCTGCTCGTCAACAGCCCCCTCCTCCCGCCTGTATTTTTGGACTCGCACGGCTGGCGTCACCTGGGATATTTTGGATTTGAGGATTATAAATTATTATTATACCTTGTCATAAAAATGTCATTTTTGCAGAGAAGGTGCTCCGAGGAACTGCGGGACTTTTAATCGGTGTGATTTTTGCAGTTTTCTTGAGTGTTTTTGAATTGTTTTCTGCTCGAGGTCATCTTATTCGGATGGAAAATGGGAGCTGCTACCAAACTGGCCTTCGCCGTTTTCCTCATATCCTGCTGTTCAGGTGGGTGTGGAGGTGGGAATGACTGTCAGCTATGGAAGTCTTTGATGCAAAAGTTGTTGTTTGCCCTGTTTCAGTGCAGGTGCGGGTGCAGCAGTGGCCCTTGAGGGCCCCTCTGCTGACCTGACCAACACATTGGCTCCTACAGCCTCATTTTATTCATAATACTCCAAAATGTATTTTAGTGCACATGACAGCATGTTGAGTGTGATGTCAAGAACGACGCAGGAAGACAAATAAAATATCAGAATAAATTGCCAAAAAGTTTTTAAATAGCTGTCAAATGGGATTCGACCACAACGAGGCTGATATTTTGCCACATGCTGATTGGATTGTGCTTATATTTTAATGCTAATAGTCGTCTGGTGTAATTCCTCATTTGAGACGGTTAAATATGTCTGTCCCAGGTGTGATTGGACGGGGACAGAGCTGTGTCCCGACCTGTGGTCTCCTCCTGCACTTGTTCAAGTTGTCGGAGGCCACCTGAAGCCAATAATGTCAGGATGACTGTTTGTTTTTGCTTACACAGGATGGAAACGTGTGCTCTGGGGGACAAACCTGTCTGTCCTCTGTCACAGGAAGCACAAGTGTTGACGTGCAGTCGGGGCAGCATTCCTTCAGTTAGACGACTGAAGCAGACAGGAACGTGAAAACGGCTTTAATTCGGCTTCATCCCGCCTCCCCACGGCTTCAACAGCTCTGGGAAGACGAAAAAAACCTGTCTTTTGGTATCGACTTTGCATTTCCAGTGTGAAATGTCCAGTTTTGATGGCTGACCTGCTCTGTGTGGGCCCTGATCTGTGCTGGCGCGTGCAGGCCATGATTCCCTGCGGACCAATCACTGGACAGCTCTGGGGCTAAATCCACAGTAGGAATGCAGGGAAAAATCATTTTAGTGCCGTTGACAGTGGAAACACAGCTACCTGCTGCCACATTTACCTGAGCACCAGTTTCACGCCCAAGCTCCGCCCTCTGCGCGGCGGTCCTCCGAAATTCCAACTTCTTTGCCTATTCTGCGGCCCTAGCAGCCAAAATCAGCCAGACTTTGGGTACAACAGGTTTATGTGGTGGTGTGCCAAAGTTAAAATGAACATTTTCCTGTTTGTGGCGTCAGAAGAACATTCCAAACATTCCAGGCTTTCCTTGAAATGAGATGATAATCACACATGAAGCGAGGCCTCAGGAGTTTGAAGAGCGTTACTGCTGAATGCGGACTGGTTGTGGTCTGCTGCTGACTGGGACTGAAGCGGGGGATGAAGCAGGTCCGTGGAGACGCGTGTGGACGCTCGTCTGTCTTTCCTTGTCTGTTTTGAAGGTAATGGCCGTGAATGTTGGACAGAGGCAGGTTCAGTTTGGGTTGCGGTGCATTTATCAGCGCATCCTTGCTGACATAAAGGCTGGAAGAAGCTGCTGGTGCCGAGCGGATTCATCTGCACGCTCAATAATGTCTGAAAAGGAAAAAGCAGAACTTTTCCTTAGTAGGTTGTTATCAAAATAAGGTAAAAAAAGCAGCTGAATTGTACAAACTCTCTGAGATCTACTGATCCTAGAGTGACTCTTTTCTCCCTTTTGTGAGGTTTCTGTGTTAAAAAACCACATTTGGGCTCCCTTTCCTGCTCAGCTGGAATTGTGGCTATGTGTCCAGACAAATGACAGAATGACAGGAGTCATTTGGCTCAAATGTTGACTTTTCCAAACCTCAAAACCGTCTTTTCATCAGCGGCTTTTACGGTTCCCAGGACTGGGTTCCACTCCATGTAGCTGGAATGTCCCTGTTGTTTTAAACGTGATGGCTGGGGTTTTATTGGCGGTGGTGTTTGAGCAGGTTTAACCGGTGCAGACTGACACACACACACACACACACACACACCAGCTCGGCTCTTATTGATTGGTTTTCAAACCCAATAACAACATGGATCGGCTGTTGCCTCAGAAATAGTTGCAGCTGATCTTTTCCTGCTTCTGGCCCTGATTTCAGATGAACCCAAACACACTCGCTGCTGCAGCAGGAGTCAGATTAGCGACAGCTGTGGCTGACCTTTGACCTGGCCATGTCACACGTGCTTGAAAGTGTGCTGCGGAGGCCCTTCTCTGGCTTCAGCTCTGTATCTGTGGGCCCAGTCTGGGTTTGAAACCCGAACCCGCCAGATGTGGATCTCTGCTGGAAACGGGACCAGAACCAGCCCGTCTGATTCAGGGAAGGCTTCTCAGACAAGACACCCAACATCTTTTACAGTCAACCTTCAGCTGGCGGGGCCGGTGGCCTGGTTTCTCCTCCTTAAATAATCCTTTCTCCCCGTCAGCCTCAGCATCCTCAGTGTTTCAAGTGTTTCCTGGAGTGGCTGCTTACCTGCTCGGCCCCATTTTCATGCTGCCTGTTTCTAATTTGTTTGCATGAATGATGCATGAGGCTGCAGGAGCTCAGCTGGATTTGTTACAGCCTGGTCACACAGCGTCCTGCCAGGGCTGCGATCCAAAGCTGCAGCAGACCTTCACCTGGAAACAGGTCTGGCTGTGGATGACGCCCCCCCTGCCCCCCTGCTGGGTCAGTTCAGACTGTCTGGACCCTCACAGGCACTTTTGTTGTGATTCAACACAATAAAATGAGTGGTGATGTGTAGTAATGTAGCAATAACTTTGTGAGGAACTGATAAGAACGTGAACTTTAATCAGCACAAACAGGCAGTCGAAGCAGTCAGTCAGCAGCAGGAAAAGTGTGTGGTGTGGAAAGGAGAGCTGATGAGAGGACAGCTGTGCAGCCTGAGAGCAAAAGGAGGGAATGAAGCGGACTGTGGGGCGCACAGGCGACGCTCGTTATCAGGACTACGGCCAAAGGCAACGAGCGCGATCTGTTTAACAAACAGACGGCAAATTCCACACTTTTCCGCTCTTTCTTTTCCCCAGTCACACGCGGCCCTCCAAGCGCTGCACTTTAGAGCTTTTAAAGGTACAAGGTCATGTCAGAGGAGCTCTGGTACTGTAAGTTTACACAAAACACGGCGCAGGAATGGGTCCCGAACCGCATCGCCACACTTAGTCCTCTTACAAAAAACCCAAATAAGTCATTTGGTGCAGAGAAATAATCCAATTTTAAGGCACCACTTATACTCGATGGAATATTTTTCTGCTAGCTGATTGTTTTGAACAAGTTTTAGAAAAGAATTTCTTTTTCTGAGCAAGTGAGGAGCTGGTCTGACCTTTGGAAACATCCTCGCTTTTCTCTGCTTGTTTACATGGCGGCAGAGAAACGAAAGTGTTTGCAGAGAAAAGTGACACAATGTTGAACATTGTTGGAAAAGGCCAAGGAGCCAGACGAGCAGCATCTGTCAGGTCTTCATCCTGCGGAGTCCAGGAAGAGTTCTTTCCTGTCTTTACAGCTGCATCTTTTGGTTTTTAATGTTAAAAACCTGCGGTGGTGTCAGGAATAGATGATAACAGGAGTTGGGACATGAGTCTGGATTGTGATGGCGGTAAAAAGGACGTTTCCTACTAATTCTTTGCTGTTTGACTGAAGCGTCTGAGATGATTCATCTACAGCTGCTGGTGCAGTGGTGGGAGAGCCAGGAATCTCTCCTGGAAGGGTGGGACTGAGAACACCAGGGTGCAGAGCGGCGTGACTCTGGATGAGATGGAATGTTGACTCCACTGCAGGACTGTTTAGACCAATTAGAGGGTGGATACCTGAGAAGATGGTCCCGTTAATGCGTCCAGCAGATGTTCCTGATGTGCTTCAGTCTAGACAGGCTGGCTACGCACACACACAGTCCTGCTTTGATCTTTGATGAAATACTGCGAGCTGGACATTCATCACTGCTCTCAGACTCTCCTCAGCACCTCCTCCTCCTCTTCATCTTTATGTTGTCCTGAAGGGCATTTTGAAGGACAAGAGCCTCACCGGAGTTTTCTAGATTCGTAATCCTGCTGTTATCGTCTGAGAAATTCCCAGCGGACAGTCAGCTGCTGATGATAATGTTGTTATTGTTACTGTTGTCCAAATTAGCCTTCCGGTGTAATAGCAACTCTGCTGTGTATCAGCTGCAACATGAGCTCGGACAGAAACTCGGCTGGCGCTGTATATTTTTGAGGCGGTACCTTGTGAGCAGAGCAGCAGTAAATCTCACGAGGAGGCAGGAGCTGGCGAGGTCGTCGTGATGTTTGCATCAGGACGACGATGGAGGAGGGAATGTGTTGTTGACTTGCAGCGTTTTCGCGCTCTGTCGTGTAAATGCAGGAGAGCACACGCTCGGGACTGGGAAGCCCCGGCCGCGTCCTGTCGGAGCCACGTGACTCGGTGAGCGTGCCCATCACTAACCTTGACGATATCTTGCTGCTGGAGGATGCGGCGGCTGCTGTTATCGCATGTCTGCGTTCGCAGAAAGCGATTCAAACTTAGCTGCAAACGGTGACTTGGCTCATTTAGGCTGCTGCATGAAATCCATCGTCATGCATGAAAACGCTTCTCCAGCGGTGCATCATGGGAAGTGCTGCTGAGCCTCCTCCATGTTGGAAAGCTTATCCGCTCAGGAATGTGCGGCGGTTGGCTGCAGCCGGTATCGTGGAGGCCCAACCGATTCGGCAGCAACCGGTCCCCATCAAGGCTAATTGAGGCGGAGAGCGATGGTATTTGTTGCTAAGGGCATTCCGGCGGGGATTAAAGGGATTGAATTCAGTTGCTGAGTGCTGTGGTTTTTAATGCCTCTCCACCCAGCTCCACCAGCATGCTTCCACCCCCCCCACCTGCCCATGGAAGAGAGCTGGGTTTGTGACCAGTTCCACCTCGCCAGTCGCTCCCCGCTGCATGAAGATGCTGGTCAGGCTGTGTAAAGTGCCCAGCGCTGAGGCCACCACACCTGTGACCCCGCCCCCTCTGTGAGATCCGCTCAGGTGCTGATGCTGCCGCGGGCTGCTGCCTGACCCTGCTGACTGGTGGCTGTGATAGTCAAGCAGCTATAAATGATGGAAACTCTTTCTCCACACCAGCCAGGAGCTGCCCTGGAGGCAGGCGTTGGGATGCATTTCTCAGCGCCCACCTTCTCCATTTAGAGAGGAGGGATGGCAATGTGGAAGTAGAGCCCTTAGCAACCTTTATTTTAGTATAATAATGTTATCTTTCCATTCTTTCCTGCTCAATGAGGTCATCAGTGCTGCTACAAGTTCCTTTTATTGGCAGACAGAGACAGAAAAGGCTTTCCACTTTGATTTCTTCACAATGTTTTGAGCAGTTTCATCAAAAATGACTTCTTTTACACCGATGAGGCTTAAGTTGGGCGTTAGTTGACCTATAGTCCAATCAGCTGAGTGCACAAATAACCACCACAAATGAAGACGACCCAGACTGTGTTATTCAGGCACAGTTGAACATTAGAACGTTTGACACGAAAAGGGCATCCTTGGGATAAAAGTGCGCTAAAGTCAGGTTCAAGTGCAGGGCTAAAGTTGTCAGTTCTGATTGAATGTGGTGCTCAGGTGGAGAACACCACGGCCCAAACCTTCAGTCAGGTTTTAGCAGCGCTGGGAAGCAAATTTTAAAGTTGCAGGTGCCTTAAATGGTCAGTTATCCAGACAGGAGCTGACAGTGAGCAGCGTGGAAAGAGCTCATCCGTCTGAAGGTGGAGAGCAGAGCAAGGTCGCTTAAACGTCCTCGTCGCTGTTAACAGTTCTCAGAAACTCCATGGAACGCTTCAGAAACTGTCTATGAAGCTGCTTTAACACTCATATTAACATGGTGATGAATACATATCTGCAGCACTTGTGAGGCTTTTGATGCTTTGTTCTTTGGAGGTGGGCGGCCTCTTCTCTGTCCCTGCTCCACCGCCACTGTTAGCCGCTCAAGTGAACTTTGAGCTGCTTCCCAGCCAAAAGATTGATTTGTGTGCGTTTATTTTGTGCGCTTCTGCCATGCGGCGTCTGTACGCGGCGCTCCAGGCAGCCGATCTGGGCGGTTAGCGGCGTGTGCGGCTCTTCACGTGGCTCGCAGCCGTTACCTGCGACGCTGTCAGCCGCATGGAAAACAAACAGTGTCAGCCATTTACGGGCCGATGGGGGGAAAACACAAAACTAGAATCAAATCTGCAAAAGGCCTGTGTAAGCATGCTAATCTGGCAGGTTATGTTCGTGACGGAGAACTTTTTACGGTTCTCGTGTTTCGCTGCGCTCATGATTGCGTTACAGCTAAAACATCTCAGTGCCGCGTTCGTCACGGCGTTCTAGCACAGCCAGAGCTGGGATGGAGGTGACGGAGAGTTTGCGAGGAGCGGATCGTGAATCCGGATTTAAATTGTGCCTCCTCATCTGGCGTTCTGGGCTGGGTCATGTGACAGGTCATGTTCTGCTATAACGTCATGGTTGTTCAAGGTCGAGCTTAAGTTGAACGTTTTTCAAGCAGCTTTGACGGAGAGAAGGGAAGACGGAAGGGAAGTCCGGCCTGCTTGGAAGGAAGGCTTTTATCGGCAGGCTGTAAAGGTTCCCAGCTCCAGGTCCTGCTCACATCTTTAACTGCATCTGGAGATCAACGTGTTGGAACAGCAGGACTTGTGTTGTCTAGCAGGCAGGGACACAAATACTTTTATCAGAAGCAGACTGGGAGAACTGCTGGCAAAAAGAGGGAATTACCACCAGGGTCACATGATCCAGACTGTTTGCGCTCCCTTTTGGGTCTGTTTATTCCCAGTTTATTCTCAGTCTCCACTCTCGTTCTTTTCCTCCAGTATCTTCGTTCTCTGGCCCTCGCTGGTCTCATCTTCCGTCTCTTTTATTCTCCATCACAAATTTGCACCTGTTGTTGAGTGAAATTGGGCCTTTGTGGTAAATGTGATTAGACGGTAGAAATCCTCATCGGCGCCGCTGAGCCGTGACCCGAACTGGGGTGCAGCTGGTAAAAAAGAGATTCATGCTTGTTCTCAACCTAACCTCCATTAAGAAAAGCCAGGCTCTTATTTCTTGGCTGGCTGGAACTGAACTGTTGTCCAGCAGAAGAGAATGAATCATCTGAGAGACGAATGTCTGATTGCTTCCAGAGCTCCTGCCTGATCAGAAGCAGCACTGAATAAAGGCAGATAAGGTCACGTCGACGTGGGTGGAAAGATTGTGTTAAATCTTGACAGAATAATGAAGCAAAGCTGATTCATCCATTAAAGTTGCTGTATATTCAGCTGGGGAAACCTGGTTTTTCACCGTGGCGACTAAGCTGACTTTCGGAATGACTGACTGGTCCGGTGACGGACCTGTGGGAGAGCGGCTGGACTCAACACCTCCCCCATGACCCTGATTAGGAAGAAGACCACTGATGATCCATCAGATCACCCTCAATCGCATGCTCCCAACCTTACGATACGTCAGCACCCATCGTAGCTAAACTGTCGCTAGGATTAACCAGATAGGCTAACAGTCATGCTAAGGGTGGGAGGAGTTCTTTGGCCCCGCTAAACGAGCGTAGAAATGTCGCTACGCCTCCTTGTAAATCTGTTTTCACCTGTAGGCACAACTGGAATGCATTTCTGCCCCTGGAGGGTGGGGGGGGTACATAAAACTGACATGTTAGGAGCTGCTGGAGCAGTCAGTGTGACATTACACACCTTTCTGATGAGCAGTCTGTGGACGCTGACAGCTTTATTTTTGTCAGACACGAGTTTATTCACACGCTAGGAGCTGGTTTACCTCATCTACTGGGTGCCTGAACCAGTCGGGAAGCGACTGTTCAGGCTTGTCAGCGGTCCACAACAGATGGACTTCCTGACAAGTGTTGAGAGGCGCAGAGAGCTGCTGCCTGTTTCCATCAGACGCTGCTCCATTTGACAGGCTGTTCAGTTCGGTGGCTAATTTTTCGCTTCTTTCCTGTAGGATTTTTTTTATTGTTGCTGACAGAGAGACAAACTGAACCTTGTTGCCAAGCAAGTTGTTGCCGTAAAGTCCCTGATTCAATCCTGGTTTTTAAGATCAAATATAAAGAAGCTTTTTAAACTTCAATGTGTTGAATAAAAGCGTTGTTTTTTGCACGAACGTGCCTCATTAAAAGGTGTTCTTCCTGTCCAGGTGCCATTCTGGGGCGCTCCGAGACCCAAGAGTGCGCTTACTACAACTCCAGCTGGGAGAAGGATCGCACCAACCGCAGTGGGATTGAACCCTGCCCCTCCGGAGAGAAAGACAAGCGGAGGCATTGCTTCGCCACCTGGAAGAACATCTCCGGCGCCGTGGAGGTGGTGAAGCAAGGCTGCTGGCTGGACGACGTCAACTGCTATGACAGGTGAATCTGGATGGATGGAGAAACCCCCAGAGGTGCTGGGAAGTCCAGCCTGTAGCGCTGCACGTTTGCTTCAGCAGCTTATCTTGATTTTGTGGAAAGTTGTTCAATGATTTCACCATTCGGGTGGTTTTGCTTGTTCTGCTCCACTTCCTCTTGATTCCTGAATGATAAAGTCCCTCTGGGCCCCGTGGTCGGCTCGGCTTGGGTTCCTCCGCTCAGACGGCGCCACCTCGCTTCCCTGGAGGCCCGAGCAAGTGGAGGGCGGCTGCTGCCACTTCCTTTGGCTTTTATCTGATGTGTGTGTGTGTGTGTGTGTTTGTTAAACGTGATTCTGTTTAGAGCTTATAATTGTTCTTCCTCCTCACTTGTTTGTCTTGCCTTCACCTCGCTCTTTAAACTGTTTTTACCAAATGTTCCTCAGAAATAACAACAAAACTCTGAACGATGAGTCTAAAGGCGCCACAGAAATATCCCAGATGTCCGTGTTGATGATCAAATGACGTTGTCCTCCGCAGTAACGAGTGCGTAGAGAGGAAGGAGAGTCCCGACGTCTTCTTCTGCTGCTGCGAAGGCAACATGTGCAACGAGAAGTTCCTGTATGCCCCCGAGGTGGTGCCCCACAGTGATCAGCGCCACTCCACCGCCTTCAGTATGTATCGTTCAACGCTTGCACACACGCCAGGGAAGACACGCCAGTGTTTGCTCTCTTGCTTCTGCAGCCACACCTCAGCTACTTCTCTGCTCTCCAGGTTTGCAGCTCACCTGCGAGAATACGCCACTTATCCAATAATTGACTAATTAGTCCTCTTCCGATCAGCACTCGGGGCTTCCTGAGCACACACACACACACACACACACACACACACACACACACACTCTGGAGTCCCTGGAGGGTTTCCAGGTGTGATGTTCCTCACAAATATTTGAGTAGTTTAGTAAGGATGATAACCAGACATGAAAAGATGTGCTGAATTGTTCAGAATGTAAAAACACACATGATCAACAGTGTGAGTATTAGACCTACACAGAAGATGCGGCTTCTAAATGTATATGTATGTTCATGTATATTATTAGTATTTTACCGTTATTCTTTTCGTTGCTGCTGACATTTTGATCAAGGCTTCTAAACCTAAATGTGTTTTTTTTCATTTACATTGACAGAAAAAGACCTCGAAAGGTTGTTCAAACCAGAATAACGAGTTGGGGAAGTAGCATGGCAACGCTGAGCTGCTGTTTCATTTTTGTCCAGAAATGTTGAATTTAGCAGAACGCTCAAGCTAAAGCCACGACTGTAACGTAGCATCATTTATAATAACACGTCAGCCTGTTCAGGACCGTTACAAATGAACAGATAAGGGGTTAGAGCAAAGGCAATTAGGAAACGTCCTCTCTCAGCCAGCTCGTGTGTATTTTTTAGCGACTTAGCTAACGCTAACTTCTTGTGATGAAGAATTGATGCTCCTCGTAGAGAACGGTGACGAGCAGGGTCCTGATGAAGGTGTGGACAGAATGATGTCATTCATGTTGCTGTCACAGCATGTTTGACCTTCATTTCCTGGCTGTTGGTGGCAGCTGAAGCAGGCGGGGCCCCTCCTCTGGGCTCTGGGATGGAGGACGCGCTGGGCCAGCAGGTGGCTCCTGCAGGGTCGCTCACAGTTCAGGGTGCTGTTATTTTTGGCAGGCGGATTACATTATGTCACGGGATGGATTTGCTAATCCTGCTCTGTGTGTGTGTGTGTGTGTGTGTGTGTGTGTGTGTGTGTGTGAGGAGCATTACAGATGAAGTAGCACAGCACTGAGCCAATCAGACTCTTTGAGTCTGGTTTATTCCATCACTTTATTCATGAGTTCATCTCTCTCTCTCTCTCTCTCTCTCTCTATCACGCAGCCACCTCCAACCCGTTTTCCCAGAAGCCCCAGCTGCTCAGCACTCTGCTGTACTCACTGGTTCCCATCATCGGCCTGGTCGCTGTGGTTCTCTTCTCTTTCTGGATGTGGAGGCATCACAAGCTGGCGTACCCAGCAGCCCTGGTTCCCACACACGTAAGTCCAGCTCTGCTCTTCCTCCCGTGGAGGAACCAGGAGGAACTCGGGCTCTTTGTGTCACATTCAGACCACTTCCTCTTGGATCAAACAGAGCCAGTGTGCGTTTTTACTCGGCTCCATTAAGGTCATCGGGGTCCACGTTTTGATGCATGAAGAGGCAGTTGTGAAATTTCACATTTCTATTAGTGCTGGGCGGTATACTGGTTCATACCGAACACCGATATTTATTTTTCGTATGATATACATTTTTCGTATACCGCAATAAGGGTGAGTACGCAGCGTTCACAACGTTTGGATCGTTCCGCCGCGCCGCCAGGCATCGTTTAACAGTGGACTCTTGCTGTGCTGCGTTCGGATGTCCTCGGAACTTGGTAAAATCCGAGTTGGAAAGTCCAAATTTGGTCAGAGCTTTCCGAGTTCCGAGGACATTTGAACTAAGGATCGACCGATTATCGGCTGGGCCTTTTTTTAAAATCTGACGGGCCGATATCAAGAAATCAAATTAAAACTGGGTTATTTCGACTCAGACGCAGCCGCACCTCTCTCTCTCCTGCCACATCTGTCATCTGATTGGTTAAGCCAGCCACAGCACGTCAGTGGCAGAGCCAGTCGGAAGCTGAAGCTGTCCTCACACACACACGGCAGAGAGGGGAGGTTTTCTCGTGTGGACAAGCAGAAAACTCTCCTGAAACTGTAACAAACACCCCAGTGCTCTACATCTCACAAATACTACTAACGTTACAGGGAGCAGCAGAATAATGTGATAGTAGTAAGAAGTGTGTGTGAGAGTAAAATTGAGGAGTGATTTATCTGAACAAAATGCTGGAACATTTGAAATCCTGTGTGAGCTCATTAAAGCCCTAAAGGCTGTTTGTGTTCTGTCAGGAGTTTAATTGCTCTCATAGCAACTATTATACTTTTTATGTAGCTTTTGTCATTTAATGTAGCAACATAGTTTTGAATGACAGGGTCCCTGCTATTTCATGGTAAAATCTAATAATGAAATCGACTTTAGGCTTCCCAAATGCTGTAATAAATTAAGCGTGATAAGTTGAGCTTAAGTCAGAATGTGGCCCCGCCTTTAACTCGTTTTTTTTCAAACCCTTGTTGCAGATGGATGGATCTAAGTCATTTCAGTTATATTTAAATGTTACTTTATTTGCTGTGGAAACACTTCAGTTAGCTATTTATTTAAGTTTTTATTCAACTTTATAAGAGATGCTTCTGAGTCTAGGATCTCCATGCACTTCTGGAGCAATTTATTTTCTATTTGTTTGATTAAATAAACATGCTTTAGGCATTTAAACAAAGTTAAGTGTTTGTATTATTCAACATTTTTACCCCAATTTTTACACTTTAACTGCAAATGAATATCTGCTCCAAATATTGGTTATCTGCCTCCTTAGCAACTAATAATCGGTATTGGTCCTGAAAACCCATATCAGCTGATCTATAATTTGAACCCTGCATGAACGACCACGTGAGGGCACAACGGCGTGTTGAGCGGCGAAGATAAGAACAGTGAAATTTCGAAACAGAAATTCCTGAACGAGTTGAACATGACACGGAGGAAGTTGGGAAGTTTTTTTTGGCTTTAAGAAAAAAAAGCGCCGTTGATCAAACAACAATTCTCTGTAAATGTTGTAGAGCTAACGTTGTAGCCGCAGGAGGCTACACGAGCAAACAAGTTTTGGAATATCAAGACTAACTTAAATTAATGTTCCGTGGTTGTTAACATTGTGTAGTTGATTTGTACAAAATATGTTTTAAGTTGTTTGCAGAATTTAAAGAATAAAAGGCTTCTGTACTTGGACTGCAACTGTCTTGCATTCTGAGAGCCAGCTCTTCGGAAACGGCACCATTCTGTGAGACCATGCAAGCTGCATTAATACTACTGTGGACATGAATGTTTTTCTGCAATATTCATACCTCCTGACAGTAAAATAGGTCTTTCTAAGCCAGTTAACTGCAGCGATTTGTCTCTAAATCATTACAAAATGTGGTTAACACCCAGACGTGCATAAAAAAACAAACCCAACATAAAACTTCATAGACCATGAAACCGATATAGTTTTGAAAAATATTGTGATATCAATGTTTGGTCGTACCGCCCAGCACTAATTTCTATGTTCACAACTGCAAACAGGCAGACCCACGTTGCCTTCTGACTGGGAGAAACGTTTTGTTTGGTGTCCAGATGTGTCGGTTTTGTCTACCTTTAGCAACCTTCTCCAGGTCCTCCGTAACAGAACCCTGCTGTATCGCTCTTAGAAGTTTCATTCTGCCGTGGAGAGAATGTGAAAACCTACCCAGAGCTTCCACCATATGGAAGCGGAGTCGGGGGCCTGTGCATTATTGATGAAGCTTTATATAGACAAACAGAGCTAAACGCAGAGATGCTCGCAGCTCAGCCTCGCAGGCCTGCAGTGGGTGGGTGGGGAAGTGGGTGGGGAGGAAGTAAAGAGCAGCGTGCTCCTCTGTTGACTTTGTGTATTTGCAGAGAAGAAAGCAGGTTATGAAACACAGAGAAGATCCGATCAGGAATGGTGATGCTGCAATAACAGAGCAATAATATAAACGTGTCACCGTTCATTCGTTTCAGAATGTGACGCTTTTGGCTCACGTGCAAATAAAACTTTGTACAGTTGTGCCTCGAGGAGGGTTCGATTCTGAACATCCTCAGCTTGGAATGTGTTTAAGAAGCAGCTCATAGGCCTGATGTTGGCAGGAAGTCCACCCAGCAGAAGGAGGTGAACTAGAACAGCAGAACTATGAGTAGATGCTTTTTTAAAAGTCGAAAGTGCCAAATGTGCTGCTCCACGTCGGCGGTCATGCTGGTGAACGGTGCGTGTTTGGACCGATGGTCAGAGAAAAGAACTTGCAGACTTCGGTTTTGTCTGCAGACCAGGACGCTGTGGTCACACTCGTGAAGTTAGCGTCTCCCTGGTGAAGTGTCATGTCGTCTTCAGCACTTTGCCCAAACCTTCCTGGCTGCTTCTGGAATGAAGTTGCGACTACAAGGTCGTGTGACTGGTCCATCCTGACCCGCAGACCGTGTGTGAGCCTCCCGGCTTCGTGTTTAACATCATTTAATCAGAAAATGTCCTTTCCATCATGGTAAACTGGGCTAGTCTTATTTCATATCTCTGATGTTCCCATTGTTCCCTGAAGAGAATGATTTCTCTGTGTTTTTGGGAACGTTTGTCTCCGCGTGGACAACTCCAGCAGTGGTCACCTTGTCTTCTTTACCCAACGTTCTTGTCCTTTGTTGGTTCTTTGGACCCGTTCTTTCTGTCGTCTGTTCCTGTGGCTCCTGAAGTCACCTCCACATGTACCTCCACACACTCTTGGAGGGCTCAGACGCTGTTGAAGCCCTGCTCTGGAGCTTGAGGGTGAACAAAAGTCCTCCTCTGAGATGAACCAACAGCTGCATTTTTCTCTGCCTCTGACTGACAGGAAGTAATTTCTCTTTGCTTTTATGTTCCTGGTCAACAAGCACGCCTTTCACATTATGGTGGAGGTAAGAGCAGTTCAATTGAAGTCGAAACACCATTAATTTGAACCCCACTCCCCTCCCAGATCCTGGTATGAATCCTCCACCTCCCACACCACAGTGTTGTTGATCTGTGCCTTTTTTTTTCCAACGGAGTCTTGTTTACTCAGTCCATAGCACATTTCTCTCTGTTGAGTTGATTTTTCTGCCTGGTTCTGTTGCATGGATGGATTTCTTTTGTGCTCCCTCTGATAATGTGCATGGTGATGAAAATGGCTGAGAATGCAGCCCCTAGTCTCTACAGTATGAATGCCCACCGTGTTTGTGTGTGTGTGTGTGTGTGTGTGTGTGTGTGTGAGAGAGAGAGAGTGTGTGTGCTAACCTAGTTTCCTCTGCGAGGCCTCGCCGTGTTTCTGGTGAACGCGCAGCACATCTTTCTGGATGCAAACATAACCGAGCCACACGCTGAGTTTCTTTGCTCCTGGAGCTTCATCAGATCTGCTCAGCTCAAAGATCTGAGCTGCACCTCCCGGAACGGGAGGTGCAAACCTGAAAGCTGCCAGCTGCCATGCTATGAGCGAAGGTGTAACCTGACTCGGCTGGAGGAGCTGATGGAGGGCTTGGAAGTCCAGAATGAAGCAGCACGTTCTCTTTTCCAGTTTCCTGTGTCCTGCTGACAAAGTGTAATGTGCCCTGTTGGCAGTGCTGGTGTCCTGTGATTAGTGGAGATCCGGTGACCCCCCGAGGCTCCCAGGCTGAGCCACATCAGGCTGACACATTTCTAGAAACAAAAAACAACGCTGCTGCAAAAAAACCGCCTTTATTCATCCCGTTAACGTCAGCCTTCCATAAAAGTGTAAAAACGACTTTAACGACCTCCACAGAGCTCTAAAAGGCCACTGTTCTTTAGTTATGCTATTTTGGTGCAGAGTAAGTGCGTGCAAAGGAGTTGAAAAGCTGCTTTGGTCCAGCCAGTTTTATAAACAGCACCGTCTTTTACCACCGGGGGTGCTGCAGCCTCCACAGCACCACCCCTTCCAGATGAAGATTCCAGCCAGGAGGCTTTTCCCTGTCACGTGGATTAGATGGGTCCAATAACTCCATCTATATCAGCCAGTCTTGTGTGTTTACTTGTCGAACAAGAACATCTGATAAGAGAAAATCTGAGTGGAAACAGGAAGAGGATGCTCTCTCCCACAGCTTTAATTATGGATGTTTAACCATCAGTGGCTGCTTTTTCATTTTTCTTCCTGAGTTGAGTCTCATCTGCAGACAGATGGAGACGAGCCTTCCAGTGAAGTATAGATTGATTGGGCTGCTGAGTGCAGCCTCCTCTCCGCCATGTTTGGAGCCAGTCTGCAGTCTGGCCTCAGCCCCGTCCCGGGTCCTTTTCCCCATCATTTGGCTGCTGTGTGGTTTGAAGAGTGCAGACAGCCAAACAGACAGACAGACGGAGTCTTTAAGCAAACACGCAGTCTCCCACAAAGCCAAACCACCAAATTACAGCGTGGATTCCACCCTGACTCCACGGAGAGAAAGTTAGCTCCCAACAGTTCTGACAGTCAGCTGTTTATGTTTCCCAGATGCGTCAACACATTAGCGTGTTTGTGACAGGAGGCCGGACTTAGTTGTGTTTGAGGTGCCGGGTGGACGGCGTGGGCATGGGGCGGAGACTGGCTAGCGCTTCTTTCTGTGGATGCTAACCTTTGCGTTGCACTGGTCCAGACGGCGGTTCTGAGGAGCGTTTTTGCGACAGGTCGGCCTCCAGAGGAACGTAGATGAAAACCTCTGTCGTTCATTCGAACGGGATCGGAGCGATGAGGCCCCGAGGATCTGAAAGGTTGCTCCACTTGCCTCGTCAACCTTCAGTTCAAGTACAAACCTGATAGTTGCCATGGAAACGTGTGCCCTGACAGCGGAGGCCTGTGAGGGAAGTCAGGCTGTGCAGTGGTGTGTCAGGTTTCCACCTTTAATCCTGCTGGGAATGTGACCTCCCACGTTGGCACGCCTCTCCTCCACCTTCCTGTGCTCCTCCGTCACGTCACATGTGAAAGTGATCAGCTTAATCCCGATCACCAGCTGTGTGTTTAACCTACTTTATATTCGGAGCCACCAGCTTCCTTGCCTTTGTTCCTGCGGGATTAGTGCGGATGAAGCTTTATCTCGCTTGAGGGTTTCTCTTTTTTACCTTGTCAGTGGAGCTCAAGGCTCCAGGTCTTCCTCCAGGTCACTTCCCCCCCTCAGTCCCGCTGTTTGAATGTCAGGAAGCTCGTTTACTGTGTAAGACTGTTGGACGTCCAGCCCAGCACTGCTAAAGCTTTGATCACCTTTGGTTCGAGCCACAGTCGTAATAACAGCCCCCCCCCCCAACTGTCTCCAGGATCCCGGACCCTCGCCCCCGTCCCCGGTGTTGGGACACAAACCGCTGCAGCTGATCGAGGTGAAAGCCAGGGGGCGCTTTGGCTGCGTGTGGAAGGCCCAGCTGCTGAATGAATATGTGGCTGTGAAGATCTTCCCCATCCAGGTCTGTGCTTGTTCCCCCGTTTTGAACATTTTCTGCTGCTGCTCCAGCATCAATATGGTCAAAATTTTCTCCTGTCGTTTAGGACAAGCTGTCCTGGCAAAATGAGTACGAGATCTACAGTCTAAACGGCATGAAGCACGAAAACATCCTGCACTTCATCGGCGTGGAGAAGAGGAACAACAACTTGGACCTGGAGCTGTGGCTCATCACCACCTACCACGACAAGGTATTATTTGGCGTTAAATGATTTATTTGTCCACTTCCAACTTTCCTCTGTGTGCTTTTTGTTGTGCCCACCTCAACAATCAGGCCCAGTGTGCGTAATTCCCAGCTCTTTGAGGAAACTTTGCTGCTAAACTCTGCTAAACCAGCCCATTTTATTGATGTTTGCTGCTGAAGGAGCTAATTTATAATCCACTTAAAGCTAAGGAAAAAATACCTCCATCTCTGCCAGCAGGTATTAGATCCAGGTTTCACGCTGACCCCCACGTGTCCCAGCTGGAACGCTGAGCGTGCAGCTGACTTTGTTTTGTCTGCTGCGGCTCCTTCTTAGAATTTCCTGCCTTTTGTAATTTTGAGGATTTCAGCGGCTGTGAGTAGATGATGTGTGTGTGTCACTAAACTGGAAACCGTTTGAACCAACGGCGCCAGAATGAGTTTAGCTAGAGTGCTCTGCCCTCTAGTGGTCGCTCTAGCAACTGCAGCACCAGATGAGATAAAGCAGCTTTCTTCTTTACGTGTTTTACATGTTAAGAGTTGGCCAGATAAAAATCTGGATACTGTGGGTCATTTCTCTGGCTCTGTCTCTCTTTCTTCCCGCTGTGCCATCCTGCAGGGATCTCTGACCGACTACCTGAAGGCCAACGTAGTGTCGTGGAACGAGCTGTGCCTCATCGCTCAGACAGCAGCCCGTGGACTAGCTTATCTCCACGAAGACATCCCTGGACACAAGGATGGACACAAACCCTCTATCGCTCACAGGTCCACCACGCAGCAGCAGATGTTCTGGAGCTTCCTCAAACTTCTGCCGGGTTGCCTCTCAGCTGACTCTTCTTCTGTGTTCTGGGTCTTTTAGGGACATCAAAAGTAAGAATGTGCTGCTGAAGAACAACCTGACCGCCTGCATAGCCGACTTTGGCTTGGCGCTCCAGTTTGAGGCGGGAAAGTCTGCAGGAGACACTCATGGACAGGTGAGAGCTATCAGACAGCAGCTGGGACGGTGGCGTGTCTGACCTCTGACCTTTGGCCTTTTACAGGTTGGGACACGGCGCTACATGGCACCTGAGGTTCTGGAGGGCGCCATCAACTTCCAGCGCGACGCCTTCCTGCGCATCGACATGTACGCCTTCGGGCTGGTGCTGTGGGAGCTGGTGTCTCGGTGCACCGCCGCCGACGGTGAGGCGGACACGTCTGCAGGAAACGTCTCCCGATTCTAAGAACGACTGCATTCACTTACATTTGGGGCGCTTGCAGGTCCAGTTGACGAGTACATGCTGCCGTTTGAGGAGGAGGTGGGTCAGCACCCGTCTCTGGAGGACATGCAGGAGGTCGTCGTTCACAAGAAACTGAGGCCCTGCCTGCGAGACTGCTGGCAGAAGCACACGGTAACACCACAGGACCAGGGCAGTTGCCAGTATTACAATAGTCGTCAATGGCGATTATTTTTCATATTCTCAGTCACCGTCAATTATTTATTTTATCCACAAAGTTGCATAAAATAACTATGAATCTGAGGATGACGTCACCATGGCAACCACGTTGTTTACCTCTCGTCTTGATTGGATCGGCAGCGAGCTATGGATAGGATAATGTGCTGTGGGTATGGTTAATATGCTATGGCTAGGATAATATTCTGTTGCTAGGATCATATGCTGTGGCTAGGATCATATGCTGTGGCTAGGATCATATGCTGTGGCTAGGGTAATGTGCTGTGGCTAGGATAATATGCTGTGGCTAGGATAATATGCTGTGGCTAGGGTAATATGCTGTGGCTAGGATAATATGCTGTGGCTAGGATAATATGCTGTGGCTAGGATAATATGCTATGGCTAGGGTAATATGCTGTGGCTAGGGTAATATGCTATGGCTAGGATCATATGCTGTGGTTAGGATCATATAGGATAATATGCTGTGGCTAGGATCATATGCTGTGGCTAGGATCATATGCTATGGCTAGGGTAATATGCTGTGGCTAGGGTAATATGCTATGGCTAGGATAATATGCTGTGGCTAGGATCATATGCTGTGGCTAGGATAACAACATGGAGGAAGGGGAGGTTCTGGTTCTAAAGCCAGGTACCACGGCTCTGCTGTGGGTGCATTTTGGTTTTTATCCTAACCATAAAGCAGAGCCCAGTAACCTGGAGGAAGCCATCTGGAAAAGGTGCCATAAAAAAGTACCAGTCAAAAACAAACCTGAACCAACGTCTCCAGACCCTCCATCCACAGAGCTACGCCCAGCTGTTTCTGGATGTTCAAAGTCATTAAATTGCTCTTTTTCATTCAGGTGTACAGGACAGAATGTGTGTTATTAAAGCTCATTATGCTGATAGCAGAATATAAAAAAGGAAAAAAAATAGACAATATAATCGTCGTGTTTGAGGTTGTTTTAGAAAGGTTGCGGGCTGCTGCAGAGATCAGATGAATGAGTTTCTGTGAAACCAACCCAGGCTCTGCTGCCCTCAGGGTCTGGCCATGCTCTGTGAAACCATCGAGGACTGCTGGGACCACGAGGCCGAGGCTCGCCTGTCCGCCGGCTGTGTGGAGGAGCGCATCGGCCAAATGCAGCGCCAGGCGCCCGTCATCGGCCCCGAGGAGATCGTCACCGTCGTCACCATGGTGACCAACGTGGACCTCCCGCCCAAGGAGTCCAGCTTATGATCGGCAGGCGAGTTTGTCCAAGCGCGGATGGACTGGCGGGGATGAGCAGCCGGCCCTGGTCGGTCGGCGCTTCTTCTTTTCTTTTGTGTGCAGGCCGCTACTTGCGTTCAGGAAACCCCCTGCACCCACCTCACGACCACATCAGTTGATATCCACCTCATTTTTGATACGCGTGCCTGAGGATTTGAACCATTTTAACTTGTCTCTTCCACGCCGAGCATTCAGGACCCCGCCCCCACAGAAGACTTTTCTCATGTATTGTTTTTATACGCCCACATCAGACGGCTGCTCGGCTTTTCTGCGGAAGAGGGAAGACCTGGCAGACAAAGTTCACAGAAGTCTCAGTGTAAACAAAAAAAAGAAACCAAGACGAGCACCAGCTCGGGATTAATTAGCTCTTTTCTCCTGTGCTTTTTTTCCTGAAGTAACAACTAGCATTCTGCCAATAAGCAACAGCTTCTGAATGTTTATAGTGTAATGCTGCTGTACATAGTGTATTATGGACCCAGACAGCTTGGTAAACAAGCTTATTTTAACGGGGTGGTGGGGGGGTGGGGGAGGGGGCTCATTTTCCAGCATTATGACAATTGAAAAAGAAAAAAAACACACAAAAAAAAAACCCCTGAACCTCCTTCAACCAGGTATACCTCACTTCAGATGGACACGAGTTCATTCAGTCATCACTCGCTCTTCCCTGTGTGCCGTCAGCCACGGCGCTCATGGGAAACATAGTCGGCAGCGCCTCATCCACGCCACGCCTCTGGGGTCCCGGCGTTCTCTGCTCCCTGCTGACGAGCCTCGCGTGTGTGCGGTCAGGACTGATCTGAAGACGCCCTTCATCCCTTTTCTTCACCTCGACGCTGGAAGGAACCGTGTGGGCTGTAAAATAGGACATTTAGCACGTTTGGTTCCAGCCAGCTTCCATTGTCATCCAGGTCCTTTCAGCACTTGCTTGGAAATGTCGGGCTCCGTTTGGCCCTCGCTGATGTGCATTTCCATCCCAGACAGTTTTATTATCATCGTCTCTAACCCTAACCCGATGATGATGATGATGATGATGATCCCGGATGTTTCTGTTTTCTTTATCCGAATTCTTTTGACTCGCAGAAAATGAATTTAGGCTGGAAACATTGGAGCATTTTCAGATCTAAACCCATTCTCAAGGTGTGGAGATCAGACAGGAAGGTGATTTCAAGCGCTTTTTACGCTGTGAATCACCTGGACGCACACACTCGGCCAGCCAGTCAGGCTGAGAGACGCTCGGAGGCTGATTCACAGAGGACCAGTATGGCGGACTGGCGGACGTTGTGGGAACTTCTTCATCCCTGGAGGAGGTCTGCTGTCAGATCAGGCGCAGCCATGCTGCGTGCTGGCGGCTCTGATGGAGACGTAAACTGGATGAACGGGATCTGAGGTGCGGCTGCGGCGTTCCCCCAGGCCGGAGTCTGGACCTGTACCTGTATTCAGCTGAGCCAGCTCGCCTCTTTGGGTTGCACGCCTCTTTCTTTCAGTTTGGATCGCAATCAAGAAGTTTGTGTTCTCTTGTGATACACCTCAGGAATCTTTGCTACTCGCCACCTTCTCCGCCTGGTCCTCCTCATCCTCACCCGTCTCAGACTAGAATACCTCCTCCTCTTGGCTGATTCTCCCTTTTTTTGCCTCATCTCGACTTCAGCTGTGCTGTCCCGGTCCCAAGCTGGACGATCTGGTCCCCGAGGAACCTAAACCCGGCTGGCTCTTGCCCCAACGCTGCTCTCTGGTCAGAGTTTTCTAACTCTGAAATTAGAATCCAGGAGCTCTGATCTTTCAGAAATTATTACAAAACAAAACCCAAGGTGTGTTTATTTACTGCACTCACGGTGCATTCAGGGACTCCTCGCAAACTAGTCATTTTAGCCGCTTTGATTGACCCAGGCATGTTGCTGCACCAAGTCCTGTTTTCACTACTTCCAAATCCGACACCCGGAAAAACAAATTGGAGACGTAAGAAGCGAAGCGCGGCTCTGCTCTGCGCGCTGGTTTTTCCAGAGTCGGGGACAATCAGCCGTAAGCTTCTGATCCTTCCAGAGGGCTGCAGGATCAGAGCTACCGGCGGAAGGACACGGCCCACAGCGGGGCGAGCTGAGGCAAGGAACTCCTACCGGATCCTGGTGCCATCTCTACCTATTATTACCAATTACTCTTGTAGATGTCAGGCAAAACGGATGTATCTGTCGCCGTTGTCCAGGCAACAGCGACCTTTTTTGAGTCTTTACTTCTTTTGAGGAACATTGAACACTGGTGCCGGCAGACCTGCAGTCTCTACTCAAACTTCGGGGCGGTTTCACGGGCGCAGTTGCGCGTGTTTGACGTAACTTTCCGCTGATGCAATTGGCCAAAACAAAGAAGCTTTAAAGAACAACAAGTCGACAGTTTCACCCACAACCACAACCCGTTAGCTTAATATTAGCACCGCAGCAGCAGCAGCGAGGTCAGCACGCAGACAGTTCTTCAGGAAGTCCAAGCCATCTCTTATTTCCTTACTGTAGCACTTGGGCGACCTGTCCTCGTCAGGCTCCACCCACAGGAAGCGTCAGTGCTGCAAACCCCAGCAGCCCCGCGACACGCGCTACCTCAGCTGCAGCGATTCCTTTGGGGTAGACAGACGAAATCAGATCAGAAGTCTGTCAAAAACACAGAAAAGGAGGGTCAAGAGGAGCGTTGCGCTCAAACAGAGGTGGAACCCTCGCAAGCTGAAGCTGGTGCGAACACGATCGAAGGTCTCGCCGCAGTTCTGACGGGAGGGAAACGCTGGTGTTGCAGCAAGCTTCTGCGTGGCTAATAAACACATAAAGTCCAGTATTAGTTCTCCAGGGTTGCTGAAGCCAGGTCTGACCAGCTGACCTTCAGAAGGTTCTGCCAAAGTGGCTGGTGGAGTCACAGCAACCGCGACGTCAGCGTTTAAAGAAGCCGACGGCGTGCGGCTGCTCGACTTTCAACTGTGCTCCTGAAACCCCCCGAGGCTACAAACACCATTCAGGGATTCAGTACTATGCTTTTCTAAGTTCTCGCAAGTTATATGCAACCAGTGCCGCAAACTCTCCTACACGTGTGTAGGACCCACTGCAGGAGCGACTTTCAATACACACAAATAACTTGTAGCATTTTTTTTATCTGTGACCTTGCATATTGATATGTTGTATTTATGTTTTAATTTACAGGCCTGAGTTTGATTTTTTTTGTTTTTTTGTTTTTGTTTTTTTTGAGGGGTAGTTTTCAGAATAAGCATGAAACATGGTTGCTGTTGGGGAGGGTGTGGGAGGGGTCATAATTCAGGAAATACTTTAATTAATTCAAAAAGAAAAAAATATAAAGTGTAACACGCTTCTTTCTATTCAATCTTTGGACAAGAAACCGAGAATGAATGTTCTCCAGGCTCCTGGATCCCAGTATTGTGTGTTCTTTGATGGACTGAGCCCGGTGTAACCCTGGAGGGCTCTGCGTTTGGCTGGTTTTCATGTGGTTGTGCGCCCTGTCGCCGTAGAAACGAGCAAAAACGAAACAGCCGAGACCCGTTCGCACGCGGGTTTGAGCAGAAGCTCAGCAGGCAGACAGCACGTTGATGAAGAACAGACAGCGACGTTTAGACTGAAGAAGGAGTTTGTGGTTGCCTGGCAACCGTGACACGCTCACGTGCCACAACAGCCGTTGGTTCGCTTCCCAGTTTGGAGCAGGAAATCCAAACAATCTCTGCTCTCCTCCCAAGCGAGGCGACACTTAGCCGCAGCGCTAACGGGGTCGCGTTGTTCTCCAGTTCTCCCACGGAACCCAAACCAGCAGGGTGGCGTTGCTTCTGCAGGAACACCAGGGTCTGGCTGTCCGCTCTTTCACTCGTTCCTGCGTGGACGTGGGCGCCCCACACTGCTGTGCATATTAACTTACCAGTGAAACGTTTGTGTCTTGTTGCCCCGCCCCCACTATTTTAAGCAGTTTTGACTGTACAGACATGAGACCATATGAGAATACTTGTATTGACTATATACTCTGAGCTGAGTCTTTATACGTGCGTGTTCAACTTCAGTGTTTCCTCTACTTTTAAATTGTCCCCGTGGTTGTCCACTAATTCCGACAGAAGCGGAGCGTCTTTGAGTACGGTACTTCATCAGAAGACACTAAACGGGTTTCCTGATGTTCTGTAGAAGCCCCGGAGCTCTGGAAGGGCGGCGATACGCTCCTCAGCGGTAGCACAGCCGGACCCTTTTTCATTCACTTCTTCAGCACTTCTGGAGGAAACACTGAAGTGGAACGACCTCCCAGCAGCCAGTGGAGTCCAGATCCTGACCCGGAAAACACTACGAGCGTTTCCGACCCCACTGCTGCTGCTGGAGTCACAGAGCTGATCCAGCCGCCTCTGGCCTCGGAGCTCTCGCGTCGTCTGCTCCCGTAGTTTGGATCAATTTTTATGTTGACAAAAAAAAAAAAAAAAAAAAATAGTGAAGCTGAGATTCAGAGTGGACAATGTGGAATTTCAACCTGGAAATGGTTTGAGAGCTGGGAGCAGAAACGGGAGAGGTCAGCGCTAGTCTGATCAGCACTGTGGCTCTGCGCAAAAGATTTTTAATAGCTGAAGTGATCCACGTGATGTAAATAAATGTGTTTTTAGATTGTGAACGAGCACGCCTTCTTTTTCCGACTTATTTTGCGTCCTTCCTGCGTTGTGGAAGTACGAGTGTCTGAGTCAGTCACGTGACATTTTGATCACGATTGTCCTCCAGCAGACACGCGACTGAAGAGCAGTTGAGAAATTCATATTTCAAAACTTTATTTGTAAAGAGGTAGCGACTGGGATCTCCAGTCCGGCTCAGCCAAACGCTGACATGGCCCACTGTCTGACGTCTGTGGGGCATTGTGGGTATTTCTGCAGGGCTTCCATGATCTGACTGTGGTCCAGCATCAGTCTCATCAGCTGGTACTCTTTCTGGCAGTTTGCAGAGGAGCCGTCGACGGGACGGATCAGTTCCAGCTGCTGAAGGTGCTCGAAGGCCTGAGGACAGAGCAGAGGACGGGTCAGAACCGGGGGACTCGGGCCCATGTTTGAGAGGACGGTTCACACACACCTTCATGACGACGGGAGTCTCAAAGTTGTACAGGGAGCTGGACCTCCTCTGCAGGAACTTCTTAAACTCTACAGCCAGAGGTAAAAAGCTCGTCAGCACCCCCTGCTGTTCAACCTTTAAAACCATTTAAACCATGCACTGAAAATTAGGATTATGACTAAAAACATCCTGAGAAGAGGAAAAAAGTCTTAATCTGAGACACAGCTCAGAGTTTCCCCCACATTTTAAAATAATCTGAATGTTTTTAAGTCTTGAATGCTTTCTGGAAGAGATCTGATTCTGCACAACCTGAAGGATAACAGCAATACAACGTTGCTAGTTTGATGTTGGTAATCATTTTCCCCAAAACTTAATCTGAGCAACCACGAGGTTCCTGTGCTACACTGATTCTGACCACCAGGGGGCGTCAGATGGCTGCAACTACTGTATCTACAGCTATATCCACAAATCAGCTGTTTTCCTTGGTACCGTTGTGAACCATCTGCAGGTTGAACGGCTCTCCTTCGTACACGTCGTTCAGGTGTTTCATGGCGATGACGAGGCAGAGCTCCAGGATGGACAGACCTGAGAGCGCGCACAGATTAGCCGTCAGATTAGCCGTCAGATTAGCCAACTTTCAACTCACCGTGCAGCATGTTCGCTTTGGCATCTGTGAAACACAGCCTGCTGGCCTCCAGCAGGTCGCACGCTCCGATGGTCGGCCTGGAAACGGAGACGCGACTCAGACACAACATCTGGAGAGAAGAAACCTAGAATCACACGTCTGCTGCGGATAACCTGAAAAGCGAGGAGGGCGAGCCTTACCAGCAGAAGGTGCAGCGAGCGGAAGTCGCTACTGGAGATGAAGTGTCTGTGGAAAACCTCCCGAACAGATTTGTCCTCACACAGACTCTGGAAAAGACGTGAAGGTGATCGAAAAGGCAGATTCTTCCCTCGCCGCGGCGGACGCTAGCTCACCTCCACGCTGCCGTTCCAGTCCTGAGCAAACTTTGCATCAGGGAAGCCCTGGGGCAGGCTGAGCCGGGTTCTGACCCGCTCCAGGTACTGAGGGAACGTCGGGCTGCTCAGCAGGTGGATCTGGCGGTGCGAGAAGCGCGATTTGACCCGTTTCTCCAGCAGCTCCAGAACATCCTGGTGGAAGACGAGAAAGGGCGTTCGCTCGAGAATGAGCTGAACTGTGGGTAAATTTAGCAGCCGCACCAGTCTGCAGGTCACGCCCACCACGGCCACGGGGGCCTGGGCGGACTGGGAGACGTCCAGCAGGTTGTAGAGCAGAGTCTGGTTCTTGTGGTGGGCGAACAGGTCGAACTCGTCCAGGATGAACAGAACCGGACGGCTGCTGCTGCGGTCGCCTGGCGGAAACACGCAAAGCGCCAAAGGTTAACCGAAGACAAACACCCACAAACCCCCGGTCTGAAAAGAAGGTTCCCACAGGCGCCTCTGAGAACCACCAACTGTTAGAGTTTTCCCTTAAATTTGAGATGAATTCTTCAGATTTTCCTGAATTTTAATTCTTCTCCAGACCTTCAGACACCTCGGACTCAAAGCCTCGGTGACGCCCGACAGAAACGCTCTCACCTTTTTTCAGGGCCTCCAGCAGAAAAGACAAATTTTCTGCAAAACTTCCCTGAAAAGAAAATGCGATTCAGATTTATCGCCAACTTTGAACCGCCGTGAACCCGTTCCCACTCACGAAAACTTTGTCGCCGACGACGTTCTCCAGCTGCAGCTGCCGCGTGATTTCTTTCAGCGCGATGCTGTCCTTAGTCTGCAGGAGCCCTGCGGACAGGAAACGCAGCCTGAGATGCAGGAACTTTCAGAATAAGAGGTGGGACGTTGGTTTCCTAAAGCGGTGGTTACCGTTCAGGTGAACCTGCAGCAGGTTTTTCTGGACCTCTTTGTCCTGTAGCAGATCTCTGAGCGCACACTTTAGCAGCTGCACACACAAGATTGGAACGTTAAATGCACTTTGGCGCCAACGCTCTTACCCAGAATACACATCTCACCATGGTTTTCCCCGCCCCCCTCGGACCGATGAGCAGCACGGAGTTACTCTCCCCATGAACGGCTGTCCGCCTCAGAAGCTCCAGCAGGTGCCTGAGACACAAGGACTACGTTACCCACAATGCCCCTGCTGGGCGCCTGAGTCCTTCAGTGGAATTCAAAACAATATTTCCTCACAACCTTAAATTCAAATGTATAACAGCTCCACGGTAAAGAGATTAACAGGCCAGTGAGCAACAGTGGCGGCTGGTTTATCGTTTTAAACCTTTCACACCTGATTTCACGACTAAAAATGGCAATAAAAATAATAATGTCCCACTTGTGCTGAGATTCCACTCCTTCCGGTCTGACAGGAAGCTGCTGGCGGCAAATTCGCTCCCTCAAAATCTCCTGAAGCTGAATAAAAAAAAGAAAAGAAAGCCTAAAGTTTCACACAGCGAATGATGAAACTTTGAAAAAAGTTAAAACACGACTGAAGCTGCTCCAGACCTTTGCGATACATTCTCCTACAGGTAAAGAAGCATCTTTGACCTTCCTCTTACTCATGGTGATCTGCAAAAACGCGGTTCTCTGGTTAGAACTCTCATCTGTGTTCTGGAAGAACGTTCACCAACTTCGGTGTGTTTGATGCCGCAAAATTCATTTAAAAAGAAGCCAAACTCACCTTCGTGCTGTCTGACCGGGCGATGAAGGCGAGTCCACCCTCCTCCTTCACCACGATTCGGTGCAGCGAGGCTTGTTAGAAAAGCAACAGGAGCTAACTATTAAAAGACTGAGTGGAATATCAAACGCAAAATACTCAGACTTACCAACAGAAACCGGTGTTTTCTTCCTCCGAATCTTCGCGGGAAAGACGGTCCGTCAGCGGTGACGACTTCCGGCTGTGACTGATTCCGCGCATCTGATTGGCTGAGCCTGAAAACAGGATCACAACAGGGAAAAAAACGGGAATACTGTGCCACAGAAATGTCTGCTAGTTATCCTGAAATATAATTCTACACATAAATGTTCGAAGATGGCTGAAATCGAATTTTACTCTGTAAGTAAATGTTAATATTTATCTGGGTAAATACACTGATTTTAATTGTTTTATTGTTTCACAAACTCTTATATTGTTTCCGTGCAATTAAATATTCTTAACATAAAACATCACCCAGCTGTTTTCGTTTGTTGGAATTTTTTCCACAGAAAAGATGAGTTTAATGAAAATAATCCGGACAGTCCGGTTGCAGAAAACAAAATCCAAGATTAATGACAAAATTCTGAAAAATGTGGACTTAAAACAACAGTGTGGTCATGAAAAGAGCAAAAAGAGGTCACCTTAGAATTTAGTTATTTGTTGTAAAATTTGCTGACATTACTTAAAGAGTTCGGCTACATTGATCAGTCACTGATCATCTTCTATGTGTGTGTGTGTGTGTGTATGAAGAGTCGCTTTTAACTTTGTCGTTCCCACGCTTCCGTCATCTTTGATCGAGTTAATTGCAGACTTTTGGGGGATAATCCGGACTGTGGAGGTAACGCGCACCTCTCCCATCGGCTGCTTCGGCCGCGCATGCGCGCTGCGCTTCTCCATCATTTCCAATATCCCAGTGTAGGAGAACCAGCAGAGGCAGAGAACTAATGGGTATGTTTCTTTTTCTCATTTTTACTCACCTCACAAACGCGCTCTTGTCCGTCCGTGTCAGCGCTTCACTGCCGGAATACATTGGCCGAAATTCCCGGTGATCGGGGGCTGTTTGCGGCTTGATTTGACGCAGACAGAAGCGTTTGTGCCTGAAAAGCGTCCCCCCTCTTCTATCTCCCCCTCTGCAAACGCAACGGGGCTCGCACGGCTGCTGGCTAGCATGCTAAGCTAACTCGGCCCTGGCCCTGGCCTCGCTCTGGCCCCTTTGCCTCAGAGCCGTAGAGTGGGCCTAGTTGCGTTTTACTTCGACAATTTGACGTCGGAACCGGGGTCCTGGGTCCGTCACTCGCACGGGCCCAGTTGCGGTTCTTCGATTATATGCTAAAACACTGTTAGCGTAGCCGAGCTCACCCTCTAATTCATTTTCGGTACAACAAGCTAGCCAGGCTAGCTAACGGTAGCTAGACAGCTGACGCTTGGCATGCTAACCCCCAGCTAGTTCAGATGCTGTGTCCAATGCATCACTACGCTCAGGCAGACAGCGCTGCTTTCGCTTGTTGACACGGTCACTTCTGACTGCGGAGGCCCGCTGACGATGTAGCCTGGCCCCGTGGTGATCCTAATAACCTCTAACGCTGTTAGCGTTTGCTCAGTAAATTAACACCTGGTTCAGTTGATAGGCATTCTGGCTACTGTTCACCAAGCTAATTGGCTATTAACAAGCGTCCGGGGTCCTGCGGTTGGTTTGGACATGTTCACAAGCAGCTGTCATCTTGTCCAGTTTTTGGGAAAAGGCTCTGGTCAGGTTGCTAACACACTTGTCTGGCTGTCAACTTTGAAGTCTGCTGCGGGGAGATCTGGCTAATCTACCCCCAACGCTAACCAGAGCAAACTCCAGTGGGTTACCGGTCCGATTTAAATGCTTAGTTCAAGTTTGCATGAGAAAGAAACGGATAGTTGCTGCAGAGGTAGCTGTGGACCAGAGAAAATCTGTCCTTTACAGCACATGACGTTCCCGGTTCACATCACACTAAAGGATGCTTTTTTTGATTGAATTGCACCAAACTGACTTCAGATCTGCCCTGAACTGCATCCCAATTGCAAAAGAACTCCTTATGTCAGTGAAACAGGGATGTTTTCCAAATTCAGAGCTTAATATACTTGCAAATCCCCATACAAATGATTAAAACTGTGTAATTTGCACGTTTAGCTTTATAATTTAGGAATGTGACATTTATGTTGTAATAGATTTTGTGTTTATTTAAAAAAAAATGCATCTTCCCATGACTGGTAATTAGCGCTTTGTTGCATTTTTGATTGTGCAGCTATAGTGCAGCTTTTTATTTATTTATTCTTTCACGCCGTTGGTCAAACTGTCACTGTGGGCCTTTACTGTGTTCGTCAGCAGTGAAACAGAATCAAATCTGAGCCAAAGCTGTGGTTATAAATGGCGGCGACATACCTGTGAGGCAGGTTTACGTGCTAACAGCCTGTGTTTGACGTGTGTCAAATCAGTCAGATCTCAAATCGCATTTTGTGCTGCGTGGCGCCTTCAGGGTCAAAAAACCTGAACTGACACTTGTGATTGTGCTGCCTTGATTTAACACGTCTGAAGCTTCTCTGGAGATTCTTCTCCTTGTTTTCCAGGATTCTGCTACCGGCTCAGCTGTCGACTTTTGTTGTATTTCTCTAACATTTGGACTGGGGAGCGTTTAAATCAGCTGCTGTTCTTTAATGGACCACGTGGCTTGTTTTTCTCTTTATGTCTGGTTTTCTCGTGCCGGTGTGATTCCTGCAGCTGGACCGGGTCCAAACTGTGTAGAATTCCCATGGAAGGCGCTTCAGTCTATGCCAAAAACATGTTTTCACTTTTTGTAAAGGTCCAGTTTTGCCTTCGTCATTGCCAGACGCGTGCGTGAAACCACTTAGCGAGGAAATCTCAGACGTGTGTGGCTCGGCATCAGACAGGTTCTTCCAGGTTTTTCCTGGGCTTTGGTGTGTTTCAGGAGCGTTTCTGAAGGTTTCTGGACTTCATCTCCACCAGTCGTAGGGTTGCTGGTGCACAAACTCAACCATAAAATGATGCTTCAAAGCTCCAAATTGTCATTGATGATTTCATGAGTCGAGGTCGGCAACAAACTGCAGAAACGCCAAGGTAAACGGCAGAAACGCTGCTAGGAACGTTCCAAGTCACCGGAATATTACTTAAAAGGTCCAAATTAGTGAAAATGAGACAAAATATCTCAAGTTTTCAACTGTCAGTCATCAGCTGGGATTATTAAAAAGGCTGGAACCCAACGAGCAGATTCTCCAGACTTTCCTGGAATCCTGGAAAACGCCTTTGTGCGGATCACGGATCAGTCAGAAGGAAAGTTCTTGATAAGATCGAGAAGATGAGTCACAGCAGCGTTAATCTCGTTTTTGTCTGCGCAGGTGAGCGCACGGCTTGAACCGCGGTACTATCACAGTTAGTATCGCAGTCATAATCCAGTTTCTGCTCCGCCGTGGTTCTGTGTCTTCAGTTCCGCACGCGGCCCGTCTCCCTGCCTGCGTGGCGACAGCATCGGGTTGTTGTTGCGGGTCAGTTATGAGTCAGCAGCAGCAGCTGACCGGAGCAGCGTCGCACACGTCCAGCTCGGCCCTCCGATTCAGCGCGTTTGAGAAATGAGAGGATGAAACGGTGGAACTGTAACGGCTTCAGTAGACTTGCTTCCTCAAAACTGTAATTGTTTAGTTTTTATCTCCCTTTTAAAAGCTGTGTGTGTGTGTGTGTGTGTGTGTGTGTGTGTGTGTGTGAGAGACGATGTCTCATGGTGACGGGTAATCTGTGCTCTGCCCTCACAGAAACGATGAGAATATCCCGACCCAACTGCGTTTGGGAATCCAGATCCTGAACACAGCAGCTGCGGCCGACCGAGGGACTATTTCCTGGGTGGAGGAAGACGGATGATAGACGCTGAGCTGAAGAAGACTCTCCGGTGAAACTCCTGCCGCCGCCGCCTCGGCCCCTGACTCTGATGGCGCTGAACGGCGGGATGCAGTAATGGACCTTCGTGCAACGTTCAGCGCCGTAACCATGATGCAGCTAAAAGGGTAGGGTCCGCTGTGAGCCCGCCTCCCCCCTACCCAACCACCTCCACATCGACCTTCGTCCTGCAGCTCTTCCCGTCTGCGCAGCCCTCCTCCTCCTCCTCCTCCACCGCTTGGAACATGACGAGCGTTGCGGAGACTCTGGTTGATGTATGATAAATGCACGATAAATATACCTCTGAGGTGTTGAGCGTAAAACCGGCAGAGCAATGAATGGTGGAAAGGACTGTGAGTCGGGAGAGGACCGGCAGGCCGTCCCCGTCCAGGTTCCCATTGGCTGGCAGCGCAGGGCGGAGCATGGGGGCGGGGTTGTGTACGTCAGGTGAGTTTGGCTCTGTTTTGCAGTAGCTGCTCTTCGGATGCTTCCTTCCCTCCTCTGATCTGATGGAGGCTAAATTCAAGCTCCGTAAAAGTGCAGAAACGTGACGCCTCTGCTGCTGCTTCTCCTCCTGCAGTCCCAGCGGCTCCTTGCTGTCCAGCTTGGAGCAGGTGAAGACCTACCTGCTGACTGACGGAACCTGTAAATGTGGCCTGGAGTGTCCGCTAATCCTCCACAAGGTACCTTCTCCCGCTTCCCAGAACTGGGAGTTCTGATGGGTGGATGCTGACTGTGAAAAGCTGATTATTGCTCAGAGGTTTTACTTCAGGAGGAAACCGAGCAGTGAGCTCAGGGGGACACCGAGCAAGCACTCAGAAGCTCTCCTGCTTTTTACCTGCAGGTCTTCAACTTTGACCCGGGGGCGTCCGTGAAGCAGAGGACGGCAGAAGACGTGCGAGCGGACGAAGATGTCACCAAACTCTGCATTCACAAGAGGAAGCTTCTGGCCGTGGCCACGCTGCACAAGAGCATGGAGACGCACCCGCCTCTGACGCTGAGCAGCCCCGGGAGAGGTAGCGACACACGCCGCCGTCCGGGCAGCAGTTCATGTCTGGCAGAGGTCATGTGATCAAGCGTGTGTCCGTCACCTCGCCAGAAAGATCCAAAAAACAACAAAAATCTTTGACTGTTTTTGGTGTTTTGTTGCAGCTGTTGTCATGGAAACGTGCGTGCAGCGTTTAAGTCGTACCTTTGCCTCTGTTTGCCCTCCAGGCACGTCGTCAGTCGTCACTGCGCATTCCACGACGCATCGAGCAATAAGGAGTAAACCCGGAGACGGCCCGCTGAGCGCCGCCGCTTTGGACTGCAAGATTCCCTTCAGGATGATGGTGGCAGCGGGACAGCAGCAGAGGATGTATCCGCCTCATGAGATGGGCGGAGCGCAGCAGCCGGAGCTTTACTCCGCCTACGGCAGGCCTCAGAGGATGGGCAGCTGCGAGCCAGGCCCCAAATCGCCCTACCGGGTGGGCTACGGGGGGATTCTGAGCCCGCCCTCGTCTGGGGCAAAGATGTACGGCGACGGCTCGCACTCCCCCAGCACGGACACTCTGGGCAGCCCTGAGGGATTTGCAAGGACCAATCTGTGTGGGTTTCCAGGAGTCGGGAGCCCCGGCTCAGCATCCATCCACGGGAACGCTCGGACGCCCCTTTCCCCCCCCAGTGTAATGCTTCACGGCTCCCCCGTGGGCCAGCCGTCTTGCGCCATGACAGGGAGGACTAGCACGCCCCTCTCGCCTACGCCCACTGCCAAAAGCCCTGTCATCAACATGAACATGCCTCGGGGAAACTTCCCCACGGGTCTGGAAATGCCCCGAGCAGCATTCCACCACAAAACGCAGCCCAGAGCGCCGCCTCCATCCGGAGCGCCATCCTGCGCCCTTCAGAAAAGGCAGGTGACCTCTGAAAAAGACCCTTTAGGCATCCTTGACCCCATTCCCAGCAAGTCAGTCAGCCAGCCCCCCAGCAACCCCCCCAACTTCCAGCCTAACATCCTCTCTCAGGTACCAATGATGAATGTAAACATCCCCCCTCCCGCCATCGTACCCCTGCCCAGCAACTTGCCCCTACCCACGGTGAAGCCTGGGCCTGTGGGCCATGGTCAGCGCGCTCAGCAGACGGGTCCAGCGTCCTCCATGTCCCCCTCCCCCGTCACCTCCCCAGTCCACGTGGCCGGGCCCGGCCATGGCCGGATGGAAGCCTCGCCTCATCGCTCGCGCTCGTCCTCCACCTCCTCCGACCACGGAAACTTTGCAATGCCAACGGGGCATCAGGCCGCATGCGGCGCCTTGAAGGTCCCCCCTCGCTCTCCCAGGTCGGCTATGGGCTCTCCTAAGCCACCCATGCCCCCCTCCAGCCCCTCCACCAACAACCCGTACAAAGACCCCCAGCTGCTGCCGGGGCTGGGCAGCTCGCTGGGGGGCCAGCAGCACAGCAACCCCGTCTACTCCCCCACCTCTTCCTCCTCCTCCTCTTTGGTGACCCCCAGCACTTCCCAGAAGGGCCACCCAGGACTCCTGGGGATGCCCCTCAATCAGATCCTGAACCAACAGAATGCAGCTTCTTTTCCCGCCAGCAGCCTCTTGTCAGCCGCAGCCAAAGCACAGCTAGCAAATCAAAACAAACTGGGCGCTGCTGCTAACAACGCCGCCGCCGCTGCCGCCATGGCGGGCATGGGGCCGGGTGGAGGTGGTGGTAACGGGTGCAGCAACGGGCACCCTGGCTCTATGAGTGGCCCGCGGGGCGTGGAAGGACACAGCACTTTAAACCCGATGCTCCCGCCAAACTCCAGCGTGCTGCTCACCGCGCCTGAGGGCCAGAGCGGGCGCGCGGCGCTGCGGGACAAGCTCATGGCTCAGCAGAGGGACCCTCTGCGCAGCCGCAGGCAGTCGTCCGGAAGCGCGGCCGTGAACCACGACAGCAGCAGCAGCAACATGGTCTACAGCATGCTCAACAAGAGGGGCGTGGGGGGGCCACACATGGCGGGGCCCGGCGCCGCCGAGCAGCTGCGGAAAGCGGGTCGGCTCGGGAACCTTCCCCCCAACACCTCCATGGCCCAGCTTCTCCAGTCCATGAGCTGCCAGAGCTCCCACAGCCATCGTCCCTGTCCCAGCCCGGGTCCAGCCTCCGGGGCGGGGCCGCTGCACTACAACGACAGCGCGGCCCTGCTTCCTGGCGGCGCGCAGCAGAACATCCTGTCTCAGCAGCGGCTGCGAGGCCCCGGGGACACGATGCAGCACTGTCAGAACATGGACAACGCTGGAGGCCACATGGGCCCCCGTCCGGGCCACTTTCCTGAGATGATGGCCCAGATGGCCTCCCTGAGCAACTGTGTGGCCCTGGGGCCAGGCGGGGGGCCGGTGGGTCCTGATGGCATGCCGTTGGGACGTCCCAACGCTAACCCCCCGCCGCTGTCCCACCCCAGCCCTCACCCCTCGCAGCAGCACCTTCACCACGGGATGAACCGGACTAGCATGGGGCTGATTCCGCACGGAGGCGGAGACGGAAGCTGTTCCCAGATCAGCACGGACACAGGTGAGACCCCAACGCAGGAACTTGGTTCCTCTGTGACAGTGGTTCTCAAAGAGTGGTCCGCGGACCACCCGTGGTCCGAGAGGTGATATTTAACAAAACACATTTTAAAATTTAAAATGTCAATACTTAAAATTCAGTGTAAAACCAGTCTTTCTCGATCTCCCACAATTTAAAGAATTCACTTTATTGTACGTTTCCTGATGCATCTGTCATACCCGATCGTTACTTAGCATGTTGTTTTGGGGGCTATTTAGAGTCAGGTGGTCCGTGAGTGTTTATTTAAGGCTTCAGTGGTCTTTGGTCTGACAAAGTTTGAGAAACACTGCTCTGTGATGCTTTAAATTTGTTGAGGTTTGCACTTTTCTTGTCTAGTTTGACGTATTTTTGAGAAGTAGAAGACTTTTGGCGGGTGACAGGGACACGGCGGTGCACCGGTGCTGATGACGTGTGCGCTCCTGAGGATGCTTGGATGGAGATGAGGCGCCTGTGAGCTAAAAGGAAGGTTGCTCGTCTTGTGTCTCTGGAGGCTAATTGTCAGTGGGCCAGTCTTTCCTTTTGTTGCGTTTGTATGCTAGCATCAGAAGATGGAAATGGGATCTGGATCATGCTTTAAGGGAAGCGGCCCCGATAGGGCGCTCAGCTAGCTGGTCGCTATAGTAACGCCAGACCCTGAATAGAGACCAGAGTGAAGCCTTTGATGAGGTTTCAGACCTGTGTGTTGACTGACTGTGTGTGTTACAGTATGATTCCTGTGTGTGTGTGTGTGTGTGTGTGTGTGTGTGTGTGTGGAGCGCTTTCATTCGCTATCTGTTGGTCTTTTAGAGCTCTTCCTGGGCTGGAAGATGAATGTACGAGGTTTTTATTTTTCAATAATCCGTGCTTTTGACTGATGCCTCTCGGTTCTGTTTCTCCATCGGGGTTAAAGCTCGCCGTCGACTTCAGAGCCTCAGGACCGTCAGGCGAACGGCGGCCTGACTCTTTTCTCTCTCCTCTTTTCTTGGTTGTTATGAGTATGGAAATGTTCTGTTTAAGGAAGGTGTGATTCTGTTTTATGTGAGTAAAGGTCAAAGGTCACTCCAGCATCCTTCAGGCGGTGGTTCAGGTCCGGGCGGCTCAGGAGAGCCGTTAGGAGAGAAACCTGTATAAACCGGGATCACTGCGATAATTGTGTGATTTTTGTGGGTTTATTCGTCCTCGTCAACCACGTTTTTCTTTCTTTATGTTTGATCTTTCTTTCTTTCTGCTGCTTCCTCAGCTCGTCCATCTTCTGACAGCTGATGATAAATGTTGCTCAAGCTAATTTGAGGAGGTTAAAGCTGTGAAAGAGCTTTGAAATTGGCCTCTTCAACATCAGCCTCAGTCCATCTGTTTGTGGACAGCTCACACCCCCCCCACACACACACACTCGCACACACACACACACTCGCACACAAGTTTCAAACCCACCCGGTTGACCCCCCCCCCACCCAGCAAACATTGCACCCAACACAACCCACCCGACTTCCCTCCACCCCTCTCCCCCAGCTTCCTGGCGGTGGACAGCACTACCAATCATCTCTAGGTTCCCATGGCAACCTCCCCCGGCAACAGCCGTCACTATATCATAGCAGGAGCTGGGAGGTGTGTGTGGGGGGGTGGGTCTGGCCTGTGTCGTGGCTCTCAGTGCTGAGAGGAGGGAGGCAGGATGGGGGTAAAGAACGCACACACACACACACACACACACACACACACACACAGCTGCCCTTCAGCTACGTCGCACCAGCTGCTCTCCTCAAACACACCCACCACGCGTGTCGGCCTTCACTGCTTCAGGCTTTGTCTGCTGCTGCGTCTGCGGCCGTGCGTGTCAGTGCTGCAGCCGCGGATCCAGCTCCGGTCCGGTGGCTCCGGTCCGGGTCGGAGGGAGAAGTCTGACGTTAATACCGATTTTATCTGCGTTGCAAACTCTAAAACAAACCCCCACAGGCTAAAAAGACTTTTGTTTGTCCTTTCTTTTTGGTTGGGGGTGGTTTCCCAGGAAACGCGTCCTCTGTCAGCTGTGGGATGGGCTCAGTTCAGATGTACCAGCAGCAGGTCCACCAGCAGGGGGCGCCGTCGCACCCTGCCTACCAGGGACAGCAGCACTTCCCAGACAACAGCCCCTATGCTGACGGGAGCGCCCCCCCGGGCTCCATGGCCTGCATCTATCAGAACTACCAGGTCCGGTTCTCATCTTTTTCAACTTTCAGTGTTTAATAGAAAGGTGTTTTTTTGGTCATGTGACCCCTCCTCCTCCTCCTTCAGCAGGGGATGTTGTCGCACTCGCAGTTGGGGGAGGGTCAAGCGGCCGAGGGGCTTCCTCCGGGCTCTGACAGGGGCGGCCCAGAGTCGGTGGACGCTATCTACAGGGCCGTGGTGGATGCCGCCAGCAAGGGCATGCACGTTACCATAACGACCACAGTGAGCGGGACCACGCAGGCCAGTCCGGTGGCCGCCCTCAGCGCCATGAGTGCCTTCACCGCCTCCGTGGGCGAGCCCGTCAACCTCCCCAAAGCGGTAAATTCGGTCCTACACGGGCACCAGGACGGAGACGCGTTAGCCCAGCAGCCCCGCCCCCGGCAGGTGCGGCTGACGGGGCGGGGTCAGAAGAACCTGGACCCCGGCCAGAATCCAGCGGAGAACCACGACGCCAGCGAGTACTTCCGCTCACCCGGGCGCGGAACCCCCAGGGGACAGTGGGACGGGGACGCGCAACACGGAGGAGGCTACGAGGCGCATGCTAACAGCGGCGTCTGGGGCGGCGAGGACTTCCTGGAGTGCTCCACCCAGGTTCGGAGCAGCCCCTGCATGGAGCGGGCCCCGGCCCCGGCCTGCCCCACCGAGGCCTCCAAGGAGCACGGCCTGGCCCTGGCCCAGGAGAAGGTCTTCCTGGACAACGGGTACCGCTTCAACAACTGCGGCAGGACGGCGGGCGGCTACAAAGAGCACCTGAGTCAGGGGGCGGAGCGCTGCAGCCACATCAACGGCGCCACGCCCCACTTCAACGCTCGGGACTACGGCGAGGTCCTGGGGCCGCCGCGGCAGGAGCTGACGGGGGACGACCAGTCCCCGAGCTCGTCCACCAGCCTGGAGGGACCCGTGGCTCCAGCCAGAGACTACAGCCACTACAACGGCCACTTCAACGGCACGGCGCCCAGCCCCTCCGACACCAAGAGCCTGAGCAGCGAGGAGGACCTGCGGCAGCCCGACTCGCCGTCCTCAGAGCTGCTGCACTACCGCTCCAGGACCTTCAACATGGGCGAGCTGGTCTGGGGCCAGCTCAAGAGCTTTCCACCCTGGCCTGCCAAGCTGGCGGGGGGGGAGCAGGTGCACGGCGCCGCCATGCAGTTGCAGCAGGCCAAGGTACAGTCCGTGGTTGAAACGCTGCCTTAGCCTGGCTCTAAGGCTCCGGGAAGAGTTTCAAAGGTTGCTTCTGAAAAGCGCTTTGGTTTTGTTTGGGCCCAGGTGGAACCAGAGAAGCTGAAGACGTTCACTCACGACCTGGAAGCTCTGGACCGAGCCTCCAAACGAGGCCTGAAGTGAGTCGCGGGGGAGTGGGGGGGCGGGTGTAGCTGTGAGAAGCAAGGCTATAATAGTTTGGATTTTTCAGTGTAGTTTCCTTTTATTTTGGTTTCACTTTTTTTTCCTCGGTAATTAACTTGGTTTGAATTTGTTTTTAGGGCAGGTTTGCTAGTTTTTATTAATTGTCTTTTTTTTTTTTTTTTTAGTTTCAGTTTCAGTTTCAGTTTTAGTTTCAGTTTCAGTTTTCCATACTTTGGGTTGTTTGTTAGGTGCATGATTCCAATGAAATTCCAAGAGGGAAATAAATCAATTTTATATCAGTCCAGAATGGATAAAGACTAAAACGACCGGGTTTTAACCAATAATTTCAGTTTGTTTTAGTTGGTTTTTTAAAAACGCAATAAAGTTTAATTATCGGTTTTAATTATAGTTTTTATTTATTAATTTATAAATTAAATTATTTCAGTTAAAAAAATGGGTTTTCGGTCCTAGTTTTTTGTTATTTTGTTCGTTAACGTTAACGATGAGGAGCAAAGACTGCTACCTTTGATCTCAGCAGATCAGGGTGGTGGTTCTGTTTAGCGCCGCCTACAGGCTGGTTTTTAGCATACTGATAGTATCAGCGAGTTAGCGGGAGAGTCATGTGACCTGCGCCCTGTCCTCCACAGACCGGGCAAACTGAATAATCACCTGGAAGCTGCTATCCACGAGGCCATGAGCGAGCTGGACAAGATGTCGGCCACCGTGAGTATTGGCAGGTCTGCTGGCCTCCGCCGCTCCGCCTTTGCTAACGCTCCTCCCCCCGGCCAGATCCCGTCCCGGGATCGCCAGGTGAAGCTGCCCAAGCCCAAGAGGAGGAAGATCTCCAGATAACAGTGAATGTGTTGCCTTCCCAGCCGGCCTCGACCTGATCTGAGCTCTCACAGGTGCTACCCGCCCACCCTCAGCGCGACATGGCCTCCACCTGCGTCCACAGAAGGTGCTGGAAATTCCAATCACCAATACAGTTTGGACTGTAGAGAGGAGAACCTGGGAAACGCTTGTCATTTGTCTACAGCTCACTGAAGTAACTATTTTTTTCTAGTATAAAATAGTAAAACCAACAAAAAAAAGCTACAAGCATTACCTAACATATTTAAGAAAAATAGACAGTCCAAATATTTCTGATACATTTTCAATATGTATATAGGTGATCCTGAAATTTCATGCTATTAAGAATTGTATGTAAATATTGTACAATGTCATGTACAAGCATACTTAATGCACATTTTATCTTTTATTGTACAAAAACGAGGCAGAAGTGTACCAATGTCTTTGGTTTCTATTCAGAATGTGGCTGCAGACGGCCGCACGCGTAGGATAAATGAGAATTCAGCCTAAAGATTTTATAAGATGTCTTTTTCTTTTATTTTCTTTTTTATCATAAGGGAACGGGCGTGTGTGTGTCCTCCACTGTAAACGTCAAACATGACGCAGCAGAATGAACTTTACCGGCACAGAGTTCAGTTTTCTCCCCAAAGGTTGGTTGTTTTATCGCCGCTCGTTATTCTTCGGGTTTTCCGCGTGTCCTGATCGGTGGTCAGATCGCTCCTCCGTTAGCGTTTGCCTGCGGGAATCACGGGAATTTTCCAGACTGATGACGGATCAGTTGTTCCTGCCGATCTGAGTGCGAAAACACGGGAAACGCTAAAAAGCACGCAGAAACAGCACGGTCCCTGAACGCATCGTGCAGTCTGCTGGTGTTCTGTTGAGGTTTCCTCGTCGCGCTGCATCCATGTTCTGGTTTTTTTTCTTTTTTTGTTTTGTTTACTGTTTTTAGTATTTTAGGAGAACTCTAGCTTTAGCCTAGATTATGGCGAGGAACACTAACGTTTCAAAAATGTGTATTTTTTCACATTTAACGGCCTTGTGTGTGATTTTGTTTTATTCTTGTAAATTATTTATGTATAGACTCCATATTTATTTTAAGCTTTACAAATGTGCTAGATGGCAATAATACTACCGAGTTGAGAACTCAAGCCTTATACGTGTTTTTGTACGTTTTCTTAAGTCAAGAGATCACCTGTTTGCCGCTTTTATTTAAGTTTACAGACGACAGCTTCCATATCGATCCCAGTCTCTGCCCGCAACAACAGTTTATTTATGATTATGCACATGAGGGAAGGTGGTTTATGGTAGAAAAATGTGTTGTTTTTCTTATTTTATTTCAGATAAACGCTACAGTTAAAGCAAAGGCAGATGTAACGGACACCAAGGCCGCGAGTGAACGCCTCTCAGCTCCTCTCTGTTCCTCATAGTTGGAGAGAACAAAGGTGGAGTCACACGTGGCCTGTATCTTCTGTGGCCGCAAACACACACACAGACACACACACACGCTCCTCCACATCCATGAAGTGCAATAAATCAACACTAAACTTTATTGGCACATGTCCGTTAAACGCAGCAGAAGAGTAACCAGGGGAGAACCTTTTCATTTGGGCTGTTTTCATTTATTTTCTTAGTTCAGATATTTTAAAAGCATCTTAAATGTCAGTTTCTTTACCTAATGTCAGGCCCTGAAACAATGGTGAAAATTCGCACGACGCATTCATCAAAATTCTGTTTTCCTTTTGCCGTTCTGGAGGAAAGTTTGGGTAAAGTTCATTCTGTCTCCGAGAAGGTTCGTTTTATTTTTCATGTTGGGACGATGTCTCAGCGTCAGTCATGTTACACGTGAGGAAGATGATTTGGGCCAAGATTCCAAACGTCCCTGAAGGAGGAACCCGGGTTTGTGGTTCAGCTGCTTTGTGTCTTGAAAGTCAAAGGAAATGTTTCCAGAACTAACGATGCGTTTTTATGATTTTAATTCAGCTTTGGTGAGACTTAAATAGGATTTTGGAATTGGCCCTAATTGTCTTCCTCACATTTGTACTCAGATATTTGGAGAACTTTGCTCTGTGCCACCTGTTTCACCGTCTGAGGTTGTGTTCAGGTGTGTGTGTGTGTGTTTTCTGATTTTCCTCACCTCCATCATCAGTATTTTTTTTTTTTTTCCCAGCTTGTGATTAAGTATATATTTTCCCACTAATATATACTTTACAGATCATGGACATGCGTGAAGTATGATGTGCACTTGATTTTTTTAAAACTTCATTAATGTGGGCTAGGGTTAGTTTGTCAAAGTTCATTATTTTGAGATTCTTTGGAATTTTTTTTTAAATGGTTTGATGTAAGCATTTTTTTTGTAAATATTGTGAAACATTACAGGTCATGCAGTGATGTAACATTGCGAACAATGTTACACAGATGTTTAAGATATTAAAAAAAATGGTCACTCTTATTTGAATCATCTGCTGTGTAATATTTATTCAACGTTATGGGCCATCATTGGTGGAGAATTATGGGATTATAAAGTAAAATTACTTATATAGAAACAGCTTTAAATTGTCAGAAAATCAAATGTAATGTCAGAATTACATGCTTCAAAAATGCTGGTGGAAAGAGGATATAATGTTGAGCATAAATGTCGAGAATGAGGGGAAAAATGTTATATATGCAAAAGACCCTGAAAAGTTAACTTTTGAATTAACGAGGATACAAGACTGTTATTCGCCTTCTTTTCCAAGGGGTGGCGGTAGAGCACCGAAGTCAGATTACTGCCGCTATTAAACAAGCAGGAGAAAAAAGATGATCGGTTCAATTTAGACCGGAACCTTTGTTCTTCCTTCCTTATTTTCTGTCGTGCCGTTTTCTTCGCTGGACTTCTCTTTTAATCGTGCTAGTACTTTCTGAATATATTTGCATAAATTAGTATTTTCGTTGTTCTTAAATCTTCTTTACGAACTACTTCGTCGAGAAGCTCTTTTAGAATTGCGACGCTATTTTAACCTCAAATAAAAAATAATTTATAATTACGTTTTTTATTACTGTGGTGTCATTTATTTATCTTTACGCTCGAGACCTGTAGATGGTATAAACACCGGAACCTAACCTAGGCAACGCTGTTCTCCTTCATGGAGTCCAAATAAGCTCTTTCTATCCCTCCGAGAATTGAATTGAGAATTGTGAATTGAAAAGTGCCTCACACACCCTTGTCATCTGTGTGAGGTGTTTAGAGTGACCAGCGGCCAGTTTCAGAAAGCGAGTTTAACGAAAACTCAGTTCATTTGTTGTCATTTAAGGGAAATTCAAATTGTATTTGTCACATACAAACCCTACATGGTACTTGTAGTGAAAGGCTTTTTACGACTGTCCTACATAAAATAAAAGTACAGTATATACAATATATAGAAATATGAAAAAGTATACAAATAGTGCAAATTTTAGTGTTCAGGGTTTTCGGTTTCAGACAGCAGGTTCAGCGTAACTCTGAGTCAGTTACCGGGGTAACAAACTCCGTGAAAATAACCTGCTCGCGAGCAAGTTTATTCCAAATAACCCTGAGTTTCTGCTGCTCTTGAAGCCAGCAGACTGCTGGGAGCTGAAGATCCGCCCCCGATTAGACGTTTGACGAAGCCCCGATGGGAACTTTTTTGAGCGTTACCCATTTATTTGCACCCTCGATTTAACAGCATTCTCAGCCCTCACATCGCTCACATCACGGAAATGCTCTCAGTTCGGAGCAAATTCTTTGTGTTGTTTGAACTCCTTGTGCTTCGATCAAGTTTGTTTTGTTTCTTTCACTTGTTGCCACGGTGAATCACGTTATCTGCGTTCCATTGATAAGGCTTTTTAGATCTCCGTGCACGGGTGTAACCCTGCGTCAGAGCTCTTTAAACCAACGCTTAACACCGAAAACGCTGATTTGGACGTTGCAGATTTTGGCAACCCAGCGTTCAGGTTCGAACTCTGAGCTTTGAAAACCCTTTTTCTGAAACGGGCCCCCAATCAATTTGGATTATTATTACTAGATTATTTATTGATTTACCGGTAAGTTTATTTTAGGTATCAAATTTCAGTATCAATTTCAGGCAAATTGAAGCACTTTAAATCTTTTCTGTTAGACTTAAAAACAATGTTAAAGTTATTCTTTGGTGTAAATTGATGTATATATATATATATACATCTTCTTTAACGTTAATAAGAGTAAGGGTGCAATGTTATGCAGAGGTTTAATTTTAATTTTATAAACAAATGATCATATTTATAGTCACGGTGGTGGGGGGGTGCAAAATGTTTTCTTCACACAAGGCCTAATTCCTCTACCTTCACATCTCTTCACCCACAAAAATGTTTTACCTTTAACACAAAACAGTTTGTTATTTTCTGGTCATGATTTTGTCTTTAATCTCAGTACATAGATTTCTCTCTGTAATATTGCACATCATCATCATCATCATCATCATCAGTTTGGGACAGAACAGACATTATTTGGCTCACGAGTAAAATTAACAAAATAATAAATCATAGAAAAATCATCTTTACACGGTCACATAGAAAGTTCTACTGGGGCACAACAGTGTAACAGGACAGTCCGATCAGGTCGTCTGTACAGATTTGCACATTTTTGCACATAATTCACACACTACGAGATACTGCACACAGAAAAGCGACTGGTGACACGTGTGACCCGCTTCTCCGAGGCTCCGAAGGCCGCCGATGCTGGCGAAGCATATTTAAACTGCACATTTTTACTGATGCGAAGAAAACCGGTCTCGACGTGTGCGAACCAGCAGCCTGAAACCGACAAACAGAAGCCAGACAGTGCTCATAAAAATGCAGATAATTTTCAGTTTATATTTTACCAGAATAAAAGTGTCAAAGCCTCAAGAAGTTGTTCAAAGTTTGAGTGTAGGGATTTATTTCACTTTATTTCACTTTTCTTATAAGTAAAAAAAGGTAGCGTGTTATGACAAAAACTACACTTCCCATGATTCCAGAGGCTCAATGACGCCACAAAAAGCTAATGTGATGCAGAAACAGAAAAGATGAAGAAAGCTCTTCCTCATCGGCAGGTTTGTGTTGCGTTTATGTCGCACGACGGCAGGCACCAGCAGGGGGCGCCACACCGCCAATGTTCACAGGAGCTGCTTTCATTATCGGAAGGTTAGAGGCTTCAAAGTCTGATTAAAATTACCTTTTATAGGTTTTGAACAAACAAACTGAATTTCATGTTTATCTGCATTGTTATTTTCACACAACCGACCGAAACGAGGCGTAAACTAAAGGCCCAGGCTGCTGCAGGGTTGTTTCACACCCAGGAATCGGGGGAGCCACTGAACTTGTCCCCCCTGCTGGAAGGCCTCCGTGTGGTGGAGTAGAAATCGACGTAGTTGGTTTTAGCTTTGAAGCGGAGCGACTGGCCAGCGTAGCTGTCAGGAGAGGAGGGCGTGAGGCGGCCAGGCTCGTCCTCGTAGTGCTCCTCGCCGTAGCCTTGTGGAGACGACAGGTACATTCTGTAGCTGTTGTAGTTCTTCCTGTCAGCGTCATCGTAAAATGGCTCTGTGTGCTGGGAGGACAAGTCGGAGGTAATTAGCATTAAGCTAATGGTTAAAATGCTTAGTGGCGTCACATGACCATCCACGTCTGTAAATCATGTTGAAAGAAAAATCTCACCTGGGACCTTCTCAGATCCTCTCCTGACTGGGACGAGTACGTTCCAATGAAGTACGGAGGTTTCTTCTCGGACCCTGAAGTCCAAAGGAAGAAGAAGAGAACTTAGAAATGTAAAGCTTCTGACCCGGATTCCCGAGGAACCAACCTGTGTGCTGCCGCTTGTGTAAACTGTTGTCCTCGTAGAAGGTGTCCAGTTGCATAGATGACTGCGCTCTCTGGTAGTTTGAACTATGTCTCCTGAAGCCCAGCATGGCGGGTGAAGACGTGGCGCTGCCCCCTGAGAAAAACCCAGGTCTGCAGGGCTTCTGTCGCTTTCAGACGCAGCATTTGTCAGCCCAGCCGGGTGACTCACCTGAGACGATGACGGGCGACGTCCGCATGGGGCTGGTGGGCAGCGTGGGCTGTGACAGGTACCGGTCCCGCTCCAGAGTGGAGACGGGTGTGATGAAGTGAGTGTAGTTCCAGCCGTCCTGCACAAAGACGACGGGATATTATCGACCGCAATCTACACGGAGGCCAGAAGACCCCGAAACCAAAGTTCAGTCAGCTGAAATTCTGCAGGAACATGCCAAAACTCCTGCCACGGAATTCAGAGGCAGGAGGTTCTGCAGGTTCTGACCTGTTTGTAGAGGGTCCTCAGCTCTCTGTACTGCCACAGCGTGTTCAACACCTGAGCGGCTGCCTTCACCACCTTCGTGGAGTACCTGCGCCGGTGTCAGTCCCACCATCAGGACAGTTTCACCAGCAACACCTGCTCTTTTATAAAGGACATGAAAAGGCGGTTCCGGTTTCCTACCCTTTCCCCCGTCCTTTGCTGATGTCCACCAGCTTCTCTATGCCGCCGCTGTCTGCTAAAGCTTTGGCGTTCTCCATGTTGCGGCTGGTGACCTCGTGCAGTGTGCAGCACACCGACGCCACCGTGTCATCCGAGAGCACCGAGGGACTGTTGCCAGGCAGCCGGGTCACCAGGTCCCGCATGGCGTACTTACCTGGCGAGGGAGACGGACATGGTGAGACACACTGAAGAACCAAAAATAGAGTTACGTGAATCTGAATTCACTTCCTGTATCAGGATACATCCGTGACGTCTGGAAACTTCACTCTTTTATCTTCACAAACTTATCAGGTTTGAATCGGTGCTTTTTTAGACATGTTCACCTGTTCTCCACAGGGGGCGCTGCAGCCGCACTGTTTCAGCTGATTTTGGTTTAACGTCAGTGTGGGGACCAACAGTTACCTCAGAGGAACCACCGTGTGTGTGCGTGTGTGTGTGTGGGTACCTATCAGCTCCTTATTGCGACTATCCAGCGCCATGTTGCGTAGCGCTGTGGCCACAGAGCAGACAACGCGGTCGTTGTCCATCCTCAGCAGCTCCACCAGGATGGGCAGACCTTTTTCTTTACGCACCGCCGCTCGGATGTAAGCTGAGAACTGAAACACGCCGCACGTTACCCTCTGCGTTACGGTCAAACCGAAGCAGTCGGAGCTCCACACACCTTCCAATTGCCAGCAGACAGGTTCTGCAGGGAGCCCGCGGCGCCTTCTAGCGTGGCCGGATTTGAACTCTCAGCCAGCAGGTTGAGGTATGGCTTCACCACCACTGGGTGCCACAGAAGCTCCGCCCCTCGCATAGGCTGAGAGAAACCTGGGATTGGTCCCACGCCATCCCACTGTTACAAACACATTAGCTTAGCGTCGCTTATTGAAGCATGTAGAAAAGTGATCACATTTAAATACGACCTTCTCGTCAGGCCAGCCACTCCTCTTGTGGCCCCGCCTCCTTTTGCCCCAGCACAGGTAATCCAGCTCCTTGACAGGGGAGGAGAAGCCCAGCAGGTTGTCCAGCTCCTGGTTTCCGAGGAGACGGGAGGAGGGCATCTCCACCTCCAGACGGTAGGAGAGGTTCCTCAGGGTGCAGACGCTGTTCTCCACAATCTGACGCACATTTTACAGGTAATAACTGGGAACCAGTGCCCCCCACAGGATCCAAAACCAGCACACGAGCCGCCTAAACCCAACAGGAAGTCACCCACTTTGCATTCTGCTCGTTTTTGATCAACAAATTTAAAAGCTTTAAGTTTTCTTTTCTTTAATTAGGTTATTTTAACCAGATTATTTTGGATGATTCATCATCACTCAACATGTAGCTGGGAATCCCTAAACCATGATAATCCCATCGTCAAGACGGTCGCGGAGATTGATCAAAGGTCTTTGATTCTGATTTCAACTGTAATTAATGATTAACACTGATTAGGGGTACAGAGGTTAACAAGAACAAAGATTAAAACCCTTAACTCAAACCCACCATAATGAGATATTATTCTGCTAATGCCAGACTGTAATAACCGCTGCCATGGCAACTGTGAGGACTGCTAGATTTCACAAGCAGAGTGAGGATATTTTGTCTGGTCCTCACAACTCCAAAGGTGTGTTTGAGGGCGCAGGCTTGCTTTGGGTCAAGGTCAGGAGTGATGGTTAGGGTGAGGGGTGTGAAATCCTCAAAGATACAAGTACAATGGTGTGTGTGTGTGTGTGTGTGTGTGTTTGTGTGTGTGGGGCACCTTGCTGTCATAGTCGGACGTGTTGACACAGACTTTAAGGATGTGAAGCAGTGAATCTACCAGACCTTCACAGCAGCGCAGCTGACTCCTCGCCTCCTCTCCAGCTGAGCTCAGGTTCCTTACACACACACACACACACACACACACAGATGCAGTATTACTCTATCCCACAGCCTGGCTTAAAAAACTGCCTGGAGACAGTAAAGAGGGAGCTGATCGACCAATAGGAGCCTCCAGCTGCTGCCATGGCGATCTGACAACAGCTTCACAACAGCACGAAACTCCCACAACGCATTTCTGTACCATTAATCTACAGCCTCGGCGTGGGAGCTGAGGAAACGCTTGTTTCCTGTCCAGCTGGAGGCAGCTCTTCAGCTCACACACAGGTGAGCGCGAGCAGCATGTGATTCCTTTATCAAAGCTTTGACGCCGTCAGGTGACCACGCTTGTTAAGGAGGCGGTCCATGACGGTGCTCGTCTCATGTCATAGGAAAAAAAAGAGAAATATATAAACTTGCTAACATTAGCAGATGTTATAGGTGTTATGTCAGGATTAGATAGTGGTGAGTGGTTCTTCTTCCTGTAGGAATATTAACTAGCTGTAGCACACTATATAAGGAAACGTTGTGCTTTGGTTAACATTCCCCAGCTAGCAGACTTTTGTTAGCCGTGGAACATCGCGCTGGTAGATACACTGCCTGGCCAAAAAAAAAGTCACCACCTGGATTTAGGTGCGAGCCTCCTCTTGGATAATTACTGCACGGGCGATTATCTTTCAGCTGGCAACAAGTTATTTAACCCATCTGGTTCAATGAGTTGCTTCTCACTTCTAAAACAACCATGTTGAAAGACACATCCCGTGGTGGTGGAAAAGACGTTCGTCTGTTTGAGAAGGGTCAAATCATTGGCATGCATCAAGCAGAGAAAACATCTGAGATTGAAGAAACTACTAAAATTGGGTTACAAACTGTCCAACGCATTACTAAAAACTGGAAGAAGAGAGAAGAAGAGAGGCAGATGAAGTGATGCACCCATCATGCCTAGTGCCTACTGGGGTTGCTGCAGTTGGTCAGGTCTAGGTTCAGCAACAGTATGTGCTCAAAGAATGAGGTCAGCTGACTACCTGAATAGACTGAATGACCAGGTTATTCCATCAATGGATTTTTTCTTCCCTGATGTCACGGGCATATTCCAAGATGACAATGCCAGGATTCACCGGGCTCAAATTGGGAAAGTGGTTCAGGGAGCATGAGACATCATTTTCACACATGGATTGGCCACCACAGAGTCCAGACCTTAACTCCATTGAGAATCTTTGGGATGTGCCCCCAAAACAATATGCTAAGTAGCGATCTGCTATGACAGATGCATCAGGAAATATACAATAAAGTGAATTCTTTAAATCATGGGAGTTCAAGAAACACCGATTTTACACTAAATTTTAAGTATTGAAATTTTAAATTTTAAAATGTGATTTGTTACGTGTCACCTCGTAGACCACTAGGGGTCGCCCACGGACCACTCTGAGAAAAGATGCTGCTGTAAAAGATGTTACCTTTAGCTAGCTGCCGTATAGACGTGACTGGAGCAGTCGTAACAGGTGTTAATTAGCTTTATTAGTCAACAGCGAAAGACACTGTTGACAAATGCTAACTCTGGCATTAGTAGCCACGGTACCTGGTACAGGCTGATATTAACAAGCTTTAGCAAACAAAAAGCTTTTGCTGGCTGGTTGCCTGACTGGGACATACAGTATATTCCAGCCATTCCCAGGCAGTCCTTTTTTCCTCATGTGGAGACCTTCATGTGTACGGTAAAAGCAGAGCCTGGATATCAGAGTGTGCGTCTGTTTTTACCTCAGACAGCCGGTGGTGTTGCGCAGCAGCATGGAGGACTGGAACCTGACCCTGTGGTCGTCCCGCTGTGAGACGCTGCTCCAGCCAGAGTGCGGGATGACCACCGTGTTGGTCAGCGTGGTCAGCGCGTCACGGATGATGGTCATCTTCACAGCGTCACATGAAGACAGGTTCCAGAGGACGCCTGGGGGGGCGGGGCCACAGATTAGTGAAATTAACAAAAACCAGAGTAAGCTCCATCTGGGTGGTTTAAAGTTGCTTCCCATTCAACATTTTTAATAAAACTGGCCACAACATCACAATGATGTTAGCTCGCAGTAACAAATGCTGCAAAAAAGAAACCTTTTTTATCAATTTCTCTATTTCAGCAAAGGTGTCAGAAACACGAGCTGTCAGATGTAGAACCTTCTTAAAAGTTCTGTGTCAAACTGAACCATCTGTTGCATCTCGCCGCTTCTTATTTATTCATGGGCTGCCACTTCCTGTTTCCAAACATGTTCTCTGAGCATCTGTCTGCTGCACTGGCGACACCTCCCACAGACCAGCTGATCTGCGCCAGCGTGGCGTGGAGCTCCCGCACACACCCAAACTTCACAGCAGGCGGCTGTGACTCACTGTTTATAAGCTGTTATACTTCTGTTCTTTTTACCCACGATGCACTCTGCCAACCACAACCAGACGTACCGGTGACCAGCTCGCGTACGTCATTGTCGGTGGTTTTTCTGAGGAGCCGCAGCAGAGCCGGAACGCCGCCGCAGTTCCTCAGCGCCACCTTGTTGTTGTCGCTGGCTTTGCCGTAGACCAGGTTCCTCAGGGCCCCGCAGGCGCTCTTCTGGACCTCGGGCACTTTGTGGTCCAGCTGGTCCACCAGGTGCTGGATCCCACCCAGGTGGCACACCTGAGGACAAGTCGCACAGTTCCTGATCCAACACCCGAAGACACTGACTGACTTTCAGCCAACTCGAACAGTTTGACTCCTGAAACTTCGAGAAAGCGTCCGGTTATTTGCGTTATTGAGTATTTACGAACATTCGTTTCTTTGATCTTCAGCTGTTCTTCTGGTTTGGACAAACTTTAAAAAAAAGTCACCTTCTGCTGAAAAATGGTGCTGACGAGTTTGTCGACATGCTCATATTTTGGCAACTGCGACAGATTTAGCAGATGGAGCTTTGGCTCATCGTCTTGGCAACAAAACCTAAACTAAAGTCACATTGTGAGCTGAGAATAAACTTTGGAAGGGAGAAATGAAAGGTTTGAGGGTGAAATTGCTCCAAAATCCAGAAAGTGTTTCTGGAGGTTGTGTGTTCCGCCTCCTCACCTCCACTTTGACCTGGCTGTCTCCGTAGCACAGGTGCTGCAGGTAGGCGGCGGCGTTGGCCTGCACCGACGGGAAGTGATGCTGCAGCATATGGATCACCTCAGGAAGTTCAGGGTCGCGCCACGCAAATTCCCTGAAAAACGCGAGTCGAGGAAACTTCAGCACGTGCACAGTCACGTGCAATGACATGCTACGCTAGGCTAAGAATAAACACTGGACAACCGTGTCAAACACAACGTAGTTTAGCACTAGAAAGCAATTATTAACATACTAAATATGTGTGTTTTTTAGATGCTAACAACTTTAAACCTGCTAAATTAGGATCAATGATGTTGAGGTAAGATTACCTCAACATCAGCAGTGAACTCCTGCTTGCTTCTTATTTTTGACGATGATTTTATGATGGTTGACTTGTTTTTACGTTTTATTCTCGCCAAGAACGAGCATGTTAATGTACTCAGAGAAGCTAACAGCTTGTAAGCCAAGTGTCGGTACCTGGGGTCCTTGTGAATGCTCTCAATGGATGGGGTACGAGTGGTGACTCGGTCCACCAGAGCAGAGTGACGGTGGGAGAAGACAGGTTCTCCAGAGAGCCTGTAGGAGTCCACATACAGCCCTGGGTTAGCCATACCGTAGCTGCTTCTTTGGTATGGCAGAGTGCCGCAGTGGCTTGAGGCTCGAGGGAGGGTCCCCATGCCTGAGGGGACAAAAAGAGAGCAGGAAAGCAGAGAAATTAAATCACAATCAACAAGATAATGATCTTAAAATTAGGGCAATCCCCAGAAAAGAGTTGAAAAACAGCCAGCTGCTTTGTGAGAGTTGGTGTGCTGCAGTACCTGTGTTGCTCCTGTAGAGGGTGCCCTGGGCCTCGTGGGCAGGACTATGGTAAACAGGGCTGTGGAAGGTTCGCTCATCGAAAACAGGAGTCATGTGACAGTCTGGAGACAACGGCGCCCTCAACTCAGGATCCATCTGCCCTGCATGAGCGCCGTACGAGCTGTGAAGTCCTGCAGGTACAAAACACAACTGTTTTCTTCACTCTTCATCATTAACGTCCCGGTGCTGTAATCTAGAATTCAGCTGTGTCCTGTTCTGTCCTGCGTTTGTGCTGCAGTCTCCACAAAACATCAGAAGAAAAGTTTTCTTCCTGGCCTGAATTTATTTGGAATCAACTGTTAGCATGAGTACCATTAGCATCTTATCATTACCTGCAAATATTTCCCTGTAGTTATCTCTCCAGCGTCGCTTCTGTTTAAGCGTCTAAACAGCTAAAATGATTTTAGCTAACATTTAAACCTAATAGCTGAAAAACACTTCAAATAAAAATTATTTCCTGCTTTTACTTCTGGGACAATAATGCTTAAACCAGGAAGCACTTAGCAGCACCACTGGGTGAACCAGAGGCTGTTTTACTCCTCTGACTCCAACACATCTTCATACACACACACACACACACACACACACAGAGCCATCATTGACAACAGATCACATGCTGACTCTCTAGAGTGGTTTTATGTTGAAAAACTACAGTAAGTGGGTCAGTGGGAGGGGCTTATGGGAGGAACAGAGAGCATGATGGGAGAGCGTATCCACATCCTGCAGCAGAGATAAAGTTTCATCCAGCTGAAATCATTCAGTTTTTATGCCAGTCTTATCTCAACACATTTTCTAACCTGTTTCATCAAAAATTAATCCAGATTATAATTTATCTGATATTCAACACATGCTGCTACGTGAAAGTGTTGCCACGATGGCAACACAGGGGAGTTATGGTGAATTTGATCCTGGTTTGTGCATTATAAACAACTTGATATCTCTAGACCAGGGGTGGGCTATTATTTAGCCTGAAGGGCCACGTTGGGTTTTAGATCTTGATGAAGGGACCAGCCAGGTGGTGCAGGAAACTAACCCCCCACATGAGGATCAGAGGTTAACTAAAAATCCTGCTAGATGGACTACTGACAGAGAAAACATGTTGAAGAGCCTGTAAATTGGTCCAACCTGAGATGGATGAGGAAGCTCCAAATGATGTTTGGCCCCACCTTCTTGAGAGGACATGTTAGCATGCTAGCTGAAGGGGGGGGTCTGAAGCTTTTTCTAACCAATGAAGCTGACAACTCTCTTCATTTGGCTTTTGGAAGAATTATTGTGAAGGCTCTGCAGGCCGGATTAAATAGTTCATTGGGCCACATGTGGCCCCCGGGCCTTAGCTTGCCCAAGTATGCTCTAGACTGAGTCAGGTGACTGACCTATCAGGCTGTCGGGGCGGGGCAAAGCACTCTTTTGGTAAAGTCCGTAGGGGTCGGCTCCGTACACCAGAGGCTGGCTCTGTCGGGGCAGCGTGGTTCCAAAATGTTGCGGAACCGCCGTCATTCCGGAACGCAGTGGGGAACCCATCAAGCCCCTCCCCTCCACCAGCGAGAGGGTGGATCCCAGACGACCGCTCCCTCCTCTGTCCAGCGCCTGAATGCCATCAGCCGGGGACAGCGGCGAGGGGCAGGACGGCGGCATGCTGGTGCCGGGGAAAACAGCAGCTAGAGGTTTGGGCTCGGAGAGGATGGGCGAGTCGTAGGTGCTGCCCTGAGACGTCCGCAGGGAGATCCTGGATGGTGAGACAGTGCCGCAGCCTGGAGACTGACTGCTGGACGGGAGGGACATCATCCGACGCAACATCCGACTGGACACCTGGGGATGAAGACAGGTTTGACGTGGGGCGAACTGGCCCTTGAGGAGCAGAAGCTCAGAGGATCGGAACTTATATCAACTTGGAAAATGGGAAGTTTTAAAGTTTAGAAAGAGCAAATTTTACCAACTTCAAACAACACAAGTTCCTGGCACATGAAGAAAAGTGGAATCAGGCTCACCTGCCCGGACGTTTGACCCTCGGCTCGTGGGCTCCTTGATAACGAGGACCGGGGTTCTGTGCGCACCACGTTCTGGTTGCTGTAGTGACTCACGCTGCTGTCCTGGTAACCGCTGTCGGAGTACGAGGTCACGTGTGCCGAGTGTCCCCCAGACCCTGACGGGAGAGAGAGTTTAAATATCTCCGATGTCCGATCACGCGCAAGCGCTGGCCTTTGATTTAGCCTTTGATCCTATGTTCAACCGGCCTTTGACTTAGCAATTCATTGATCCTAAGTTCAGTCGGCCTTTGATTTAGCGTTTCTTTGATCCTATGTTCAACCGGCCTTTGACTTAGCATTTCTTTGATCCTAAGTTCAGTCGGCCTTTGATTTAGCGATTCTTTGATCCTAAGTTCAGCCGGCCTTTGATTTAGCGTTTCTTTGACCCTATGTTCATCTTGTCAGATGGTATGGTGCCCGTGGTAACATGCACGACTGCGTGGAACAGACCCTCACTGTCATGCAGGGAGGCGCAGTCCGGCTCAGGCAGGTAGAGTCCATCTTCCCCCTCCAGGTGACGGCCGGGACAGCCCGACGCCTCTGTGGCTCCGCCCTGAAAGTCTCCACCTGAAATTCAATCAGAAAACACAGTGACAGACACACAGCCTGAGTGCGTCTGTGCGAAGCAGCGTCTTGAAGCCGCGGCGTCAGAAACAGCTGCTGGTTCTGCACCAGCGGCTGCTGCTGCAGGAGGGTTTGAAGGAAGATTTTCAGAGGAGAAACAGGATCTTTTTTATATTGTATATTTAAACGTAGCATTTCAGGGTTTAAAGTGAGAAAATATACCTGCAGATCTCCATGCAAATGACTTCTGAGAGGAGCTTCAGTGGAGAGGATGAGAAGGGAAAGGAGAGGAAGAGGTAAATGAATAAACTAAACATTTTACATCCAGTCAGACCAGTAAGACGTCCCAACTGAACAAGAACATTACATGTGGCAAAAATCCTACAAATGAAAAATCAGATAGCTTCTGTTGCTGCAGTTAGCAGGCCATGCTAGCCTTAAATCTCAGAGAGACTTAATGAATCTACCTGCTACTGTCTCCTGCAGGAGACTCCGCTCCCAGCATGCACCTCTCCAGCTGGCTGGCCACGATCTGGCGCTCCTCCTCCAGCTCCCGCGTCAGCCTCTCAAACTGGAGCTCCTGTGAGGAGACACTAATGGCAGCATTTACACGGCTACAACCAGCGCGCCGCCGCCATCTAAGCCCTGGCGTTAAACCCGTTTAACGTCAGTCAGAATTAAAGCAGGAACTCTTTTGGTGGACTTGACTGATTGCAGGAGGCATTTTAAAACCTGTTAGCAGGTTTAAACCCAGTTTAAAAAAGCATTACTGCTGGAAAATTTAAAAAAGACCATTTCAGCAGCTGTCACATGGTGATACAGATAAACACCCGGTTGCTTTTGAAGAAAAACACAAGCGGTGATGAAAGACGTCGTCAAATTACAGCTCCCCCATCGCCGCTCTCCCTGCAGATGGCTCCGCCCACACGTGAGGCTGTTTAACCTCTGCCCAGGTTGAGACGTTGAATGTGATTTAAGAGGAGCAGCAGCAGAATCAGACCCAACATTTCCACAGCAGATATCACAGATGGAGTCTAGATAACCGCCGCCGCCGCCAGGCTGCGATTGGACACGCAGCGACAGGAATCACATGAGCCCGCGCTGGAGACTCTGTGACAACACAGCAGAACCAACGGATCAGGCTGAGCCTCGCACGGCTGAGCCCGTTCTCGCAGACATCACAAGGCAGCAGCGTGACTCTGTCCCTGGAGGCGTGCGGCGACAGCGGGGTTCTGGTGCCTTCTTCTGTCTCTGCAGTGATGTCAGCAGGCTGGCGACGGGCCCCATATTCTGCAGCAGGGTCGGATATTTAAAAGGACATCGCTCCTCCATCGAAACAGTCGGTCTGGATGGAGATGGGGAGAACATCAGCCCTCTGCTGAGAGGCTCCTCCTGTCCTCTTTGATTTGGTGCTGAAGATAAACACAGGCCTCTTGTTGCACCGCGGCCTGATGTCCCGACAGCCTGCAGCCACAGGGACTTCCACACACTCTCCATGTCCAGTAACAGCAGGACAGAAGCGCTCCGGACCAGACAGATAACTCACAGCAGGTTCAAACCTCAGCTCCCACCAGGGCAGACCCGGACCGGCCCAGTCGGCTTCACCTTCAGACTGTGACCCTGCAGCTCTTTTCAGGCTCTCAAGGCGCTCATTCCGCCTGTTGCTTAATGTAACGAAGCGTCCTGATCATCCAAACGCACGCCCTCAGACCAGCGTATCGAGCCGGTGCTCTGCAGAGGAGCGGAGGTCAGACCGCTGCAGGTGCATGCTAGCAATTTCCTACCTCACTGGAATATTGATCCCCGAGTTTGATTTGTTATATTCTATTTTATTTCAGTGAACACATTTGAATGTGGGGGTTGAAGCTAAAGAACATTTCCATTCTTTACATTTTGTCAGTTTCTTTTGTTATTTATCAAAATACTAAAAGAAGGCATCACGATAAGGTCAGCTGTCGCTTGTATTAATCGCCTACATCGGGGCTAGCCGGTTATTTCAACGTGAGGCTGATAAGCAGCGCATTAGCAGAGCTAGCTTAGCTTAAGAAAGGGTAATGAAATTTAGCTCACAGCAGCACAACTCTGTCAGCTGTTTGGATCTGATGTTAGATGCACTTTTCTTTGGTCAAACAGAATAGTGACAACACTTCCTGCTACGTTCATCACAATGTTTTCGCTCCACAAGTGACAAATCTGGACAACCACGGCAAATGTTTGTGGGAGCTGTCCTGTTGATCACCCTCTCCTACTGTTAATGTGGTCGACATTGAAGCATCAGGTCCCCATAATGTCCTCCACTTTGTGACATTTCCACGGAAGCACCAGCACCGTCACCGCCGGCGAGGAGGCTGGGAGACATTTTACAGCCATGCTACACAACGCTGTGGCCGAGATTTAACACAGCTGGTAGCAGCTAGCTGCTAATTCAGAGAATCACAAATGCAAACATCCACAAAGTGTGAACTTACTGACCAGCCAAGGACAACATCACACCTTTTCAGTCACACCTTTTCCTCCTCACTGGTAGTCTGAGCTAAAAGAAGGTGCAGAGTGGGGGCGGAGCTTGTAAGACGCTTTCATCTCAAACTAATGGATAAACCAGGACAACATCAGAAAAACGTTTAGCTCTGACAGAAAGAAAACCACTGATGAAGCCAGCAGCTTCTACTGTAACCCAAATTCAGGAAACGAGCCACTTTTCATTCATTATTTTGCCTGGAAGAAAAATGTCAGATCTCTTTTCTTTGACATCATAAGCCTTTAAATAGCAACGTGCCCAGTTTGGTGTCACAGGGGAGGAGGAGGATGGCCACCTTCCAGGTGTAATTAAGTGCAGAACAGACAGACTCCTGTGTCTGCAGGATGGAGGGATGAAGGTTTAAGTAACAGCAAAGACAGGCGGAGGACGGGTTTACACGACAGCTCCACATTAATACAAACATCCAACGACTTCAATAAGCATCTATAAAAGATTAAAAGGAACAAGTTAGCAACACTTCACATCAATATTCAGCAGCTCAAATCTGTCAGACAAGTTTGTTTCTGAGCGCGCTGAAGACGAGTTTGACACAACAACCCTGGTCAGACCAATCTGGAGATGATCTTATTTCCTTCAAACTGGGAGGAATTACACGTGATGTCCCGCTGACACCCGAAGGCAGGTTGCAGGTGTGAGGGGTGCTGCTGGTGGTCTCCTACCTGCTCTTTGACTGAAGCCAGGAGGTTGGTGGTGGTGCTCTGAGGGTCTGACGGCTGACTGTGACCACAGGGGCCCTCTCTGCCCGCCACGGGCGCTTCCACCTCCTCCATCGCCCCGAGATGGTCCAGAGCGGCTGCTGAGGCGTCCCCTCTGACCCTGCAGGAGAACAGTCAGGTTGCACATCACACAGCTGACGGCGGCTGTTTCACATCCTGGGATAAACCCGCACGCATCCGCGCGACCTCCACCTCTGCACCGTGAAACCTGACACAACCCGAGATGGGACTCAAGTGTTACCGGGAAACATTCACGTCACCGCACAACCACCGGTGCGATACTTATATTTGCACGCGCGTGCGCGCATTTAGCAGCAGGTCACGTTCTGGATTTTTTTCAGCTGCTTTCATCGGCAGGCGCACATAGCCCGACGGTCAAACGCGCACATCAATCACTCCAAGGACGAGGTCACACCGCCTCCGCCCGCACCGAGATGACCGCCCGCCGGCCAGCGCGACTCACCGGCCAGATGTTGCGGTGAGACTCAGGCCACAGCTGGCTCGATCCGTCCCGTTACGCGTCCATCCTCCCTCCGCAGACGGCTCCTACATCCCGCACGCTCCGATACGCAAAAATCAACAACGAACGACGAAACAGTCCTGTGCATGCGCGTCCACGCACACGCTTCGTGCGAGGTCCGGGTGTTGGGTTCAAATCCCGTCGGACTCACGCGCTCCGACCAACCCAGCAGCGTGACGTCAGCATGCAGCGATGGATCGCGTTCTGATCGTCAGAATCGATCGGCCGCTGCGGCTGCAGGAGCGGACTTCGCGTGCGGCGCCGCACAGCTCTTCGCGCAGACGAACGCTGCTGCCGCGAGGAGGAACGCCGCCTGCAGTCGTGTGCGCGTGCGCGACTCTCTCCTCCCTTGCTGCGGGTTAAAGTCGTCCGCGTGGGACCCAAATGGACAATTTTATGGCGTAACATGGTTGATCACATGGTTCAAGATTTAACCAAACTGTAAACCAAAGCAAGATATTTAATTAGTAACTGCCATTAACACTTGCCGAATGAAAAATACATATTATCAAGGTTGAAATAGTAGAAATAAATCTATTGATATCATAAATTAAACATAGCAGAACACATCTTGACTGTTTCCCAGCTTGAATGTGCATGTTTAAAGAAAAAACAAATATTTCTTACAAGTTCCTTCTGTTTGTATGACTGTTAGAAAACCATCCAACAGATGGCGCTACTGTACATTCATGACTCGTGGGACGTAAACCTCTACACTGGTGTTATCCAGCTAACATCAGCTTCCTGTCAGACATCCGTCAAGCTGCACTGTCACGCTTGTTTAAATCTGCAGATCCTTCCAGGATGGATGAGGATGTAAATACAGCAATGCACTCTTGGTCAAAACAAGATGGCAGCAGTGTGATGCCGTCTTCCCACGCTTGGTCGCCTTGTTGACATGTTGGACATTTAAGTCTTTGTGCTTTTAAACGAACTGAAAGAAGACGCCAGCACACATGTCCATGAACATGCTCATTTATTAAGATAATGTTGGAATATTAAAAAAAGACATCTTTGTTTCTTCAAGGTGGCCTTGGATCTGACTGTCCCTAATGGGCTAAAAGAGGCTCAGAGGCCTACAATCACAGCTACACCATCATCATGTCATGATTCCTCACTAATGAAGCTTTCCAAGACTCCTCTGAGCAGTACACTTTTTTTTGCTCAAGTCTTTATCATTTTTAAATTCACACAATGAAGTTGTTTATTGAAAATCATGACCTACCATCAGGGTTTGTCCGGCGATGGTTGGGTACGGCAGTGCTCATTGTCGCTAATGCCACAATAAGATCTGACAACCAAAAATAATAAGGAATAATAATTACATGGATATTTTTCAGATATGTCCGCACAAGTCAGATGTGGTTAAATTAGCCAAAAACGGCTAAATCAAGCAGCTTAAATTCAAATCAAGGAAAATCATTTCAGATTATTTATGTATAGTAACACAACACATAAGTATATGTAAAAAGCAATCCAAAGTATTCTATAGTTCTCTCAAGTACTAACAATAACATCACATAATTTTAATATAGATGGATATTTGTAATTGCATATTAAAACAAAATTGAAAATTCTTCGAATGATTTTTTAGCTTGTTTTTATCTTATTTTACAGTTCAACGGCAGCAGTCACTTAAAAACATACTGTAAGCTTCTCTTAAAACGTTATCAGAATCCGGATTTACTTGGGTTTTTACTCATTTTACTTCAGTTTTGACTCCACTTTTATCTCCAGTTGTTGTTTCGTTTTTTTCCCTTAATGAAAGATAGTCACACTCTTAAACACCTGACCCATAGTATTATGCTCGGTGACCTAGCGCATTAGCTTGTATTAGCTAGCACTGCGGAGAAATTCTGAAAAACTCACCGGAGATTGGAACAAAAGTTCCAAAACCTTCTGCGGTTGTTCTTATATCCCCTCTCAAAACAAAATGACAAAATAAAACGCTTAGCCGACTTTAACTTGACGTAGTTTAGTCTTTACTCGAACTTTGTCAGCGCGCAGCTGTTTCGCTCTGTTTTCGTTTCTTCCTCATCGCTAGGAAGCGCTGTAGTCCTCCAACTCTCTATCGTGTCACAGCTGCCCCCTGCTGGACTAGACTGATCAGTACAATTAATGAACGCAACAAAGACGATAGATAGATAGATAGATAGATAGATAGATAGATAGATAGATAGATAGATAGATAGATAGGGTGGTGATTGGTGTGATAATTTCTCATTCACCATTCAAAACAGTTCTTTTATGTGAACAAAAATGTGAACATCAGCAGTAATCCCAGTTTAGAGGTCGTCAGCACAGGAAAAGCTTACCTGAATGTCCTCAGACTGTGTTGACTCAACTTCAGCTTCGGTGTTTAAACATAAACTGAAATGATGTGACAGAAGAGGGAACATGAACCTGTTGACCAGTTTCAGTCACTTCATCTTCATCAGCCTCTGCTGATTGGCTCTGATAAAGCTCCGCCTCCTCATGAAGGTCAGACCTTGTCAACACCTGAAACCTCCACGTTCAACAGATTCATTTGCTGATGTGATTTTATTGATTATTTGATGTAAAGGTGAAGGAAACTCGATGATGATGATGAGCTCTGCCTGTGATTGAGCACGTGGAGGCACGGGTGGGAACACCAACCAGAGCATCCACTTCCTGGTTTCTGGCTTTCAGCTTCATCACTAATCACTTGTGTTTTCATGGCCTCCATCTTTATCTTCTGATGGAAACAAGCGAAACACTATAGCAGTAGACATTTTGACTTTAAAGTTGCGAACTACAATTTTCTGTCTGGGAGAAGAGCCACAGAAAATCCAGCAGAACTAATCCTCCATAATTTCATGTTGCAGCAAATTTCATCAGGTTGTGCAGCTGGGAAACCCGTCATAGACAAAACAGACAAAACACACCTTCATTTACAAAGAGTTTAATCCCAAAAATACGTGGTGCTTTCCCTGGTTTGGCGTGTAGATGCGAGGTCACTGCATGTCTGCTGGAACACGCTACTGGGTCATTTAGATGGGTTGAAGCGGAGCAGCTGTCATGCAAACACGGCTGGATACTGCAGACAAAACACGCCAACACGCTCTCGGTGTTCCACACATTCACATTTCATTCAGCTTTCATCCGTCCTGTCAACTGACTCCAGCTCAGCTGCAACACAAGCTGTCAATCACGACTGATCATTGATCAAACCGAGAAAAAAACATCACTGATCAGTTACAGGAAGACGCCGCGTCAACAACAGCAACATCTGAGCAACAAGCAACGTCAACGTGACCTTCAGCCGATCGCAACCCAGTCAGCTGATCCCATCAGCTGATCACAACATCAGATCAGAACAGAAGCTAATATTCGCTTCTTTATGCTAGTTTCAGTTTATTTCTTCCCGTAAAAAAAAAAATAAACGTACGGAAGCCTGTTCCTTCCAAAAAGAACTTCATGGAAATCTGAATTATGATAAGTTTTCACATTTGATCTAAACGATGTTATTAGTGGTTTATTTTTTCTTAATGACATTCACTCTTTTTAAACAAACCTTATTATCTATCGTGGATCATTTGTATCACAGAAAAACTTTTTTTATATTAATTATTGTGAAAAATGTTTTCATCATATTAAGTAATTCCAATGTTGTATTATTAGAAAAGTATTATAGGTTGTTTTTTTTAATCACAGAATTTGGCTTTTATGACAATAAACTAATAAAAAATAAAACTGAATCCATAAATTTAAGATCAGAACTATGCTATTCCTCACCAGATTAAAAGGTGTTTATGATAAACTGGGAATACACAGGACCAGTAAAAGCAGTTTTGGTCTCAACCTTCAGCAACAGTCGACACCACTTTTATCTGCTTCTCCACCAGAGACAAGAAAGCTACATTTTCCTGTTTCCCGCAGAAACAGCTTCCTCTTAGGTCAGAAGCTACGTGTCAGCGACAGTCTGGCGTCCTGGAGGATCAAAGATGGTTTCCATGTGCAAAATGAGGTGCTTTTTATGACCTGGAGACGTCACAGTCACGTGACTGGGTGTCAGATGCAGCAACCTTGACCTGCTCAGTTTCTGCCAGTCTGGATCTTCTCTTTGGTGTGAACACCATCCCTCCATCCCTGAACATCAGCTGACTCTACATTCATCAGAGTTGCTTCTTTTACATCACACATCCCATAATATTCGAAGCAGCGCCACTGTAAATATATGAAGACTTGCAGCGTTTCTATGGTAATGGAAAATGCTGATGGTGCGTCACGGTGTCCTCTGTCACTGCTTCTTCTTCTTCTGCTTCAGTGACTTCCTCCTCTTCACGATCATCTCGTACAGCCGGTCCATGCCCTCCTCCAGACCCTCCCCGATGATGGCGCAGGCCGGCTGGACGTGGTACGGCGTGGAGGGGCTGAGCTCGGCCAGGGCCAGCTGCCTCTCGATCTCCCCGACGTCCAGCGCCCGGGGCAGGTCTTGCTTGTTGGCAATGACCAGCAGAGGGGTCCCCTGGTTCTCGGAGAAGCGGGTGATCTTGTGCAACTCGGTGCGGGCCTCCTCCAGCCGCTCGGCGTCCACCGAGTCCACCACGTACACGATGCCGTCCGTGCAGCGGCTGTAGGGCTTCCACAGGGGCCGCAGCTTCTCCTGGCCTCCGACGTCCCAGAAGTGGCAGCTGATGCCCCGGGAGGCCCCTGCGCCGCCCAGCCGGATCCTCTCCGTGTTGAAGCCGATGGTGGGCACCGTGTTGACGAACTCGTTGAATTTGAGCCGGTACAGGACTGTGGTTTTCCCCGCCGAGTCCAAGCCGAGCATGACGATGTGCAGGGACTGGAAGGCGGCCAGGTTGGAGAAAGTGTTCCCCATCGTGCAGCCTGGGCAGCGGCGACGACACCGCAGCAGACGCGTCAGATGTCCCCGGGATGAGCCATGTTTACGCCTCAGCCGCGTCTCTGCTGCTCAGCGGACGTGGAGGGCGCAGCCCCTCAATGTGCAGAGGAACTCCGGCAGCAGGACACGCTGCAGCATCCCTGGAGTCAGTCCAACAACCAAACACCGACGCACACACACACACACACACACGCACACGCACCGCGGCGCGGTCCAAATGCGTAGATTTACGCGTCACCTCATATCCGCGGAGCGCTTTGAGGAGGTAACTCACGTCGATGTACACACACACAATGACGCGTAGGTGCGTCAAGCTAGAGTGGAGGAATAGAGGGTTTCCTGTTTTAAAAAAAAAGCATACCTCCCAACTATTAAGAATTATTTAATTAAGCTCGAAGAAAAACACTGAAAATAGAAGATTTAAAAATTATTGTCTACAAGTAATGTTCTACGATTCCCAAGCCATGAGCAGCTAACACATTTTCTCTTCATAAACCAAATGTCTGGTATGCATGTTTATTCAAGAACAAATTGTCAATGTATTCAAAATAGCGACAAATTATAAAGAAAAATACAGCATCAAACTGTCGAAATGTCCAAAACATGTTTAACTTTAAAGGTACCTCGGTGAAAACAATGTCTTATTTTGAAAGGCTCGCAGTCGATCTGTTATTTCCGCTGTCATCTGATCTGCTTAATCATGTTATATAACTTTATAGATTATATATACACACACACACATATATATAAAGTTATACATTATAATAAATAACACTGTCAGTGTAATTTACAGTTTGATATAAAGTATCTATGGAAGCTGATTGGAAGTATCTAAACAACTAAATCGTTTCAACATTACTGTTTTAAACTTAATATACTTAATAAAAGGTAACTTGTGGACGGTATTTTAAAAAAAAATTATGTGAAAAAATGTATATGAAAATTGATACTGAAAAAATATATCTCAATAAAAGGCGCTTTTGCGATTCAGATTTTGACCGCTAGATGGCAGCAAAACATTTGCAGACGGATTTTGAGACTTGACGGTTGACATCCGGGTTTGGAGGACATGGAAGGTTTCGGTAAATGCCATATTTTAGTGAGATCAGCCTTTTTCAGCCTTATTAAAAAAAAATAAAAAATGTAAAAAGAATAAAGGACAGGGTTTTTTTTGCTTTTATGGTTCTGAAAGTATAGATTTCTGAAAAGAAAATTAGGAACATTTTTTTGCAGTCATTTTTGGCACTGAAGCCTCAAAGTTTACAAGATTAACAGCTCAGCTCAGTGATTTTGGCTCGTTGGTCCAAAGCCACCTATTACCTGCTGATGTGGATTACGTTTGGTATTTTTGCTGTTGCTGTTTGTATAATTTCATGATAATTTTGTACTCATTTGTGTTGTGCTCTTTTCTTCAGTGAATTTATTCCAATCCGTTCGGCTGCGCTGGTGTGATGTAACACGACTTACATAAATGGCTGCTTCAGCTTCCTCCCTCTGAACGACGCGTGCTTGTAAATTAACATACACATTATACCGGCGTAGCTACAGGTCCAGATTCAGCCAGCTAGAGCTGAGTCGGCGAGGTCAAGTGGATGATTTTTATTCTTTTCTACAGCCAAAGGCGGAGGATGTGAATGTAAACATGGCCGACGGTTTCATGGCAACAGAAGAAGATGCCCATTCTCCACAGCAGACGACTGAGCGTTGTTTTTGTTCTGTCTTTTTCTCTGAAGGGCTCTTGAAGTTCTCCAGACGAGGTAAAAGCAGCCCCGTCTGTTTCCACACATCCTCCGGAAAAGCTGCCAGCAGCAGATGAAACGAGACAAAAATCTTTTCATCTCAGCACCTGGTTTGCATTTTCAAATCTGCAGAAGCAAAAAAAAATCAGGGTTTTCCTCACAAGCTTTGATCTGAAGGTCAGAAAGGCAAAAAATGCAGGATTAGAAGAGATAATTCAGACATGAGGATGATAAATCTGAACCTGGAACATGCAGAAGGTTCCAGATCCTCAGAGGAAAAGGGATGAAGCGGATTTCATCACCGTTTTAATTGTGTTTCACATCCGAGAGGAACGCAGACGTTGTGGAGGACGATGGTCCTCTGAGGGGAAAACGGCCTGCTGTAATTAAAGCGCGTTAAGGCGTGAACACGTGTGGACGCCGTGTGTTTGGTGGGGGGGCGGAGAGCAGACAAGACGGACGTGTGAGCACTCGTGTGTAACACGCACATGTTTATATGCAGCACTCAGCACCTTCAGAACATGCAGATTATCAGCAGCAGCAGTAATCCCCTACTCCGCAGAAGTTTAGCCTAGCCTAGCACGAACGTTGGAAGCTGGGAAAAACAGCGGTAAAGCCGTAAAGTGAATTGGAACGAAATCACCAACGCGCCCTTAACAAAGTTGACTTTTATTAAAACCATCTGAACAGAAACAACGAGCAGGTTTCAGCTGATACCGCATCAAATACAAATATACCGGTAGAAACTCTCGCTCTTCTCTGGTTGGGTTCATATAAGCAGAGAAAACAACGCTAACTGAAGAAGCAAACTTTCAAAGCATCAAAGCAAAGATCGCAAAAACAGACAGAAGGCTTCTGCAAATCAAAAGTAAAGAAAAATGACGTGACACTGATGGTAATGCCATTAACCGCTGGAGGAAATGTAGCTCCAGAAAAAGATTTAAAACTTTTGGATATAATCCAGGACCCATATCATTAAAAATACTTTTTTGTATTTTTAGTTTCATCAGACAAGTAAAATATTAGCTGCATTTTAGAAAAGGCAAGCAGCAGTTAGCATTTGTTTGCTATATCTCGGGCCGACTAGTTTAATGATGCTTTTTTAATGAACACTTTTTTTACTATCTTAACTTTATTATCCACAAAAATGGATGACACCGTTTTATTGGTGATTTTATTTGATTTTAGCTGGAAAAACTAAGTTGTAAACCAACCGCTTTAACAATTGTGCAGCAGTAACATGATGATGGAAACGCCTGAAGATACAAATTATAAAAAAACCTCAAAGTAATCATGTTTCCTGTGTTTTCTGTTTAAAAACCACAGATGTACTTTATCTGCTGGATGGAGATTAGCATTAGCATGGGCTAACTCTTTGGGATGACTGAGCAACCATGTTTTGATTTCACACACAGATAATCAGAAATAATCACGATCAGCAGAGGAAGTGAGAACGTAAAACCTGAAAAAAGACAAAAAGATCTCTGTTTAAATTTTGGCTCTGTCATAACCGCTGAGATCTGCTCCCGATTGGCTCTGCTGGCTGACTTAGCTAACATACTTAAATACCATATGTACAAAATGAGGTCAACCAGCAAACGCGGGCGTGATGAGACACGTAGGAGCTCTGGCATTTGGAGCTTCGGAGGCTTCCAGTGAACCCAGTGAGGTTACCAGAGTGGTTCTGGAGCAGATTTGGGAACCCGGAGTGTATCTGCAGCTGGTGCTCAGGGTTAGAGGAGCAATTAGAAGGTTTTAAAAGTAATCGGAGGTTCTGAAGGTCTGAGGAGGAGGAAGGTTTGTTGAAGGTGGCTAAGAGGACAGCCAGGTCAAAAGGTCAAAGTGTGTGTGTGCGTGTGTGTTTTATCAGTGGCTGAGGTTGCTTTTTTTAACTTTAGAAAAACAAAAAGTAGAAATAAGTTAAGAAACAGACAAGAAGTCTTAGAGCTGATGAGGAAAGACAAAGAGAGAGGAAGAGGGAGGACAGAAGAAGGCAGGAAGAAATAAAAAGAGATAAAAAGAGAGGTTTTGTCAGTTTCCTCAACCAGTCAGTGATGCTGCAGGAAACGTCGCAGCAGGAGAAACGTTGTCACAGCACCTTCAGAAGTTCTCCTCCCCAACCGGGTCCAAACGCTCACACGGCGAAATCTCCGTACCCGACGGGACAGAAGGCGGAGCTTCGGAGGCTGTCCAGGCAGTTGACCAGGATCAACGTGCCCGTCAGGTGCTTCCACCTTTTGGTGATGGGGTTCCTCATCCTGTCCAGGCCCACGTGAAGCTCCTGGATTACGTCGCGGTAGCTGTCGCCAATGTGGGCGGCCCAGGTCAGGAGGAAGTCGTAGGCTGGTTTCCACATGCACTGAGGACGCAGGTGAGCAGAGAGGAGTTTAGGTGAGCACAGGAAGAGGAAACTTTCATGGATGAGTTCTTCCTGGAAGAGGACAACGGCGGTCACCTCGTTATCCAGCAGGCCGTTCTTGTCTCGATGCGGAGCCTCGTACGCCTCCATCTGCTGCCTGGACACCCGAGCCAGCTTCTCGGCCAGTTCCCTCCACCGAGACGCTACCTCGACCGCCGTGGTCAACAAGACGAAATCCAGGACCAGCCTGGCGACCAGACCCTGGCAGTCCATCTTCAACAGGGCCTGAGCCGGGAAAGATCGCCAACAGGATTTCAACATCTGGAACATGCCCACGTGGGTAAACTAGCAAGAAGGAACCTGATGTTTTGGACCTTCAAGCAGATGCAGCATCGTCTCTTCTGTACAGGTAAACCTGGGCTAAACCAGCTAAAACTGAAGCTTAACTAGCTACCTGTGTGAACGAGCGATTCAGGAGCAGCGTGAAGAGGAGGAAGACAACAACAAGCAGGACGGAGAAGCAGCTGATGGATCATCAGCTGATGGATCAGCTGCTGATCACACTGATCCGGTCACGATGCTCCTGTTCGCATCAGCCCCACTGTGGCTCCCGCCCGGTTAGTGGACAGTGAGAGCTACTGTGGTTCTCTGCCACGTCCCTCAGAGCGCCGCGGCGTGCACGTCCTTCCTCAGCAGACTGAAACACACTGCAGGCAAGAGTTTTCTCAAAAGAGCCCAGTGTTTGTTCAGCTCCCCAAGGTGAAAACACTCCAAGAGCGTGTGTGTGTGTGTGTGTGTGTGTGTGCGTCCACGCAGAGATAAGATTTCAGCTCTGAGAAGCGGGGGTCTCTCGTCTGCTGCAGCATCTGATATCCAAACACACTTCAAAGAGTCCCGTGGTGAGAGCTTTCAGGGTCTCTGTTGGGGGGGCTTCAAAAATCCACTCTTCAGGCCTCTAACAGCCAGATAACATACTGCAAAACTGGAACCACACACCCAGGTCCCACACACTCGCTGCCTTAATTAACTCCCTCAGAGACAAGCCAGTGGATCAGGAACAACGCGGAGCCCGAAAGGGTGTTAGCTTAGCGCAATCACCGCGACGGGCGTTTTAGCATCAGGTCACCAAAAAAAAAAAACACGACAGACGAGACTTCTGCACCAAAACGAACGACTTCTTCTTTGGCCGGTTCCCAGTAATCCAGCCAACATGCGCAGACGAACCAGCTCTCACATCCAGTGATTCAATTCCTTCATTGTTATTCTGTTAACATTTGGCACCAGAATCCATTTTTTTCATGTTTTCTTTGAAAATTCTACATCACACAAATAATTTCAGCTGCAGGAACAAAGAAGGTGAGGTTATAAGATAAGATAAGAAGTACTTTATAAGAACTCTGTGTGCGTTTATGTCTCCCCCACCTGGCCCCCGTGACATCCTCCATCTGCTGATTCAGGCTGCACTCAAGTCTATATATAGACACACACACACACACACACACACACACAAAGGGCTAGAACACTTGAAGGTACTGTCTGTAAATGATGTGTTCACATGCAAACATATCATTCTGCTGTTTGAGCATGGAAAGATTAGAGACCTGACAGGAAGCAGTTTGGACTTCAAAATAAAAGGTCAGGAGGCATTTTTATTGTTTTTTTTTTTTGGGTGGGGGTTCTGCTGAACCAAAAGCAGATGGAGGTTAAAGATCAGGGTCTTGCCCAAGGACACGTTGTCAGCTGGACACATCCACAGTCTCCCCAGTTTAATTCCCTCATGACTCTTGTGGTTTTGCTCCTGTGAATCAAACTGCTGCTGCTGGACTCACGTCTTTGTCTGTGTTTTAAAGTCTAAAAGCCTTATTAATTAATAGAATAGGGTGTGTTGTGTTTATTACCATTTGAGGGTAAAACCTGTGAATTATATCTTTTTTAGGTGTATTAACGGCGCGACAACGCAGATCAAGCCAATTTGTTTTAGCATAAAGGCGACGCACAGGAATAAATCCTGATGTGTTGAGGGACAAACACTTAAACGGTTTAATTCTAAATCTCATTCTTAGGTCTGATGTGAAAGAGTTCTTCACAGTCTGGTGCAGAAGTTTTGGGTGAAATAAAACCTTTTTTCTGAAAGAAAGGTCAATGTCTGAGCTTTGTCCTTGGAGGTGAAAGGAGCTGACAGTCGGTCAGAAACCACGTCACCATCTTTGCTTCAACGTCTTCGTTTATTGCTGCCTGATATCAAAAATATTTCCTCCAGGCCCTTCCCGAGGCTTGACGAGAATCTCCAAAGCGCAGATGATCACAGAGAGACTCCATTATTAAAATCACCTTCAGCTGCTCTCCTCCTAAAGCCAACGAGCACAACAGACTCTTATTTGTCTCCTGCAACTGGAGCCTGGCAGGTAACAGGTCTGCAGGGTGGTGTCGGATGCCTCCCAGGCCTCCAGCTCACATTTCACCTGAGAACACCTGCCAGCTCTCACGCTAACCTCAAACTAGCGGCGATGCCTCCAAACAGGAAAAATATCTCCTGATCGTAAACTTTTAGCGTGTTTAGCTGAATTTTGGGACACTGTGTCTTCGTGTCTCAGGCACATTAATGGTTACCAGCGCTGACCCGCGGCTAAACCGATTAGCTCGACACGTGTGGAGATTAAAAACAAACAGAGCAGAGAAGAAAACAGTCTGTCTGATAAATTCATTTAAGCGCTGTGATCGCTGTTTGTGAAGCCTCACACACTGACATCTTAATTTCATGTCTCAGCTGTGCGTTTTCACCCAGAACAGGATAAAACAGGATAAAAGTCCTCATCTGCCACCTGAGAATTCCCAAGTTCTCATCAGAAGAATTCCTTATTAGATTTTCCACCATTCCTTTCTGACTCTGAGGCCAGGATTGAGACATTCCAGGCGCTGTTTGTGCAGCCTGGTGTTGATTTGGTGCTCTCCAGCGGGCACGTGCACCTTTAAACACACCCTGAAGTGTTTTGTAACCAAAGTACAGCAGCAGCAGCAGCAGCAGCAGACGTGTCTGGATATGAAAGTCAGCAGCATGTCAGCTCCTCCTGCACTGGTGAATAAAACCTGGCTCGTTGTTGCAGGGTACAGCTTAGAAAACCTGTCATCAGTTTTAAATTTGCTTTGATTCCTGACATCAGAGTTCAAAGTCAGTCCCAGCTCCAAACATAAATCAGGATGTAAACCAGTTCTGGAGGTCTGTAAACTACTCCCCTCATCATGAATAAAATATCTAAGTGAGCATGTTTTCACGGTCCAAAGCTCAGTGTTTGACTGACAGTAGTGATAATTAAATGTATTTAAAGCGTTTGATACCCTCCCCAGACAGAGAGGTGTTTCTGCTGCAGAAACACGGAGGAAAACCTGCAGACGTCAGCAAACAGCAACAAGCTGAACTCTGCTTTCTGCAGCTGTGGGACGCAGAACGTCTGGCTGCGACCTGAAGCAACCAAACGACGCGCAGGCAACCGTCCCTCCTTATTCTGTTCATTAAAAATGCATTTTTCCACTCACAATCTTTTCTAGCGTTTATGAGCAAAGGTTTCCATGGAGATCAAGAGGAACAACAATCACCGTGGTGGATGAAAGTGCTTTGTAGCCTTGGGAGAAAACACCAAAGTTCAAACAGGAACGCCTGCGCTGGAACTGCTTTGATTCCTGGTAAATCAGTTTTCATTTTAAAAAATGAAGCTGCTGGGACTGAGCCCAGTTCAGAGATAAGAACGGCGAGGGACCGTTAATTCTCCAGCACGACCGGAAGAGAAATACCACAACAAAGGACTCCGGGAGATTTTGAGGAGGTCACATGACTAGCAGAGAAAAGGGAAGGGTAGTTTCAGGTGAGGTAGAAGAGGAAACGAGAGCCTTCAATGTCTCGGGACCGTTCTGGAACCCCCAGGGCGCCGTCACTGTGGCAGAGGAATAACCCCACTGAGGACGGAGCGCGCTCGCCTCACACAACTTCCTGTCTGCAGCCATTCCACACCGGGAAAGCTCCGCTAACGATGCAGAAACCTTCTGAAGAGTGCGGAAACGCTTTCTTTCGTCCAACGGTACCACTTACCATCATGAGCTCTCTCTGGAAGGACTTCCTCTCCTTGTTCTCCACGTTCATACACTCCTCCTTGAGTTTTTCCAAAACCGACGCCACCTTCTCGGGCTCGTTGTCCAGCTCAGTCCGACAAAAATAATTCAGAGGCAAATTCCCGTAGCCCAAGGCGTCCGCAAATGCCCTCCAGTTACCGATGTTCTCCATCAAGACGGTCCTCACCGTGGCGTAAATATAGGTGAGAAACTTGCAAGGCTTCAGGATCTGCTCCAGCAGCACCGTGGTGGTCAGGTCAGGCCCACACCAGTAAATGGGCTTGACCTTACCCAGAACCAAGACGTTCTTGGCGTGGACCAGGCCGATCTTTCCCTGATAGTATCCGATGTACCACTCTTTGGTCCGCAGCTGCCCTCGGAGCTTGATCTTCTCCTCGCTGAGCAAAGCCAGCACGTCCCCCTTCTTGTACTCCAGCAGGTAGGTGCTCTTGTGCTGCCTAATCACAGTTTTGATCACCTTCCCAAATTTAAGGTTGGTAATGCAGCGATCCTGGAACTTGGGGTATTTAGAAGTGACAGCCAGAGGAGAGAGGACAATCTTATCCACCTCTTTCTTTTTTAGAAACCTCCTCTGGCCGCTTATCCTCGCCCCCGTCTTTGGCGGCGGCGGCGGCGTCTGGACGCAGAACTGGGTGAGGATGCAGTCCAGGGCATCCTTGACCTGGACCCTGAGCGTGAAATCTGAGATGCTGTTGGGGTTGTGGGAACTGATCATGTAGAGCAGCCTGCAGACTTTCCCCAGTTTGACCTGGAAACCCTGAATCAGCCCTGCGCCATCGCTGGCGTCTACCTGGTAGTTGGACATGTTGGAGTACAAACCAACCTGGAGGTCCTGAGGGAATCCCAGCACGAACTGGTGCTTCCCCCACAGCTGCAGGGCCACGGGGGGGTTCGAAATGGCGTGCCGGCCCTCCTCGCTTACCAACAGGGTCTTGGGGGTACAATCGTGCCCAAACAGGGCCACCACGGTCTTGAAAGCAGGGTGGACGTGTTTGGGTCCGTAAAGCCCCAGAGTCACCTTTCTCTGCACGTGCTCCCAGACGCTGACGTTGTGGCTGCTGTACTGCGACTGCACCACCACAGCCACGTACATGCAGGGCTCCAGACTGTCCACCTGCACCTGGACTGTGTCCTTGTAGATGTATGCGTTGGGGACGGGTGTGTACGGCCCCTCCTTACAATCACTACGGACGCAAAGCAGCTCCGCACAGTGGAAACTTTCCTTCTTGATGGTTACGAAAACCTTCATCTCTAATGTGATGAAGGACTTGGTCTCCATGTTGCTGAGCTTAATTTCCACCACAGGGCTCAAAGTGGAGCAGCGATCGTTGTTGAGCTCCAGAGGAGGGTCTAACAAAGCCTTCAAGGAGACCTGCTGGTGGTCCCCGGGGCCAACGTGGCCTTCAGGGATGTGCACGCTGATGTGGGTGTCCGGAAGCTGGACCACTCCGCCGTTACCGTCCAAGCGACAGACAATGTTGGTCTCCACCGGCTGAGTCTGTCCCCATCCAGGACTCAGCCCTAGCGAGTCAAGGTCGTGGCACGATCGAGCCAGTTTCCTGTGGTTTAGCCAAGCAGTCCTGAACTCCTCCCTGTTCTGAAACTGCTCCGGCGAGGGAGCCTTCAGGCCGGTGAAGAATCCCGACGAGGGCAACGCTGGGTCTGCCTGCGCCTGCAGGGCTGACAGTTCTGAGAGACTGTGGGAGCGTTTACTCCTGAACAGGGGGTTATCCCTGAGGCTGGGAACCACCTCCTGGCTGGGGCTGCTGGGGATGAAGCTAGTAATGTCGCAGCTGCTGATCCCATTTGACAGGGCGGTACCAGTGTTGAAACTGGAGCAAGACAATGGAGACCCCAGTGGATCAAAGAGGAAAAGGTCTGCTGTGTTTTTTCCATTTATATCTTCACATTTCTGATCAAATGGACAAATAAAAGGGTTTCCAGAAAAGGGACCGTTATTAAAAAAGGTTGAGGGCTTATGGGTCGTCCCCGTCCACTCCCCCAAATCTCCCGCCTCCTTCGAACCGTCCTCGTAACCCTCCCCGAGACTGTCGATCATCCCGCTGTCACTCAGGGAGGAGTTCCTGAAGCTGAGCGGCTGGACGTAGGCGGCTGGGATGTAGCCCATTTCCGTGTTGTTGTGAGCGTACCACCACTCCCCACCGGACGTGTCCAGCACATACAGGTGATCCCCTTTGGAGAACTTGAGAGTGGTGAAGCTGCTGGGACAGTAATCCTTAATGGCAACCACTTCCTGTGCAGCTCCGTAGGAGGCCGAGGTGTCCAGTCTTAAGGCACTGGGAGAAGGCACTGCAAAAAGAAGGAAAGAGGAAACCCAATTCTCTTGAAAATGGTCACTTCTGGCGTGTGCTTCATTACAACTGTTACAGGGATACTTAAAGATGCCTTCAACCCAAAGAGAAAATGGAATTTTGGATTGTGCACGTTGCACACTCACTATGTAAATGTATGATAAGATGAACTGCATAATTTACTGCTTCGTTGACTATTTTTAGCTCAGTTCATTAGAGTTTATGGAGCATGTAAGCAAACCTTTAATGAAGTGAAAGAAAGAGCGAGCAGGGTGTGAGAATATAACGTTTAACGGAGGTCTGAAGGATCACTGCTGATTTCTGAGCCAACACAGCGCTGATATGAAGGCTTACACTGACCTTTGACATCACTGAGACTGGCTCCGCTCACTCCTTCGCTGAGGTCGATGAGGGTCCCCTCAGACTTACAGCGAGGTAGAATGTGGCTGTTGTTCGTGGCTCTGATGATGCGATGCGCAGCCATGGCTGGTACTTATGGCAGCATTCGCTCATCGGCAGCTTCTCATCTGGCCGGGAAACAAAGAGAGGGTTTCAGGCAGCTGGCGGCTGATTCTGGGTGCGCTGCAGACGGCTGAACGCTCCCAGCAGCCTTCGTTTTTCACACCAGCAGTTTGTCAAAGGCTGCTGCTGTTGACAAATATCGCTGCTGATGGAAGATGTGACGGCTGCAGGCTGAACGAGGAGTTTAGAGCAGTGTTTCTCACACTTTTTCAGACCAAGGACCACTGAACCCATACATAAACACTCACGGACCACCTGACTCTAAATAGCCCCCAAAACAATGTGCAAACGATCGGGTGTTGGTATGACAGATGCATCAGAAAATATACAATAAAGGGAATTCTTTAAATCTTGGGAGTTCAAGAAACACTGGTTTTACACTGAAATTTCATTTTAAATTGTGATTTGTTACATGTCACCTCGCGGACCAACCACTCCACTGGTTTAGGGGAAGAATGGGAAGAACGCAGAAAGATAACAAGGTTGAGGTGTCAGCTCCAAACCCAGCATCAGATCATTCTTGTTATTATCCCTCCTGAGAGATTATTCCAACATCCACGTTTCCTGGTTTAGTTTAACCTCCACAAAACCAGATAAAGAGGGCAGCAACCAAACGCTGTTTAGGGGTAGTTCTTTCCCCTGATTATTCCATTTCAGCATGAATAACGTCTGGAGGACTGTAAATCTGGTGAAGGTTCCAGCCAGAAACAGCCCTGCAGCACAACTGAACAGAGACTGAAGGGAAGGAGGACGAAGACGAGGTTGAGCTGCAACGACGAAGGTTTTTAATTTTCCTGCTGTCGTTCGGCTTCACGCTTTTTTCTTCCTCTACTTATTAAAAACCCAAACTGACACCTTTTGACAAAATCAGCAACGTTGATCAGATCTGCCACTGAGATTTGCTTCGAATGGAGATAAAAATCTGGTTTCTGAAGTCCTCTACAATCCACCCTGTCCTATTTTCCCAAACTCTGGGTCCGTTCTGTTCATCTCCACACGTGACTTCAACCACGATATCAGAGAAAACTTCTGTTTAAATTCCGTTGTCTTTTTTCTTTCACGGGTTTATTCTGTTTACAGAAAAGACAGACAGAAACAAACTGAACTGAGGGAAAAAAGATAAAGGTTGGAGTGGAGGTGGGCAAACTGAGGCCCGGGGGCCACATGTGGCCCGATGAACTGTTTAATCCGGCCCGCAGAGCCTTCACCATAATTTCTCCAAAAGCCAAATTAAGAAGGTTGTCAGCTTGATTGGTTAGAAAAAGGTCCAGACCCCCCCTTCAGCTAGCATGCTAACATGTCATCTCAAGAAGGTGGGGCCAAACATCATTTGGAGCTTCATCATCCATCTCTAGTTGGACCAATTTACAGGCTCTTCACAATATTGTCTCTGTCAACAGTCCATCAAGCAGGATTTTTAGCTAACCTCTGATCCCCTTCAACGTGGCCCTTCAGGCTAAATAACTGCCCACCCCTGGGTTGGAGGAAAGTGTTAATTGAATTATGATGTGGGCGTGAATGAGGACCGAAGCGTGGTGGTTTATCCAGCTAGCGTTTGCTGCTGCGGATGCGACAGATGCGTAAACAGCGTGGCGCGGCCAGAGCGACGCGTGCTGAAAGATGCCAACACAAAAGGCACAGAACCTTTAAAATACGGTGTCAGTTTACTGTGACGCTGGTATGATGTCACAGAAATGACAGAGAACGCAAAGTACAAGTTATAAGAAAGGTTAAAACCTGCTCTTTAAAACAAATCTCAGGAAAGTGAAAAGGGAGCGCCTGAGTTCTCTTCCTCTCTGGGGGACGAGTGGAGCCGCAGCAGAGGTGCATTCTGGGAACGCAGCTCTGGTTTCACAGCTGCATCTCTTCACCTGGGAGCTGCTGCTGAAAGTCAGTCAGACTCCTCCGAGGAGACGTTTGATTGTGCCGCCCTCCCTCTCCTCGTCGCTCCATCAATAATCCCGTCGCTTCCCGCAGGAGTATGAGCCCTCCTGAGGGAGGCGATCAATAACCAGCCGGCGGACAAAGACACCGTCACCTGCTGTGATAGCAGCAGCGAGGCGAGGATGGAGACAGCTGGGGAGAAGAGAAGGAGGGCTCAGCATCTGCAGCTAAACACCAACAGATCCACACCGACGCTCCCTGAAGCTGCAGGGCCGGGGAAAAGACCTGCTGGTGGGGGGCCGTTAGGGGGCCCCTTAGAGCTCTGATAGATTCACCAAACTTCAGTATTTACCTTCGGCTGAACTTCAGCATTAAAATATTTCAGCAAAAGTTTTTCTCTTCCCTGTTTAATGAGAGAAATTTGAATTTGACAGCTGACAGGAAGAGTTTCAACATATCTGAGCCACTCAAACCCTCTTGGTAATAACTGTGTTAACAAAGAGCACCGGCGGTGCGCACGCCAGGAAGACGAAGGTTTAATTAGCCGAGAGTCGCCTCTTCTACTGTTGCTGTAGAATCCACCTCCAGCAGCCAGATGATAGCAGAGTTTATCGCTTTTCCATCACAGCTGCTCAAAGTGAGACGATTAGATGAAGCAGACGGAGACAAAAAAAAGGAATTGAAACAGGCGATAAAGAAGGACTAAATGGGAAAAAAATCTCCTTAATCGCCTTTAAACAGGCCTCAGACGCCTCCTGACTCAGCACAAATGAAATGAAAGTGGCTCGTTAGCTGATGCCGTGAATCTGAGGAGCTAAATAACCACTGACAAATAAATAATGATAGCAGCTGGATTAACGTCTGGAAGCTCTGCTCCCAGCATGCATCTGGCTTTTAAAGAGCAGTTTTATCACATGTTTCTCTTGACTGTCCCCTGTGGGCCACCGTAGGTGATTTCCTGACAAAAGTGTGTTAAAATTTTCTAATTTCTGCAATTTTAATGTGATTCACAATTAAAAAAAAGGAAACTTTTGGATTGGATTTGTTTGGATTAATCACAGCTCAGAAGCTCGCGCTGAAACTTTCTCGTCTGGCTCGGTCGGTTATATGGCTGCAAACGCCAGCGTTCATCACAGAAATGTATCAATAAATTACTACGGCGAGGATGAATGTGAGTTCACCCTCGTCTTGGCGGCTCGTCTTTCAACGTAAAGTCAATTTAAACGTGATAATTGGCTTCGGCGTTCCAGGAGCATCGACACAGGCTGAAAGAAACATGCATCTGGCAGGATTTTACATCATCAGTTACTTTATTTGCACGCTCTTGCAACAAACATTTACGTGAAAAATGTGTTTTTCTCATATTTAGACCAAATGTTTACAAAAACACCAACCTTTGCCTTTAATCACTCATCACTCTTAAACTTTACTTGAAAATATGCAGGTTAACTGAGTCAATACACAGAACACCACAAACAATAAAGTGTTCATAATAATAACAAATATTCCTAATCACGCTGAGGGAAGTGAGTCACCGTGAGTTGGTTTAATTACTCTCATCAGGATGTTAATTAGTGCAGGATAATTACACGCCGAACCCAGATTGAACACTCGAGAACAATGTCTTAATACTGTGTTCTCTGAACGGCTATTTCAAATTTAGACTTGAAAAACAAAAGACAAGCAGCCCCGAGGACTTTCACAAGATACTGAGGCAGTGTGTGTCTCTACCTGTTTACAAAGTACGACTGTTCCCACCTGGGCAGAAAAACACTGGCACACAGGTGGAATAACCAAAACAACCGTTCTGAGGTTCTGATGCTGTACTACATTCTTCTACTGCACCTACGTGTGTGTGTGTGCGTGTGTGTGGGTGTGTGTGTATGATCCCTGAGTGGTCATTAATTACAAAATGATGCTCACCTCTGCACAGAGCCAGAAAACGATGACACCTGAGTTTTCAGGCTTAGACTCCAAGGAGAATGGAGGGCAAGTGTGCGTGTGTGTGTGTGTGTGTGTGTGTGTGTGTGTCTGTAGACGATACAGGGACAGATGCTGGATTTTCAGCTTGTCAGATGACCTTATTGACTAGGGTGGGAGTAATTCTGAAACTTTCATTTATCCTTTTGTCCTAATGTGAATATTTAACACAGACTAAAATATGACATGACAGCAAGCAACACACTTGGATGTCAACAGTTATAATGAATAAAAATGTCAATAGTGAGTGACTTAATTAAAAGAGACAGAATCTCAAAGGCGAACTGAAAAAATGGGACTGGTAATCTGAATTTATCTCACCTTATTTGGTTGAAAATCATATAATTACAGCAAAAAATGTTTATAAATATTGGTATAGCATTATAACAGTAAGAGTTTTGATAATTAGAATACAAATTGTTCTTCACACTGTGTTGGACGAAACCGAATAAAGAATTATTGAAGACATTTGGTTTTAAAGTCATTTTGTCAGGCTTGAATGTAAAGTTGACCGTCATGTTAACTGGAATTCTGTTAATAACGGTGCGTCCAGAATGAATTATTACAGCAGCAGCGTGACAAATCTCATTAAATGGAAGCTGAAACCCTTCAAACACATTGTTGTTCTAAAAATAAATCTAAAACAAGGCCAAACACTTGTTCTTAAAGATCGTCTGGAGCACTTGAACGTATTTTAGCTGAGCTGTTAGCTGAGGGATCATCCTCAGAGGTGAGAATATCGTTTAAAACCTGACGACTTTCTTTATTTAACTGAAGCCGAATTTTTCTCCGTATATTATTCCGTCAAATGCAGCAGCCTATTTCAGCTGAACGACAAAGCGAATGAGACTAAAGGTGGAATAAAGGTGAATTGAGTGTAAAGTGAACGAACCTTCCGCCGCTTGGACGCTGAGAGTTTAGGTGAGCGGATGGGGGAGAGCTGATGGGGACCCCGCCGCCACTTAGTTTGTCTTATTCCTCGTCTTTTCTGACATCAATGAAGTCGAAGATTAAAAATAAAAAAACAAGCGGAAGGTCCAAATAAAGACCCGTCCCCGGTCCAACAAGTTTTCGGCGGCGTGAGACGAACGGTCGCGGTGCGTTCGAGCTCCGCTCCGCTCTGCCGGAGAACCGAGATGTTGCTGGGGGAGAGGGCGGGGCCTAGTCAGGGGGCGGGGCCGCCGCTTGTCCGTCACAGCGGAACCGTCAGTTCTCAAATCTCACTGTGGAAATTCATGTTTTGATTTGATTTGAAGGTGTTTGATCATTAGTATTTCCTCAGATCAAAGCAGCCATGCCGGTGCTTTGGCACCCAACACTGGTGAACAGTATCGTTGCGCTCATTTTTGTCACCAGGTGTCAATATCTCCTCGTACAACAGACACGCGTTGGAGAAAAGTCCAAATAAACTTACCTGATGATAAAGCGATGGTTTTCATAGCATGATTAGGACTTGACCGCGCAGAATCTGGACACCAGGTCAGGTCAGGTTTTGTGTTTAATTTAGCCGCCAGCAGCATCAGCAGAAAGGAGAGCAGCTGAGGTCAGGGGGTCACGACCTCTCCTGCTCAGGTTATCTTCGGGTTGGTAGAAGCAAAGCTCTCCTACATGCTCTGATCCTCTGTCTGAAATGACAAAACTCAGTTTGGAGCAATGTATGAGAGAATGCAAGCAGAGAAAAGGCATGGACACCAGCGTGCTGGAGTGATTCTACAGTCAGACGGCAGAATTAGCATTCTGCTGCAAGAGGGTCACTGAAAACCCTCAAGCAGGCATAAAATTAAACCAACAGCTGGAACAGAAACCTGTTTTAGGCAGCTTCTTAATTATTATTATTACTAAAAATCTTTAGTTTGATTTGTTTGTTTGTTTTTGGCTGCTCCATGATTGGCTCTGACCATATTCAGCATGTTGTTCAATAACATCCCAAAATCTGCAGGATGATAGAAAACAGGCTTCCACTCCAAGACTGATGATGAAGGCTGCAGCAGCGACAGTCTGCTGATTTACCCGCGTGTTTCCTTCTTCTGAGGCTGATGATGAAATCCATACGGCTGGTGGGGAAAGCAGAGGCCAGCAGCTAAACTCTCACCTTATTATCTGAAATTACTGTTTTGGACTGATGGAGGTGCCTGTTGGAGGCAGCTTCATATAACACCTACCACAGTTCTGGGGCTGTTGCAGACCGTGGCTTTTATCTCTACTACTGGTTTACCATCTTTATATGTTAAGCATTTTAAATATGATATAAAAAAAACCCCCACAAACATTTAAAGGTCAGTGATCTGACGACACCTAGTAGTGATAACGTGGAAACAGCGGATCTCGCCGCCCTGTCAGAGTTGTGGTTGTTGAGGTTATATCTGGACAACAGCTCTGGAATTTGACATTTAAAATGTAAATGATTAAAACACAGCAATGTGCATGAATTTGAACAATCACAACTATCAGCTAAAATATTGCTATTTAGATTTTAAAATGAAGTCTGGTACAATGACGAGCACATGACACTTGAATGTTGAGGAGATTTCTGGCACAAAGACTTGGTGGAGCGTTTCTGCGGCCGTTGCTGCCCCGAGGTTCAGCTCTTATTAAAGGCTCAGACTGGATTTGACGTGTCCTTTCTTGTGTGCTGAATAGGAACCGTGGGACGTGAAAAGGAACCTTCCATTCTTCATCAGACAGCCTGGCCATCCACTCGACTCACTTTGCATCAGAATAACCGAGCGTTGGCTTGTCAACCAGGTTGGGAATGGGAAGGCAAACTGGGAATGTGGTTGGTTTCTGACGCTTCCTGAACGCTCTGAATTCCAAAGGACAGAAATGACTGAGAACCTGGGAAAGAATGTAAAACAGCAGCGGAAAAAAGAAAAATGCTGCAGCTTTTGTGGTAAAAGAGGATTTTCTTTATTGCCAAACAGCACGAGCGCTGGTAATCCCATCCAACGTGCTGCAGGAATCAGCAAAAATCTGAAAAATTAACCTTTATTTTTCAAAAAATAAGAATAATTCAGCTGTATCTGCTCTAATCACATCAGCATCTTTTGTTTTTGTTCCATTCTTGATGAGAATCAGGCTTGTGTGCTTTCAAACAGGCTAGAAGTAATCAGAGGGTTCTTTCTGCTACAGTCCCCCAATCACGAGCTGCAGAAGATGAGGGCCGATAGGGCGAAACCAATCACAGGAACTAGCAAAGAGACAATCGACAATGATGAGATGCAGAGTGAAAGCGTAGCTGCTCTCCACAAGAAGATGTTTGCACAGGAATCTGCTCACATTAACTAACGGTGCTTCTTCTTAAGGTCGAACTTTCACTCCTCCAGCCCTCAAATCCCCGGTTACTAAATGATTATTGTGTGTGAGCTGCAGTGAAACTTTCAGAGGAGGATTTAGAGGTTCAAGGACACACAGAGGAGCTCCAGGAGGATCATCAGAGGGTCGCGATCTCCACTGAAGCTTCTGGCAACAGCTCTCAAATAGCCTGAAAAACTCTTCCTGTAGGAGGAGAAGTTGGTGCCGATCCTGCCGGCAAATTATGCTTCTGCTGCACCCTGGTGGCTGGCTGCACCACAACACATCACCCCCTCCTCTTATTACTATATAAAAAAACTCCAGTATCACATTAAAGACCCTGACGGATTTCCTGATCTGTTATCGTTAATCAATAGCTGTTTTTCAACCAAAGGTCCTCTTCTCAGTTCCTGGAACATGTCTCCCAGGAACCAAAGGGTTCACGAGGATCACTTTTACGCGAAACGTTGCTGATCTTTTACGTGAATTCACTCATGACGCAACCATGAACAGTTGAAAATGCTTCTTGAAACATCTCCTGACATTTCAATGTGAAAGTGTGTTTATATGTCAGAGAAACTGAAGTGGACTGAGAACAGACCCCTGAGGGCCAGACCTCTGTCTGGGGAACATTCTAAACACATGTTCAGTACATCAAGGACAGTTTCCTGGATTTGTGCATGTTGATTAAATTCTCACCTTTAAAATGACTGTAAAAAGTCTGGTTTTGCTTGTTTTGGTAGATATTTTAGCCATTTTGCTCATTTCTCTGGGTGGAGAGCCGTTAGCTGCTGTTGCTATGATCCTTACTTCACTCGCAGGATTTCAAAGTAGCTCATGGTGGCGCAGCGCGGCGCAGCGTGGCGCAGCGCGGCGTGACGGACAGACGGGTTAATCAAGTTGCTTTTAATCTTGTTGAAAAGCTACACGGCCCAGCTCTTATTATCATAATGAGCTCTTTCCATTCAGTTTGAAGTCCTCACCTCAGCCTCAGATGGAGATGAGGAGGTGCACTTCCTGTTGCCAAAAGGTTACCAGTTTGATGCCCATGTTTACTCACCTCCTGTCTGTGTATCAGTCCAGTGACCTAAGCTCATAATTTTTTAACATTTTGGTGTAGAGAAAATGTTTTTATGTTATTTCAATGGTGATTTATTGAAAATGCAGCCTAAAATGACGTTATAATCGTCCTTCGACATCATCAGTCTGATTTGAAGTGGCAGGCAGAGATTTCGAAGTCGCTGTTTTGAGCTTAGCCTTCACCATATGGTGTTGTGGGTTTCAGGGGCTGCTTCGGTGTGAGGGAAGATTAGTTATCCTCATTGAGGCTGTGAAAACAACAGCGATGACGTCGTTCCTGTTGAGATGCCATTTTGGTAATGCGGACAAACTTGGAGATGAGCCGGGATTTTTCATCTTCGGTTTCGTGGATTTACAAGAACTTGTTATTGTAAAATTCTTTGTCTTTGTGACCTCAATCTGCTGTTATTCTCCGATAAGAATTTACCAGCTGTTGCTTTTAACATCTGCTAAGTTACATCATGTAGTTGCAGCTAAACTTTCAATTCTAGCGTCTGAAAAAGGTTCCAATTGATGCACTGAAGCTTAAAAACCAAATCAGCAACAAGCACATTTCTCTACTGAAGTCATGCCACTTCCTCCGAACCACGAGGGGGCAGTATTTTACAGTCACCCAATTCTAGAAAGACCGTGATGATGACTTAAGCGGCAAATATTCCAGCATAATGCTGCAACGATATCCTTTAGCCACTGCGATGCACTATTTCACATGGGACATCTGAAAAACTAGTTGTTTTAGTTGCAGCTAGTTAACATGTCAATGCTAACAGCTGCCTCTGATAAAATACACTGACCCTTTTGCATCAACAGAAAACGTATAATTGTAGAAATTTACAAAATGGTAAGAACTGTACTGACTGCTTCTTTAAGTTGTTGCGCGGCTGGCTCTTTATCAGCTGACCTGAAGGATGAATCAGGAAGTGTGTCTGACCAGCGCTGTCTGCCTGTCACTGTAATTAACTGTCCCTTTGAGCTAAAACGAGCTCTGACGCCTCCGTTGCTGCGTTACAAACAGCCATTTGCAGCTGTTGGAGAATTCTGACGTCAACAACTACCTTTGCTGAGTTCAGCTTCTTTTAACATTAGCATTATTAGCTTCTTTTGTGTCCACGCTTCACATTCAGGCAAGCAGGGTGAAATAGGTGTTAAAAATTATTTTATAATGTCGACTGAAGTGTTTCCACATCAACATTAGCATTACATTTGGAAGAGTATTTCCAGTAAAATGGATTAAGTGGTGTCTGATGAATGTTGTTGTTGTCGTTGTCATCGGGTGACTACCTGATTCACTCAACAGTCAATGGTGTTCATGCCGTACACCTGTTCATCGCCCCTGATGTCAGACCAATTAGCTCAATCTGGAAGTAGAAATGTAGGCCAAGGAGTTGGTGTGTGTGTTTGTGTGTGTGTGTGTGTGAGTGTGACACTGTGCTCTGATCCAGGAGCTTTTAATCCTGTTGTGGTGGGGGGGGGAGGGTGAGAGTGAAGGCAGGAGAGGATTATGGGATTTGGGAGAGCGAGGGCAGATACGACATGAGATGGCCACTCTGCAGCTGCACGTCGCTGGCACAGTGCAGGGGTTGCTATGGCAACAGATACAAGTTGCAGCAGAAATACAGTATGTATTCAAGTTTAAAGACCACGCCCCCTTCTGGGGGGAAAAAGTAATTCCACGTGTGAAATAAAAATTGCTGAGACAAGCATGTTCTGGTTCATGGCTGCTGGTCAAGTTGACTTTGCAGCTGAGCGGAACCAACCACAGAACCCGGCTGATCAAATCAGTCTTTAATGAATCAATGTGACTGATAATTAGAATATAAGAAGAAAGTGTAGAGATCTTCTCATCTTCTATATGTCTGTGTAGATTCTCACTCATCCAGGTCATAGTTATCCAAAATTAGATCTCTCTGTGTCAACTGGACTGAAAGGTTTCTTTGAAAACGTTTTGCCCTCTCTCCAGAGAGCTTCTTCACTTCTAAGTTTGCTTGCCCCAGCAAACTTACAACTGCCCCCTATAGTTAAAGACGTAGAACTACCAAGACCTGAAGCCTGTTTCAGAAAGGTTTAACGCTGAGCTTTTCTTAACCCTGAGTTGAGGGTTTTCGGTTTCACAAAGCATTCACCGTTAATTCTAAGTCAGTTATCCAGGTAACAGACTTCGCAAAACTAACCTGCTTAATTTCAATTAACCCCAAGTTTCACCTGCTTCTAAAGTCTGCAGACTGTATTGCACTCTCTCGTTTGCCGCAGTGTTGCTTTTTTTCTTGAAAATATGCTCATTTTCGGTGTACGTGATCATTAAAACTTCCAACTCCAACTTGGAGCAGTGGGACGATCAAGGTTTTTTTCACTTGTTGCCATAGTGACTTCTGTTATCTGTGTTCCATTGATAAGGCTTTTTAGATCCCCAGGATTGAGCTTACCTCAGGGTAACTTTGACTCAGTGTTGATTAAACCAACTCCTAACAAGTGTTATGCAACCGAAAACTCTGAGTTGGACATTTCAGTGTTTGACAAGTCCTCTCTTCAGGGGTCTGGCAGATGGAAACTCACTTCCTTTGAACAGTCTGACCTTTCCTTCCTCTCAGGAACTCGGAAGAAAAAGTAACAAGTCGTCGCCACTAGGTGGCAATGTTTCAACAAAAATAAAGGAATGGAAACCACTTACCTGGAATCACCTGTTCAAGGCCTCTTCTCAGATGCAAGTTCAAATTCGACCACCGCAACGAACGAACCGGAAGCGCAACGGAAATTTTTATTATTGGCTTGTTTTTGAAGGTTTCTTTGTTTTGTTTTTCAGTTTGAGTTTTTTTTGGTTGTTGTTTGAGTTTGTTTTTAGAGGAATTAGAGGAGGACGTACCTTTGATGAGGCTTGAACCCACGTCGCCGTGTCGGAAGTCAGTATCTTTCACCACCGAACCATCTTCAGCGCTGAGGAGAGCCGAGAAGCAGAGCGAGCAAGAGGAGGAAGCTGGTGGGGGAAGCGCAGCACCAGCGAGCAGCTGGAGCCACCATGGATCAGAGTTCAGACGCCGAGAATACGCGTCCGACAATCTGGGACCCACCTGGAACAGCTGAGTGCTCCTCAAACCCTGGACTTTGGTTGGTTTGAAAGTCTGAAGATCGGGGCTAGCGCTACCAGAAAGTAGCTCCGTGCAGACTGCAGGTGCGCTTTGATGCCTGTGATTATGAGTTCAAATCCCCTCCTATGCAGCAGAATACGCAACGTCTGTTTTCCATCAGAACATGTTTCAAATTCAATTTTTTATTTTCAGTTTGTAAAATTAATGTTTTGTATCAAACTTGTTACTCTGTTAATCTAAAACAGGACATATTGAATTTAATAAGTAGTCAGAGTAGAGTCATCAGCGTGCAAAAACAACAAAAGAGGTCAAACTTTTACAGTCTCTACAGACAGAATTTCTAGAAGTTTTGAGCTCCAGATGCTTAGGAACCATCACCGTCTTAATAGGTGAGGTGTAGTACTTTGACTCGCCAATAGGTGGCAGACTTAGACAACAAATCGCCTGGCTGCAAGTTAGATTTCCGGGAGCACCTGATCACCAGCACAAGCAGACTGATCATTGGAAAAATACTCCAACAAGTCGGTGTGCAGGAGCCACATGTTCATTTTTTTGTTCATTTTGTGTTTTTCTTTATGTCATGCATTTTTTTGTGTCAGAAGGTGGCAGTAGGGAACCTTGTGGTCTGTCTATTTAGGCAGGTCAGGTGGGTTAATCAGCACAGGTGCGCACGCTTTGTGGTCACTGACCATGGCATGGAGTGAATTGGTTGTTGTTTAAACGAATTCATGGAATCTCATCACTGCAGGAAATAATTCAAATCAACAACAGAAGAGAAGGTTTGGACATTACTGTTTTTCACAAAAATCAGTTCAACCACAGATATGAGGGTCAAAGGTCAGATGAAATCCTTGTTAGTTTTATAAAGATGCAAATGACACCAAGATAATTTACGGGGAAAAGAAAGATCTCAGAATATTAGTGCTGATGGGTGATGACTCAGCAGCCCAGCGGGTCAAGATGCCAACGGCGCTCCAAGGATGCTGTTTCCATAGAGACCAAATACTAAAAGAGACAACAAGATTAAAAGGAAAAGGTGTTCTTTAATACAGACTTTATTATCAGCACCATCACCATTGAACTGTAACCTGTAAAAGACACAAGCACAATAACAGATATAATAAACAAAATACCTTGCTGGCTGCACATTTACAGGAAGTAAGATCTTCCTCTCCAACATGTCCATATATACACACACACACACAGTATATGGCAGTTGTTTCTGGGCTGTCTCTTCCTGTTTTGGATTCTTGATGTAATTCAGAGGCCCATGTCTCTGTTTAGGAGGTCAGAAGTCACAGGGGCTGTTATATGCTCTGATAAGAACACCTTCTGAACATGAGATGGGATTAAAAAGCGCTTCAAACATTTATTCTCCACTAATCTGTGGGGAGCAGATCTGCAGTGGCTTCATCTCAACAGCAGGGGCCGCCACTGCTCACTTTTCTGTACTTCGAAGCGCGAGTTGGCTCAGCGCGAGCCAGAAATCTGTTGTCTGTGAAAACAACTAAAAAAAGAGTCGATTCTGAAGCAGCAGAACCGGTTTCATCTCGTGATGCTGATTTCATGACCTGTTCTGCACCGCTCACGTGCCTCCAGGTGAGTCCCATCAGCAGAACTGGTCATTCAAAGCTTTGGTGGGCTGAAGGCTCACATCTGCGCTGGGACCAGTTTGGGACCAATTGGTCTCCACTTCCAAATCTGTTCTAACCTTTCAAAGTAGCTGGTCATCTTTAGCTCACCTGAACTACGTGGAAATAAGTTTTTTGTTTGTTTTTAATTATTTCAGCTGCCAAATATCTCAGAAACTTCCAGTAAGGATAATTATGATTCTAAAATCCTTCCAGTGTTTCCTGGGAGATGATGAAACATGCAGTTTATTATTTTACAGTATTTAATTTGGCCTCCACCTTCATCTGTGAGGGATTCTGGGAAATTAAGGAAATCATCCCAAACTCTCTCTCTCTCTCTCCCCTCTCTTTCTGTGTGTGTGTGTGTGTGTGTGTGTGTGTGTGTGTGTGTGTGCTGTCAGCTGTTAAATTTCAGACATCTGCAGGTTGTTTAGCATGTGAGGGGCGGAGTCAGTCCTGCTATTGGCTGGGGAACCGTCCCGGACTCTGGGGACTGACACCACACCCAACCCATCCGTGTGTGTGTGTGTGTGTGTGTGTGTGTGTGTGTGTGCCTTTGCTCTGCTGTGTTTTATATCTTGAATGAGGAGCTGCTTGCAGACTCTGAAAACTGGTGAGTTTTTGTTGTTTTCTTGTGTCGTTTCAAAGTTTCGGATGAAACTTTTAGGATTATATTTGTAATATTGGTGATAATCTGTGTTGCAGCCAATTGATACCTCCTTGCAGATCGAAGTATTCGTCAGGTTTTCTTGTGTTTGGTCCAGGATAAACAAAACTTGAGCGAGAAAGCAGAAAGCAGGCAGTAGGGTTAGATTACAGCCTCGCAGACTGATTCATGAGGTGTGACGACTGTTTTCAGGACCACAGATGATTTTTATCCCCTCAGTTTTGCAGTTTATAATGTGAGAAAAGTGATGTGTTGATCAGAAGTTCTGTAGGCAAACCAGTGCTAATGCTAAGAGGGTAAAAAGGGGGTGCATGTATACAATATTAAGATGTTTTTGTTGTTTAGGTTGACATGGATGCTCCTGTGACTCCTTCCTCTGGGGTTTCTCTGCCCCAAACCCCACCTTCTCTCATAAAAGCTGTGACTGAGACGGTCACCAAAGGTGCGTAAGTTTTTCCTGTTGAGGCCCCTATATTAAACAATAAAATACATAGATCCACACTAAAAGACAATTCAGCATCTTCAGCTATATCGATACTGTAATTTCAACAGAACTTAAGTACATGATTAAATGTTGAATAAAGCAACTCTGTTTTTATTAAAAAAAAGTATTCTATTTTTTTCAAAAAAAGGAAGAATTTCTGTGTAATGATGCAGTAAAAGATTAAACATAAAAACTAAATCAGCACAAAATACACAATGTTGAACCAAAGAAGGAAAATAACAATCATCACAATAATAACAAGCATAAATAATAATAGCTATTATTGTTTTTCCTCTGTACCACTCAGGATTATTCAGTGACCCCCTCAGGGTCCCTGAACCTCAGATTGAATATCTCCAAGCTTTAACTAAGCTTTTGGATTTTTTAAAGGATATTTGATTTCAACTACAAAACTGTAAATGAATCTATTACAGTTAGAAGTGATCAATCATTTGTGGTGTCAGCTTTAGTGAGGTGACCCTCAGGGAGGGTCTTATCAGGACGCAGAGGAAGGTGCAAGTGTGATGCCTTCAGGGTCTGTCGGCGTGGAGATAAGAGCTGGTAACCCTGGGAGCTCATCTCCATGGTCACAGAGGGTGAAGAAGGTGAAGAGTGTGTGAAGAAGCTTCATCTTAAACAGATATTAAGTAAATAATTAAAGAGAAAAAGATGAGCAGGACAGAAAACTGACATGTCAACAGCCTCCGATACAAACACAGGTTCTTGACCTTTTCTCCACCGTGTGATTGCTGATCATATATCCGGGTCTGAAAAAAGACTACGTCGTAAACATACTGCTGTGCATTGCAGGCTCGAGCGTCTGTCAGTTATCGAGTTAAATAAATTTTGAGCCAAATACAAGCTGAACAAGTCTGATGGAAGAGGATTTTGATGCCGAGGGCTTTAAAATATTAGCATTATTAAGTATTACCACCCCTGATTTCACCCCTTTAAAATGTAAATAAAAACATTATTTATTACTGTTTGTGGCTTTCAGGTGTCGACACAGAGGAGGGAGATGTTACAGCCTTGGTAGGAGGTAAAGAATCGCTTTTAAACCTTTTTAAATGTTGCTAAATGTTGCACAGATCATGTGATCTGTGTTTTTTTATCCACCTCTCCCGCAGGAGTCATCTGTGTTGTGCTGCTTCTCCTCATCTGCTTCATGGCTGCGCTGCTTTGGTTGATGTCCAGACAAAAAGGCTCCTACGACACCAACGAGATGGACGAGGTGGAGGACGACGATGAGGAGTCAGACGGTTCTGATCCGGCTCTGCGGATGAAGGAGCCTCTGACCATCAAAGAGGAGGAGGAGGAGGAATAGAGAAGGACAAAGGACTGATGGGTTTTTGTTTGAGTGACAGAGTGAAGAGAGTCGACCACATCTCAGAGATGTGAAAATGTTTTAAACACTTAAAGACAAACATTTTTGTGTTTCTCTCGACAGATTAAAAAATAAAATCTTTTTTCTTCCAGTGATGTGATGTTACGCAAACGTCTGTACTTATATTCTTGGGAAGAATTACGGGCTCCAGATGTTTGTCTGGTAAAGTGGACTAAAGGATGATCTGGTTGTAGAGGTCAAAGGTCACTGCAGCGCTCAACTTCTGAATGCTTTGTTTCTGTGTATTTTTGCTGTGACAATTATGGAGTCAGTGAGTTCAACATTGTCTCCCTCTACTGTCCAAAATATTGTACTACACTTGTGAGAAAGGGGACTTTGAGTGATTAAATATAAATTGTTCAGTAAATGCAATAAACTTTGAAACTGTTTTCTATCGTGTATATATATAAAGGATGTATTTTGAAAAGCTCAAAGACATGAAAAGAAAAACGAAGGTGCCCTGCGTTATTGTGCAATACAACTACTAACCTCCAGAGGGCAGCGTTGTACCAAACTAGAATTTAAAGAAAACAACGCCTGAGGAGAAACCACGTGTTGATACAATATTTGACACACTGTTAACTCATCCTGTGTCAGGACGGAAGAAAGGTTGCCCCGAGCAAGCACCACAATACAAGGCAAATGTGAGCTGGAGAGCTGAGAAGCCCGAGAGCGGATTATCAAGGAGTGGTTGCAGGACGGAGGAATGGCAATGACAGGGATCACCCTACCAGAAGAGAGGGTTCAGGAAGCCTCATCACAAATAAAATGACAAGGGATAAGCAGCAATAATGCAGCAGAAGCATGGGAGTGTTATATTATATTGTGTTTCAAGTGATTTACAGGTTAAAGGGTGTGATAATGTTTTACAACATGATCACAAATCAATAAAGGGTGTTAAGTTATGGTCAGAATGCTTAGAAAGAGCTAAGTAATGATGCCTGTAAAACCTACGAGATGAACTGTAAAACCTGAAAATGAAAAAGCCGCAGCCTGGCGTAAGATTAGATTAGTACGTTATAACCAAACAAAGGGTAAAAATGATCCTTCAACATCTCTCATTTTCATAAATTTAAACGAAAGTGCATTTGTGAAACGTTATATTGTTTCCCTTTTACTTCACTTTATTATATTGACTTTTTCTTTACTGTGTTGAATCTCAGCCGCTTTTTGTCCTATTTTGCAATAAATCATCATCAGCCAAGTAAAGACAAATGACTGAACTTCCCTCTTTGTGATTTTCTGACTGGGGTATGCGTCAGTGTTTACATCTTTTTGACACAGTGACTTTAACCTCCTACACACTCAAATATCCACGGCTGTGGGACCCGATTGATGCAGATACTCACTTCTCCTCGGAGCTGTTTGATTTAAGGTCAAAGGAAGCCGGCTGGAGGAAGGTCAGAGGTCAGACACCAGCTTAAAGGCCTGTTAGACCAGACTGACAGTGATGAAGGAGCCTGTTGGACGAAGGGCTGGATGTTTGCTCGTGTTTAACACTTGTCAAAAGATCCAGTGTGTTAATTAAATATTTAATCACACACAGTTAATGTGTGTGTGTTGTTGTTAACAAACTAAACACACGCCCAAACTGTCTGTTCAACATGACGGTCGTAACCATGGCAGCAAGGGAAGTCAGGGCCCTTGTGTATTTTTATTCATTTTCACGTTTGTTATTATCTTTTTATCTGTTTTTATTAGTTATTTGTTAATTGTGTATTTTTTAACTGTAGTTTATGGTTATCGTGATAAACAGGTTTATGTGTTTTTAACCGTCTCATTGTCTGTGGGAGTGTTTTCCTAATTTGGCTGCTAACATTAGCACTGTCAAAACAACCACAATCTCGTGTGTGTGTGTGTGTGTGTGTGTGTGTGTGTGTGTGGCTGTAAATAACCTGAACACAAGTCTTTCCAATGAATAATTACACTGAGAGAATACTGAAACGGATAAAATATTCTATATACCAAAAAAGCTAACATTTAGGTACAAGAAAACCAGGTAACAAGACGGTAAATAATTAATGTGTTATCAAATATGTCTGCTGGGAAAAGGTCATTTTTGGACCTTTTGTCCACTGATTTATGAGTCATGAAGTCAGTTTCAGGAACAATCCGAATTAATGGCAGCAGCCTTCCGTCAGCCACGGAAAAATGAGCCTGAAAAGTTCACGGGAAAAGAGATCAAAGAGGAAAAACGCTGTGATTTTCCTCAAAAGCTTTTCTGTTTTTCTTGCTCCGTATTTTCTAGAAGTTTTCCACTTAAACATCCCACAATTTTAGTTAGCATCTGTACTCACCGTTGATTTATTTAAGATCGCAAATGCGTGACTTTAGCTGTGTTTTCATCTTTAGCACCGTCTAAAGTTACACTTTTAAAGCCCAAAATAAGGCTTTTTACTCCAGGTAAAAGGGAAGATTTATACTTTTAAACGCTCTTATTAGATTTCAACAGCAAATAAAACATGTTCTTATTGATTATTGTTATTTTCTTGATTAATTGTCACACGTGTCCAGCTAGCTTGAACAGAGTCGCTACGGAAAGCCTTTATCTATTTTCCTGATGAATGAGTGTGTCATCAGTGTTGTTTTTTTGTGACACCACGAAATATTAGCCGTTTGTTCCTTTCAGATTCAGAAGAAACGCTTTGAAATCCCAGATTTTTCCACTTTGTCCCGATGAAGCGTCGACTCCAGATTCCCTGAAGTTCAGATGCACCTGCTCGATTCTTTTAAACACGGAACAATGAAATTTTATACGCAGCTTTTCAGTCCCTCCCAGATTTGAGTTGAGCCACGCTAGTTAGCATGTTTTTGGACTCACCTCAAACCTCAAATTTATCAAATGTTAGCGACTAAGGAGGCTCTTGGAAAGGTGTCAGCTGAAGGGATCTGACTCTGCAGAGGTGATTGAGTTCGTGGGAAGCCGCGATCGGATCGCTGCTGTGTGTACGACACTAATCAAAGCCAGATGGGTGAGAGGCCGGTCTCGGCTCGTGTTTGTGTATGTGGAAGATGGTGGGCTCGTGTGGCTCATCCCCACGGACCCAGGACACCCTCCGAGAATCTGGGGAATTCTCCATCTTGTTTCTGTCTGTTTGCGTCTGTAAATGTCACATTCGAGGCCCGTAAAGGCAGATTCACGTACGCGGCTGTAAACATTTATATTGCAGTTAAATTAAAACCCTAATTTTTCTGCTGGTGGTTGACGGTCGAGGCCAATAAAACGGTTTCATTTCGGACTTTTCGGTCGTTTGGTGGCAGAACCAGTCAGTCCAAGCGGCTCCGACAACCAAAAACAAAACAAAAAAACTTTAAGAACAGATGAACCTTCTAACCGAGTCACTGTAAAATAACAAAAATAAACAGGAAAAGTTTTGCTTTTTTTGTTTTTGTCATTTGTTGAGATTAGCATTATGGCTTCTGTTAGCATCCTCTGTAACTACATGTAGAATTACCATTATTGGTGTTTATCGTTTAGAGAAAGAATCTTCTGCAGGGTCAACCGTTTTCATTAACGTGATGGTCCATCCTTTAGGAAGCTAGGCGTCATGACCTAGCCCATCGTTTAGGTCAGAACCCATGTGAGCTTGCAGATAAAAGTGAAGCCGGTGAGTCATAAGTGATCAAAACTGAAAGAAATGTCAACCGAAATCGAATAAATAAAGGAGTTTTCCATTCGCGGGTTGAGTCACACTTTTCCATGAAGTTGACCAACGTAAACGTTCAGTTTTCATGGATTTCAAAGCTCTGAGTCATCGACCTTTTTATTGTGGCTGAGCGGAGCCAGTCGCTAAACTGAAGAGAACTCAACAAACACTCGTCAAAACTGATTTTTGATAACTTCCATTTCGCTGGAAGAGAAGTCGCCGCGGCCGCAAGGCGGAGCTTCATCTCGCTGTTTTTATTCGCTCTGCTGAAAAGAAACATTTTCACCGTTTCACAGAAACACCTGTTTAGATTTCCAGACGGTTTTGGCCCAGAATGAGTCACGAAAACTTTAGGGTCTGGCAAAGATCGCCATGACAGCAGCGTTTCCCAGCATGCCTGGTTAGTCACATAACAGGACGACGGGATGAAAGATCCCGCAAACATATTTTTACAGAGCCAGAAATTGTTCGCAATGATACAACTTCTGGACGCACGCTGTCGCGCTGGGTGTGGCAACCACAACATTGGAGCACAGGGGGCGCTGTTTTCCATCTGCAGAGTTTTATAGTTGTTTAATACGTAACCATTAAAATGCTAAGGTGCAGTTATAGGTGTTATTTTAAAGAATGTTTAAATTTGTGTTTTGGATGTGTCGCCTCATAGCTAGCTGCATCATTGGTGGATCTCTGTGATGGGATAAATATGTTAGCTTGATGCCAACATTTGTTGCCAACAACTTTAACATTTGTGAATTAGCTTGAGCTTTTCCATGTGGTTTTAATTGTTGTTCCTGTAGAATTACAGAAGCTCGCATGCAAATGAACATTTTGTGTGTGTGTGTGTCTGCAGCTGTTTTTGGAATTTCAGTGTCAAACAAGATTAAACCGATTCTGAAGTGCATCAGAGTTGAATTTAGCAGTTTCTCTCTGTTAGCATGCTAGCCCGGCACCTTTTCCATGTGCATAAAAATGTTGCGATCATCACCAACAACTTTATGATGGATAAAATCTGATTCTGATAAGATTCTGGACACTTTTCTTCTTGCGACACTGAAGATTAAACTCACATCATGATGAGGCCACATTTAATCATGTGTAAAAGCAACGTTAACAAATAACAGGATGGTTTTACAGCCGTAAACAGATGTGGAAAATCATCTCTGCCTGTTTTTTTTTCAATGCCTTCTGAGCATGTTATATTTTATTGAAGCCGGCGGGTTTTTATTTTTTGTTGAGAAAATCAGGAGGTATTTATGTTTTATTTTCTGCTTCTCTCTTTCTAGCACAACAAAGATCTAACCATGTCTGCATGGTCTTTAGGTCACCGATATTAACGTGAAACAGATGCTGCGCTATCGCTCAGCTACAGATTAGTCAGAGTAATAAACCGTCTCCTCTGACGCTACTGAACAGTGCTAGCAAACGGGTCTGGAGGGGTGCGTTTGCCTGACCAATGGTGGTGCTCTGGAGGCCCTGACAAAGAGCTAGCCTGGCTACCATTCTGGTTCCTGTGCCACAAGACTCAAAGTGGAGACACTGATCTGTCATCACCGTGGAAACGGGGCCAGACAGTGAAAACTGATGGATGAGCAGTGGTGATGTTCCAGGTATCATTCATCCACGTTAGCCGCCTGCTAGTCAGTGAGCAGAAGTGAAGACTTCTGAAGCCGGGTTAGCAGAGTAAATGCTAATTCTGCTATTCCCCTGATGGCTGTGTGTGAATCTTATTCAAATCCTGAATTTTGCAGAATCAGAGGCATCAGCTCCCAGCAAACGTTCACTCATGACTTTTAGTTTCATAAACTTGTGAGTCACTCGATCATAATATGAGCATTGTCTGACTTTAATCCCGGATCTGTCAGACAGAGTAAAGGTGGATGATTAGTGAATTCCTCAGCTGTTTCTTTAAGGATTATCACACTTTTTCAAAACGCTGCCAACTTCAGCAGCCTAATCCTGTAAATCCTATCAAAAATGACGAATCAGAAGGTCGCGGCAACAGAATGGGGACGGCTGAATCCACAGTTCGAAGACAATGTGCAGTAATATCAGACAGAACTTCCTGTTTCCACCATTATGTGGTAATTAGACAGTTTGAGGCAGTTTTGGATCGTCCCGATGGAGTCAGTGAATCAACATGGCTTCGCCTTGGCCAGTTGCTGCAGTTTGTGACGCGAAACTGTGACGAAGCCCAAATATTTGCTGGAAATATGCTCAGACACGAACCCACCGAGAAACAGCCTTCTCAGAGACAGCTAGCATGTCTCTGCTATGCTAGCATAGCAGCTAGCTAGTTCCAACGACTGCGTTTCTAAGAAGACTCGTTGCTCCCAGAGACAACCGTTTGAATGGAATCCACCATTTCTGATGTCCGAGGCTCCTGCTGAGGATAAGTTATTTACAGGTTTATGCACAAAATAAATGAAAACAGCAGGAATTTGCTCATTTCTGCCTGGTTGTTGTTGCTTCTTTGAGCGGTTCTTAAATATAAAACAGCGTTTGGCTCAAAACTCTGAGACAGAAGAAGTCTGAAATTAGCATCGGGCCACCGACAGACGCAGAACCGAAGGATGTAGATCAAAACGTGATTAAAGGTCAGAGCCTCTTCAAATTACAGGCCTTGCGCAGCCATGTTATTTTCCGTGTCAGGCTTGGACCTGCGGCTCATCCTTCAGCCCTGGTTAGTGGTGGAAGACCTGCAGTCCTGGTTCAGACTGGTGTCCAACGCAGGCCTGTTCTGGTAAATCGGTGGCAGATGTTGGCCAGTTTTGGAACTCTAACAAGAGACGGTGGTTGGTTTTAAATGCTTCCCTTTACTCGAAGAGGTTTCCAGTGCCTCCGGGATGTGAAATAATTCGACTGTTTTCCTTCATTTGGTATTTATTTCTGAGCAGAGGCTTCGTCAAAGGAGCTGTTTGCAGATTCGTCACTGAACTTTGCAAAAAGGGTTTTAGCATTAAGCTGTCTTTGTTTGATCATGATGGCGGCGACCTTTGGCGACCTTTGGCGACCTTTGGCTTTTTTCAGCACGGTTAGCAGCGTGTTAGCGCTCTAAGGCGTACGTGAAGGTGTTAAAGTCGCGTGGCTGTTCTCTTTTTATCTGCTGCCGGCTGTCCTTTGCGTCTGTGTCTTGCTGCCGTTTGCAGCTTGTTTTATTGTGTATTTATAGTTTATTTACTGTGGTTTCATTGTTTTTATAACGCGCCGTTACCACGTGTTTACGGCTCCCGCCTGCAAACATTGCGCAGGGAAGCAGCTTTTAAACAAGCATAAAGAAAAGGATGAGTGTTTGTAAGAGTAAAAACTTCATTTGTTCACAATGTCCAACTGCTCAACCTTCCGGTCTAAAGTCAGGGGCCTCCCGTTAGGCCACGTGACCTCCCTTCTCCAAAGGTCACCCAGGATCCGAAGGGATTTCAACGGTTCAAATGCTGAACCTTTCCAACGCGATGTGACAAAAAGTTCACAAGTTGTAATCAAAGATTCGGAGGGTGTTTTACTGCCGTGTAAATGCCACCTCTGCATGTCGCAGTAAAACGCTGCGGCAGCCTGCGGTGTAACGCTACAAGGTTGCAGGAAGCTTCGCTCGGCTTGGCGTTGCCTGGTAAACGAGGTGATGGGCGACATTTAGAAGCGCTTGAACACATCCTTCTCTTGCTGATAGAGAAGCTTCTCTGTTAGCTTCTCTGTTAGGAGAAAGTGCAGAGGAAGAACAGGTGAGCTGCCAGGTGCCACAAGCCCGAGCCCAGCCGTATTTAAACAGGACGTATTTCAAACAAAGGCTGCATTTTAATACGCTGGCGCCGTGTTTAACGTTGAAAACAGCGTCCTGCCATGGCAACAAGGATGACAAGAGTTCAGCTGCGAGCTGCGTGTTGACCTTACACATGTCACAAATCAGAAGTAAAATTAATGCGGGGATAAAAAAACACGGCAGAAAACATACAACCTTCCGCTTCCTCGTGACGTCAGCAAACCAAACATTAAGCTTTAACAAAGGGAGAATCTGTTTCTACTCCTTCAACAGTTGCTAACAGCAGCTACCGCATGTAAACAAAGCAGAAACATCGTTACGATAAAGTGTCTGAATTCAGAACAGCGTGTTTTAAAGTAAGCGTTCAAAGCACGAGCCTGTGTGATAGTACCCACAATATTTTCTGTGGATTAGCTAAACTAGCGTGGTGTGTGAACCTGCTTCAGGGCTGTCAGCTACGAGCTAACCAACCAAACGTCCTTCAGCGGGTCCAGATTTAGAAAAACTTTTACCGGTGGTGACTTGAGTCTTCTGTGACCTTACTGTTATGATGTTACAGCCCTTTTTGTCGATGTTTTCTAGCTTTTCATTTACGTATCACAGCCAAGTGTAGTTTAGAACATGTCCGGTGGGGAACTTTAAAACGACCTGGTATGCAAAGAATGAATAAACACGTTGATTGCGTTAAAACCAGCTGTATTTCCATGTTTCCCTCTCCGTACACAATGGCTTAATTTTTTTTTAAGACTGAACTGATTTTATGATCAACACAGACTGCTGGATGTTTCCAACACACTGGCTCTGATAATTGCTGGAAATTGTCGTCATTTCAGAAGTTTTTCCAGTTTATACCACTGGGCTGGATTTAAATTGGTCTCGGTTTTCCGTTTTCGACTGATGCTTGCTGCAACTTACCAAAAGTCATCTCAAATCCTTCCAAAAGATCTGGGTGAACTGGAAGTTTACTTGGTTGGCTGTGTCATTTCCCAAATCTCACCTGCCTAACTTGCTGTTGTTTTCTGTCGACTAAATGCAGAATGATGCACAAGTTGACCTAAAACTGCATCCACATTGTTTTAATAAATACAGAAAAAACACCTGATTGCAAAACAACCTGAACTGGGTTAGGTAAGAAGTGATGGGAATTTTTTTTCAGAATTTTTTTGTATTTATTGGAAAAACGTCTTCAAGGAAACCTCACAGTCCAGTTGCACACAGAGCTCTAACTTTGGATACAAATTTATTGTATGACGAATATCTTATAAAACAACTTTAAAAAACAACGAAAATATAAATATAATAATATAAATATAGAAATACTAATTAATATATTTCGTTTCTATGTTATGAATATTGTGTTTTTACTGTAATATGATACGGCGACAAATTTTCGCCTTAAGGTAGACCAGATTGGAATGTCGTCCGCCATTCCACGCCTACAGTGTAATTTGGCCTACATTTGGTCTACCTTAAATCTTTCTGGAGCCGCGCCTCAGTTACACGCGCCTGTGCACCGCCGCACACACGTACTGTGGGACGGCGTCGGGAGCGCGCAGCGGTGGCAGCCTGTCAAATCACAACGGCGGTGACGGAGACTCGGAGGACTTTACCACTTCTGTTACCGCACAAAAGTCACGCCGATCCACGGTGAAAGTACTTAAACGTCACATTTTGAGGAAGTGGTGACAGTTAGCCGACGCGTGACCGACGTTTTGAACAGCTAAATACAAGGAAGAGTTTTTTTTTTTGTTTGTTTTTTCCGCAGAAGCCCAGTCGAGGACTAAAAGGATCTACCGTCAGTCCGACTTTCATTCCGTCTGACTTTAAGGGATGAGAGTGTTGAAACTCGTCCGGAGCGGTTGATTTACAGACTGAGCGCTATCTAACGCCTCTGTTCCGTGTGTCTGGACGTTGTCATGCTGCCGAACACGGCGCTGTACGCGGCGAAGAAGCGGAAGAAGCCGGTCCAGAAAGTGTAAGTTTCACCCCGCAAACACACCGGAATCCCCGCAGGGCTCCGGTGCTGTCCCGCACCGCGTTTGCTGACGAAGCTACACTAATTAGACTGCTTATTTCACGACCCTTTGAGCTGTTTATTCTAAAGTTTTATGAAGGCAGTTTTACACTGACCTCGGCGCTGAGGTCGCAGTTATTGTGTAATAACTGGTTAATAACAGCTTAATGAGACTGTAGTTAACCAGTTATTACGTAATAACAGCTTAATGAGACTGTAGTTTCTGTTTCCTCACCGTGCATTTCGTGGATAAACGTGTTTTTATACATTTAAGCTTTGCAAACGAAGTCGGTGCAGCAACTTTAACTCCAAATCCAAGGTTATTAGTTGCTTTCCAGCTGAATCCCTCTCATCATAAGGTTCATGGATGTGCAGAGTTGACCCTACAGCAGCTCTGCAGACCTGCAGAACCTCTCCTTTGGTGGTGTTTAAACCTACATTAAGCCCGATTTACTTTCTCTTGTATGACTGTGAAGTTTCTTTGGGATTTTGGTTGGATGGTGCTGTTTTGCAGAGGGGTGGACGGTCCCAGAGCTTCGCATGCATTTCAGCTAATTTTAGGATGCACTTATCTTCTCGAACTTTGCTCTGGGGTCACCGGGCATTCGGAATAATTCTATAGCATGTAAGAGATGTAAAAAACGTAATAAAGATGTAGTTAATGTTACAATAGTCCTTCAACAACAATTTGTGTTAAAACAACAACAATGTGCTAGACAGTGAAACAAGCCTGAAAATTACCTGAGTTAAATTGTAAAAACAATGGGGGCGGATGCACAAAGTAATTCCGAAAACAACTACGGTAGTTAGCGTTAGTTTGTGTTGACGTTGATTTGATTGGCAGTATTTCTGTTCTGGTTAACTCAGGGTTCCAGACTAAAGGGTCGTCAGGGACACCGACCAGTCCGGCTGCAGTTTTAGCCAATCGGGTTGCAGCACATGCCCGTTTTCCCCGTCGCAAAACTTCCTTTGAGTTCTGGAGGTGAAAAAAGGGCAAAGCTGAGATGAAACAAGTTCACGTTCACTGGGTTTGACTGACACTTGTTAATAATAAACCTAAAAAGCTGATTTGCTTACTGAAAAATGATCATTTAAAATCTTCAAAGGTATTAGCCTCTTTGTAAAAACTTGACGGTGCTGAAAAGAACCCTGCCCTGTTAAAGAGCAGTTTAAGCTGTAAACAACATTCTAGTGTCGGATTCTTCTTAGAACCAGATTATTCTGCTAATCTACTAACGTGACGCTAGAACAAAACCTTTTCGGAGCAGCGATCCTTTGAAGTAGCATAATTACATGTTCTAATTGTGTATTCCATGTAGCCGTTAACCTTTAAAGTAGGTCCTCTTGCTTCTCTCTTGAGAACCCTTAAACTGTAGTAAATTAACTTAAACCTTATGTGATGGTGGGACACGAGCTTTGTGGATCTGCCAAGAACCTGTAAAGACCTTCAGTCCTCGTCGATTCAAAGAATTTCTTAAATGCCTTGCTGAAAAGTTCTCAGTTCAGGGATGCTAATTTTTCAGTCCTCTGATATCGAGTAAGGATCATCTAATACCAGTTTGCCTTATAAAAATAATAAGAGAAGATTGTTCTTCACAGGCCCAAAATTCCCAACCCAAAACACCGAATTATATTGAGCCTTATACCTTTGAACCCACGGCAATCAGCGAAACCCAAGTGTTAGCCTGTTGAAGTTACAAACAAACAACACGGCTAACCTGCCATTTTCCACTTTAAAATCCACTTCCTGCAACAAAACGTGGCTCGTTTTGTTTAATCTACTTGCACTTTGTAAACACACTTGCTTTGCTAACGCAGTGCGCTCTCCCCGGCCCCCTACAGGCCCACGCTGGTATAACACATCATGTGACAGGACCCATCTGGCCCAGTTCAGATAGTTATTTATTGTGGGTCTAAATTCCTGTGGCTCCAAGACAATTCTTCAAAGCCTGCCAGAAGGAAAATGACTTAATTATGTACTAAAGTATGGTACATGGTTCTGGAACACGGGCAGCACCGTGGCGAGGTTCTGGTGTGGACGGTTCGTCCTAGAAATGTCCAGTGAGAACCTCTGAGCTGAACTGTCCTCCTGAAACTTTACTGCTTTGCGAACTGGAACTTTTAACAAGCCGGACGAGAGTGTTAACTGCTGCGCGCAGAACCGCAGGTCCGAGCAGAGCGCCGGGCCAGAACCCTGCCAGAACCGTGGTTTCAGCGTGTGTGTGGTAGTACCTGCATTAATCATAATCAGGACGTGGAGCGAGCGCGCTCTCACGCGATGTTTCCACGAGGGAGGAGGGAGGCAGGGAGGATGGCGTAATCTGAGACGCTCTCTGTTTTTTTCTCCTCCTCCTCTGACTGCCACAACATACTTTTTTTCCTGTCTTTCCTTCTGTCTCTGTGTGTTTTCTTTTTTGGGGCGGGTGGGGTGGGGGTGGGGGGGGTTGTGTCTTTTCTCCCTTAACACAAATTAACATATTTCTGTGTCACGCAAATGTTACACAAGTCTGCCGTGTTGCCTTGGCTCGCTTTTTAGGAAAAGTTGCTCTTATGGAGTTTGTCCCTTTTTTGTTTGTTGAAGTTGGTGGAGTGAGTTGTGTGTGTGTGCATGTGTGTGTGTGGATTTAAACGAGGTTTGTAGCCACCAAAAAACGCCAAAAACATATTTCTGTTCCTAGACGGACGGAAAAATAGGTCAAGACATGCGGATCACATCTGAGGTGTTCAGGAACCCGCCTGCCTGAGGTGCTGGGGTGGGTTTTGGGGGTTAGAAGACGGCTCCGACCTGTGCAAACACTCCAACAAAGCGCTTGTCAAAGGAGGCCTGAAGCAGCCCGTCTGAGGTCTGATCAGCAACAAAGTGATTTTCACACGGTTTCTTTGTTTTAACTTTGAAATAAAAGAATAACAGAGCAGCGGAGGCCGCAGGTGAACCGGCCATCAGGTCACTTCATCAAAGTTCTGCACACTTTGGTTCCTTTATCACCTGTTTTCCTGCCACTTGTGCCCCCAGTCTGTCCTGTGGTGCAATTTGTTTGTCCAACTTGATTTTCTGATATCACCATGGTAACTGCTAAACTAGGTTATGTTTGAGAGAAGAGGCTCATAATGTTTAAAATTCTTTCCTGTGAAAAGCCCTTTTTTCTTGAATTTCTTGAATTTCTTGAATTCAGTTGTCGCTCAGGAACCAGTTAGCAGCACTGCTGTAGCTGCATTTATAATCTGATTAATTTGATTGCGTTCTCTTTGGTCCAGTAAATATTAGCCAATTCAACCTTTGAGTTTAAAAAACACAACATTCTTTCAGGTTATTGATTAAGCCACAAGCAGCGTAATTACCCCGAAACTTGCTTCTTCATGAATCATTTATGCAAATAATGTACAGTTTCATTCATCTGTTTTTTTACAATTCTATTTAAATATCTAACTTAACTTCCATGCTAATCATGGAGCATATTGATTCTTTCCTGTTCTAACATGTCCGCCGGTCTGTTGCTAAGTGATGCGTGGCGCTTCTTGAAAATCTGAGCGTGATGGCAGATGTAAACAGGAAAGGACGCAGCTCGAGGTTCCTGGTTGCATGATTGTCCGCAGGAAGAACAGCCTGCTGATAATCTTGACTTTGGTGCCTGTTAATGCTCCAACAATAGCACTGAGTGGCTTGTAGCGTCGTAGCGTACCGCGGCTGATGAATCTATGCACATGCTGCTGACGTTAGCGGTGGACCCTCATACGAAGTGTTGATGCAAACTGGAGCGCTGGTGTCAACTTCCTGAGTCCCTACACACAAACACACACACACACACAGACTCTTTTTCCCGTATCATAACTGCAGCAGCAACCACGTGCTAATATCATCTTTCTAATATCATATTTCACTTCTTTTGTCCTACAAAGGTGTTGTTGCCCCGTCGCAGACAAAAGTCCTTTGTGTGAATGCAAGGAGGTGTTTCAACAAATCCCACTCTCCCTCTCTCTCTTTCACACACACACATGCACACACTCTGTGTGCACACATATACAGTATAAATGATAAACACGCCCCTTCCAGGACAGATTTGGTACATAAAGCCAGGAGTAACAACACTGGCTGCTCATTGTTCTGACGGGGGGCGGGGAGGCGGGGGGGTGCTGTCAGGAATGCAGCGATAGTCATCTCGCCTCCATCTCAGATATGTCGTATTCTGGCGTATTATTGGAAGCAGATGTCGTACTTACAGCAGCGAGGAAAAGAGAGCCCGCGTCCACATTTTACACATTTACGTAACAGCCAGAAACTGCCGCGTTCAACAGCTGGAAGAGGCCGTCAGGAGGAAGACATTTGGTTTTTGAAGAAGGAGGCTTGTAAAGAATGCACGTCAGTGGTTGTAGCTACTTTTCATTAATATTCTGTTAAGCATTTGTCAGCGTTTGGATGGTGCAGCGTCGGCTGGCTGTTGCTGTTGAGATCGTTCATGTTACAGATGCAAGAAGCCATTTGTGACCCTTGAAGGTGCCACCAGGCAGTCAGGAGGTTAATAGGTCAAAGCCACAGTGCCTAGAAAGTATGCAGTCATGCAGGTGCACATACTGTGTGCGTGCTCGTGCGCACACGGGCACACAGAGTGTTGTTTTCACAATTGGCCTCACCTGACCTTAAATCCCCCAGCGGATTGGTCGGCAGGAACATCTGAAGCTGATTTAAGCCGAGGAGCTGCAGACATGCAGCTGCTCTGTGTGAGGCCGACCCGTAACTGGGAGGTCACAGGTTCCGTTCCCACAGCAGCGGCACGCCGAAACCTGAGCGGCCCGGGTTCAGCGCCGATCGATGGACAGGACGGGCCTCCATAAATGTGAGCTGTTGTTGTTTAACAGCTCAACGGTCCAAATTTTTCACAGGCTTCCGAAACAGTAGTGACGTTGTTATTTGGACGCTGGTTGCCATGGCAATACTTCTTTAAGTATTTAATGAATGATACAAATAATAACAATCTGAGATAAAAAAAAAACAGGAGCTGGATCAGAGATTAGAGTTAATTGGTGTTCACAGATGAATTAAAACTACATTTTATTTGCAGAACGTGAATGAGTAGATCTGTAAAATGTTTTTTTTTTTTAATTCCCCCTCTCTGGATGTGACCAGCAGAGTGTGGTTAAAGCGATTGGATCGCCACAGCGCTCCATCCTCCATCCCCCCCACCTCCGGTTCTGATTAAACCCCAGCCCGGCAGAAAGCGGGCCGAGGTATCTCTAGGCTGGTTTTGAGGTGGCTCCACAGCGTCAGAGCTTCTCTGGGGGAAAGAAAAGCCCCTCTGTGGAGCCAGAGTCTGCTTTGAATTACAGATGAGACGCTGGCGGTGCTGCTGCCAGTTGCTGGAGCTCAGTTCCAGATCGGATCAGCTAAACAGCTGAAGCTCTGTTATGGCAGAGCCACGTATAAAAATATTATTAGAAACTATTTCACGCGGCGTTGCTCTGTGTTGCAGTCAGATTAAAAAAGCAGAACCTGAAGATCTGATGTGTGAAGGTGTGAACACGGGCTTCAACAACGTGTTAATTTCAGATCCTCGTAGCTGAAAAACAGACCCACACTAGCCTAAATCAGGGCTGAATGTCCAAAGAAGATGAAAAGTCTTATTCATATTTACTCAGTGTCTCCAAGTTAGCCTCACATGGCCAGTAGTGTGTTTTAAAATGACTTTCCTTTTGAACGAAGGGCTTCATCAGGGCTGTGAATCTAGTTTCGGTGCTGCTCAAGTCATAAACAAGTCCTGAATAGGTTGACAGCGGGCTGCAGACCTGGTTCCCACGGCAACATTGAATGCTCCGGAGAGACAAAGGCGATCCGTTATTTTCCAGTGGATGATCCCTTAAATCCCACGTATGAAGCAGCGCCGAGGGACCGCTACTTAATCTCATATTTAGGTTAGAAACCTGCAGATCAGTGAACCCAGTCAGGTTTCTCTGCACCGCCTTCAGTAATTCCACACAACCCTTTAATCTCTGAGATTACACAGGTCTCTTCTCTGTTTCTGTGTGTTGACTTCATTTTTTGGTCCCACCAGCCCAAAACCGCCTCCTCCCGATGGCATCAAGTCCAACCCGTCCAAACGCCACAGAGACCGGCTCAACGGGGAGCTGGACAAGCTCACCAGCCTGCTGCCCTTCACCGAGGAGGTGCGGACCCGCCTGGACAAGCTCTCCGTGCTCCGCCTGAGCGTCGGATACCTGAAGGTCAAGAGCTTCTTCAACGGTGAGCTTCCTGGTTGTTCCTCACAGGTTCAGATGACACATCGCTCTGTCCAGGTGGTTCCTAAGTTAATGTGTCTCAGGACCCTCCCAGGTCAAAGGTCTTTGCTTGAAACGCGATAGTATGAAAAATGAGATGTTGTTGGCATCGTTCAGGGCTGAAGAGTCCAACTAAAATATCCATTCTGAGCCTTTAGACTCCGGGTTTGGTCATGTTGATTTTCCTAAAGGTGCAAGAAGCCCAACTGTCAAACATCCTGCTCACATCAGCCTGGGAGGTACCAGTCTTTCCAGTCTGCCAGTGCTTCATACTGGAGCAGAAAGTTGTTTCAGGCTGAAACCAAACTCCTATCAACAGACACGGCGTTTAATTAAAGACACGTGTAATTAGACGCAAAGGAGGAGACGGCAAGGTTACAAGTCAGATGCTTTTTCAGTAACATCTGACTGACCGCGCAGAGCGGTTACCACGGTTACCGGGCCTCTTGTTTGTTTTCCAAAGTCGACTGTAATTATGTTAAAGAGGGGACGAGGATGTGATGCAGTCTGAATAAAGGCCGAGAAGAGAGAAGCACGAGGCAGGGAGCCCTGGAGCTGGCTGAGCAGCCTCCAGCTTCCAGCCTCCACCCTCCAGCCTCCACCCTCCAGTTTCCAGCCTCCAGCTTCCTCACATTGTTCCGCTGCTGCTGCCTTTGTCCAGCAGATCTGCCGTCAGATCCAGACAGCCTCCAAGACAAGGCTCCTATTTACAGAGCAGTGGGGGGGTGCGTCTGCAGCGCAGAGGTTATCTGAGTGTGTGGCCGTGCAGTGTGTCCCGCCTGGCCCACTGTGTGGAGCCCGTCTCTTTGGCAGCAGGTGTGAAGCGGAATGTAACGTGACTGATTTACTCCTCATTGCTGCAGAACTGTTTCCACTACCAAGAAGGCTTTTATTTTTTTTTAAACTTGTTTATCACGAGCAGCTTTCTGCAGAGACGGAAATATGAAAATCCAAATAGTATCTGACTATTTAGACAATCTTGGTTCAGATCAGGCTGCCAAAACAGTGATAAAGAGAAGAGAAGGAGAGGTATCATCACGTTAAAGCTGCTGTGTTGGTTCAGGATCACAGAGTGTGTGCACTGCCACCCAGCCCTGCAGGTAGGGTCTGATCCACCTTTGCTCCGAGAGGATAAAAGGCCCAACACAATTTTCCATGCAACTCGTGCATGTGACTGGCCCCAAACCGGTCTTTGCGTTAGATTCTTATTAAAATTCTTATTTTCATTTCTGTTGCAACATCCTGCACAGCTGCACTGAGCTCATACTTTCGGCTCTGACGGGTCTTCGGCGGAGCCTCAGCCCCGTCTGTAACTGAGCACATCTCAAACAGGCTTTGCTGAGCCAGAGATAAGATAAACCGCGCTGATCGGAGGTCCGATTGGCCCCGGTGACGTACCCTCGCGCTGGAAAAGAGCCGCCAGCTCTTTATTCTCGTGCGTATTCTCAGCTGTATAGAAAAATGAACTGGACCACCCTATTTCTTGGCCGCTACTCCCTTCGCTCTCCCTCCCACTGAGCCCCACCCTTTTCCTGTGGTGGCCCCTGCGAGCTCCCCGGGGGCTGTTTTTCCTTCAACTATTCAGCCTTTTCCTCTGAAGCTCCTCCCGCCTCCGCCGTTCCTCCATCTCAAACAAACGCTGCAGGAGTCCAGTTTGTTGTTGCAGCGGGCAGGCCTGTTCGCACGGCAGGCCCGCACCAGGACAACTCCGAGCTTTATGCATTCATGAGACCCCGAAACACAGAAAGGCCTCGCCATGTTCTTCCCCGCTTCAAAGGACGGCCCCGACTGCCCATCAGAGCTCATCTGCAGCACATTGGACTAACCTCATTACTGAGGGTTCTGTTTAATGACTGGCTTGTTTTCTTTGGATCTTTTCACCATTTTTGGATTCTTTCTTCCCAGTCTGAGCTCTTTCGTGTTGTCTGTGCTCCTTTTGAGGTTGTTCTTGAAGCATTCTGCTTTTGCAAGCTTTCAAAATAGTGTCTTCTCCCTGCTGGTCTTAGGTTTTCATAAGCAACTTTCAAAGTGAGTTTATAAAGCAGTCCAATAAAAGCCAGCATTACAGTCAGGAAATGGTTGGAAATCAGCGGAGCACCTCAAGATTAAAGGACAACATCAGGCTAAAAGAAAAGAGCAAAATATGTCACGTTAAAGCCATAGAAGTCCATAAAACGCAGTTTTACGAGGTAAAGCCGATACTGGGACAACACAACTTCTAAAGCTCAGGTTTTATGTAGGAATAAACGGAATTAGAACCAAGACCTGTTCTTGTCTGACCCACCACAGACCGAAAAGAAGATACAACACTCAGATATGCTGATTTTAACTGCGTCATAGCTTAAATTCAGAAAATTGGTTCCCATCTATGTCAAATACACTAGATTTAGCTCCACTCTGTGGTTTTAATCGATGATCAGAATGGCCGAATAATTCATTCATGTGATAATGGCAAACGTTTCCAAATGTTCTGATCTCTTTTTGTCTTTTTGTAGAAGAATTGTCTGTATTTTGTGACTAATGTGGGGACAGCAGGCCAGGCGTCGTCAGCCAGGAAGTGGCTTTGATATTCTTAGAACCCAGACTGAACATTTCCTCGCCTCAACCTTAGTATTTAGCAAAAAAAAGCGTATTTTTTACGCAGAAATACAAAAATTTTTAGATTGTCCCATGCTGGATGAAGTCCAGAAAACGTCCCGGGGCTCAGAAACGTGGATACGAGAAGCCTTCACACTGTTTCGTCGTCCCCCTAACGCAGACGTGAACGTAACCTTTGTCCACCGGCTGGTCTGAGGCCGTCCAGGCGCCGATGGCACCAGGGCTTTCTCAATGAGATCAGTCTCCCGGAGGAATTTTGTGCGGGTTGACGCATCTGAAAATGACGCTGAGATCAAGTAAAAATCTTCGTCGGCTCGTACATCATCCTTTGGCTTGGCCTTAGCCCCGCCTCCCCTGAAGAGGAGCCGCACGAGTGGCTAAAATATCTGGTTTCTTGGTAGCGTTTCAACCTGAGGTCTGGTTCGTAGTCTAAAGTTCTTCTTCAAGAATATGTGATTCTTGTCCTGGGAGAGGAGTCCATTTGTCTGCTGGACGATGGGGAGAAAGTAAGACTCTTTGTCCCAGTCTGGCCCCGCTCCCCCCTGCCCTGAGCCGGGCTGCAGGACAGGGCCGCTGGGAACTGCCTGGAGCTTTGATCCCATGACCAGCGCTCACAACACCAGCATTGTTCTTACTCTCTTCAGACCCAGACCTCCCTCGTCTCCTTCTTTTCACTTCTCAGTATTTCAGAATGAAAAATGGCATCGACAGGGAAAAGCAGTCGTCTCCAACGCGCCGCAACCTCATGTGACTTGACCTGGTTTCTTCGTTTTATATAAATGATTCAGAAACATCTGATTGAAGTGCTTTATAATTACGCCGCGGCCCTTTTCGCTTCTGCTGCGTCCTCAGTTTACATTTCTGAAGCTCTGCAAAGATCTCAGCCTTCCGGAGAGCTGACAGGTGTGAAAGAGACGAAATGCAGATTTTCCCGCCTGTCTTCCTGAAACGTTGGATTCGAGGCTTTTTTTTTGTTTGGGTTCTGTTGATGAGGCCCCAGCAGAGGAGATTTCTGGCCGTGGCGAGTGCAATTTGTGGTCTTATAATAGCTCGAGCTGCTTGGCTGAACTTCCCTCCTCTGTTGGGCCTCGGAACACTCAGGAAACACACACACACATGCACATTTTCTCGTCTTTGTTACACAGTCGGGACTCTCTCTCTCTCGCTCCTGCATGCCTTTTCCAGATGTGTCTCAGTGTTTTGAGCTTCAGTCTGTAGTGACTGCTCTGTCTGAACCATGTGACCTGTCTGACCTCTGAACGGTCTAATTTTAGAGGACGGGGGGTTGCAGAATAAAGGCTGGTTTATAAATTGCATTTTCCAAGTGACCTTGGCTGGATGATTTTGTGATTTTGGCTTAGATGTTCTTGCAAAAAGTGAACCAGCGCAGAAGAATGAGACAGTTACACTTCTGCAAAAACTGATTTTCTCAGCCGACGTGCAAGCGCAGCAGTTTTGCAGGAGTTGATGAACACCCTGACCCAGTTGTGCCGCCACTTCTTCCTTGACAGTGAGCACTAGAGCAAAAATCATCAGAAAAAGAGCTGTGAGGTGCTGCCGCAGGAGACCTGTGACGTGCTCGTGCTCGTGCTCGTGATCAGACCAATCAGACGCTCAGTGAAGTCCAGGGAGACCTGCAAACATGGCAGCATATATTACTAATGTGGATTACTGTATTCTCACCTGCGCAGGGTCCCGGATTAATTTGGACGTGATAACGTCGAACCTGCAGACCCTCTGCACAGAGGATCGCAGTCTAAACACAGCAGACAGCCGTTCCTGTAGGAACCTGCCCAGGCATCTGGGGAACACCGCCATTACATCTGCATGTGTGTGTGTGTGTGTGTGTACACGAGCTATAGAAACCAGCAGAAGCCTGCAGCTCGCACCTTCTTTACTTTGGCCTCATTTCTGGTCCTTTGATGCTTTTGTGTCTGTGGCTTTAAAGGATGGAAACTGAAAATAAATTAAATTCTGTCGAATTCTGGGTAAGTCTGTTTGGGCGAGGAGATTTCAGGTAAATTATTGTAAAAATAACAAGCTTGGAGGGATTTTTACAAACTAAACTTGCTCAGACATACAGTCTGGAGCTACAAACCAGATGATATGGAAGGTAAACAAACACGATACACACATACACACATGATACACACATACAGTTCCTGTGTCGATGACACAGGAACTGTTATTGACTGAAGAGAGGAGAGGAGAGGAGGGTAGGAGAGGAAAGGATAGAAGCAACCATGAACCAGGGGTGAGAAGGAAACTTTTCAGAGAGCATTAGCATTAGCTTGAAGTCTATTCTGGATTTAATGGCCAGCAGATGATGGGAGGCTTTTCCAAAAATACTGCAGACAGCCTGAAACCTGTGGACGAGCACGTGTAGACAAATCTGCATTTGCACTTGAGTCACTGTCTGAAAAGTCTGTCAATCTGAAAATTGCAGATAAATTGGCAGTTCCAGATCAGGCTAATTGTGTAATTAATTGCCTAGGCAGCAGGAAATGACCTTGATGGAAACGGTTAATAATGGCAGTCCCAAAGTTCCTGTGAGGGGAAAGTCCTTTCTGATTGGTGTTCTTCGTCTCCAAGCTGTTTCCCTGAGGGAGACGACTGCAGCAGCACTAGTAACAACCAAAGAGCCTCTGTCTGCACCGACGGAGCTCTTCCTGGTGTGTTACACATCTCACACCTGACAGCCTGCTCTCTTTGCGCCTGATGATTGCAGAGAAGCTGACGTTGAGTCACCGTCTTGAAAATCTGGTGGTGTTCAAACACCGGGTTCTAATTCTGCGAGACCAGATTCAGATTTGTATCTACGCTGTGCAAACGGAGCATTTGCATTTATTAAAAACTTGTTATGCCCGCAAGAGAGCAGACGTTTGTTCACGTGGGAGACGAACATGGATACACATTCAGACAGAAGGAGCGAATTTGGGGAAAAAAAGCCTCCATTTTACGCCGCGTGGTGCAACGTCAAGATTGCTTAAACATCAAACCTGCATGAACATCAGTGAGAAACAAGCGTGAGGAAGCTGGTATCTCTGGCGCTTTTCAACGTTGCAGAATCTGATGAGCGATAACAGCACTGGGCAACTACTGCAAGAAAAACGGATGATGCCTCACAAAGGAAACCACAAAAAACATCTTCAAAACTCCAGAAAGGCTCCGTATTTCTCAAGATTCTTAGTTTAAAACATCCGCAAACACGCCAGAATTAATAAAATGGTAGATTAGGCGGGAAATGACGGCGAGAAAGAGCTTTTGTATTCATGCGAATATGTGGGATGAATGTTCAAGTGAACCCAGAGCTCCTGTATGTGTCAGTAATTCAGGGGAAACCTGTAAAACACGTTGACTAATCTCTCTTTTGCGTCTTACAGGAAGTCAAGTTTGTCAGAGGAAGTCAGGGCGGGAGGAAGCGCCTGGGGGGAAAGTCATGGTGCAGGGAAAGGTGTCTGCTAACCTCTGATCCAGCCACAGCTGCGACAAAAGGGGCTGAATGCGGCTAGGATTAGCAGAAAAGACAGGCATTGTTTTACAGAGAAATCACAGGACAGGATGTGTGCGCGGCCTGCGGCGTGGGGTGTCTCTGCTCTCACAGGAACACAGTGAACGTGTCTTTGTCCAAATATGAGCAGGACGGAGAGAAAATGTGAAGCGATACCTGCCAAACACTTTCTGGATGATGAGCTCACGCTTTCAACGACACGAAAGCAGCTGATTTTAAATCTTCAGCAGAGCTAATTAATAAAGAGCCTGTGGTGGATTCCAAACCCCGGCCAACCCTCGTGCACCGCTCAACATCCCTGCTGCACATTGCAGCACTTTTCCATGTGATCGTTTGACATTTGGTGACTGTTGCATGTTTCTGTCTGAGAAAGGCATCAGCAGTCGTCATCGCATACCAAAGGAATCTGTTTTCATGCACATGACTTCGCTGTTTTCAGCTGCAGGGCCCAGCCAAAGTTAGCAGCAATTAATCGTCACTCTTCCCACAAAATAAGCAGATAATTAGGCAAACAATGTCCCTTGTCCAGATAAATATAACAGTTGTTTATGCTGTCATCTTGTGACTAAATTGCTGACTAATTTGACCACAAGATGAGCTTGATTAGTCACCTCCTGTTTCACGGTTGCTGGAAAAGCAACGTTTCTTAGTTCCCGGTCGACGCTGCTCGTTAGCCAGTGTTTGCGTTTACATTTGAACAGTTTTCTGAGGTGTTCAGCGGGAGTGTTCCCTTTTGAGTTTTGAGTCTGAATTGAGTTTATCACTCGAACTGTGAAGAAAATGCCAGCGATGGTCAGACTTTGTTGAGCTAGCTAGCTACATGGCTAACCTCACCAAATGAAGCGTGGAAATCCAAAGCAATGGTGTTTTAACCGGTGGTTGGCGGTTACGTTGCATTCGTGCTATGATTTATTAACTCTGGATTATAATTTCTGATTTGTCACACAGTCGTGCTCTCCTTCTTTCTGAGAAGTCTCATGGACGACAGCAGCTTTGCAGGTTTCACACTCAGTTTTCTCTTTGTTGCAGAGACCACAGAGCAGAGATGCTTTATATCGCCTGTAGGTCAAATCCAGTCAGTCCTTCTATTAGCAGACTTTTTTTTTAAGAAGTTCCAGAGTCAGGATACAGTTACCGAGCTGTCATGATCTCATTTTCCTCAGAGGAACAAGCTGCTTCCTGACTTCACTTCCTCTTCGTCGGCCCAAATCTGTCGCTCAAAGTTAGCGTCTCCTCTCATTCGATAATCTGTTGATAGATGTCTCTTGTGTAATGAGAAGCCGCTGCCAAGAGGGTTGATTACTCAGAGAAGCCTTCCAACAATGACGGTCATTCACGTAATGGCGCTGACCGGGACGCTCGTTATCAGAGCGGATTATTTTGCTGCACTTCTTTTGAACCGGTTTCCTCATTGTGGTGGGAAGATAATAACACACAAGTCTAATATTACACTTTCATTAGGAGAGAAGGTCAGCTTAACGGGTTAAACCTGCTAGGGAAAAGCAGCGCAACGGTTGGTAAGAACACTTGAGACTGTTGTGGAGGCTCAGGACTCCCCGTGCTGGCACTGCGCGTCTGGAGCTGCAGGTCCGCTGCGCTTTTAATGACAGGGAAGTGAGCTCGCTTAGCTCTTTATGGTGGAAAATTACTGCTCGGCTGTGGGCCCCACCCCCTCGCCTTGTGAATGAGAGTTTACATAGGCTGTGAGGCAACTATGTGTGGGCCATTAAAGGAAAGGAGAGGCCGCCACGCTGCCAATGAAGGTTTGATGCAGCAGGAACTTGCTCCGCCGCTCAGCACAACAGCCTGACTTGTGTGAGCGAAAGACTCGCCGTCGACTTCAGTCCAGACTTTTATATCCTGGTATTTGCCCCCTTTTTTTAGCAGGCTGGCTAATCTCAGCAGCAGAGACACAATTTACTGCTAAATACCCCAGAAGTGGGGAAAAAGCTGGCTGGAATCAGCGGTTTTGGAGCTGTGGCTTCTGGGTAATGTGTTGGGTTTTACACTTGAATCTTTCCAGATGAGAAATTAGATGTCTAACAAGATATTCAACGCAGTTAGCGACGCAATAAACAGAGCAGAATGGGGCTTCGAGTCGTCAGCTCTTTGTTTTCCACTTATCGCGCCTCCTGTCTTTGTTAGGGAGGGTTTCAATTCGCTTTCCAGCACAGTGCAGCATAAATGTCAAAAGTTCACCTTCTCCGACGCTGGAAATGTGATCGTCAGCGGGGCAGACAACAAAGATCGCCGTGGAGACGAGCTGCACACAAATGTAATCCGAAGCTGGCATCGCCCTCCACCTACACTCATCTTTTCTATCTATTGTTTTTTTTCCCGTCTTTTCTTCAGAGATACTTGAAGGCAAAGCATGACCACAATGAAAAAGCCCATGGGAGAACATTTCCCTTAGTCCCCCTCCCATTTTTCTGGCTGTTTCTGTCATCATTTCTGGGAATATTTTTTAATCTCTGAAATCAGAGTTGTGTACTTGACAGAAATTTGTGCCTCAAGCTGGTTTAAAGGAAAGCCGGCCTGTCGGGCCAGGCCTGAGCTGCCAGCGGAACTCTTTTTTTGTTTCTTTTATCGTGGTTTTTGCACCAGTGTGTGTCAGAAGGCTCAGCGGCTGTGATTGTACGCCAGGAAAGTTCTCATTCGGGGAAGAATGATTTCTCCCAGAGGTGAGAGGGAGGATGTCAGGAAGATTTAGCATCGTAATACATTTACAGGAAACCATCTTGTGGAAAAGCTCCAAGTCATATTTGTCATCAGGCATCGTCTGCAGCGCTTAAACATCGACCCGCTCTTACCCTAGTCTGTTTCCACTTCTAGTTTACAGCTCTTGGTCATTTGCCTACATATTTTAAAAGATATGCCTGTTGCAAAGATTGCGAGATTCACGGGCATGCTAGCGTGCTAAAGCTATAACAAATGTGCAGTGGTTGCCTATGGTTCATCAGACTGTTCAGAGAAAAAAGCTCAGCACTCGAGTAGTTGTTTCCTCTGAACTACCACAGGTGGACGTGCGGTTATTCTGCTTCCTGTCCATCTGAATGTTCTCTCCTTGAAGTGGTCAACTTCAGGAAAACTGAGGAAAAAAGGGATCAGGGAAAATCTCCTGAGCTTTACTAAATGCCCTCCCAGACTGGGAGTGGATTCACCCCAGCTGTTCGCCCCGTAATGAAGAAATTGGTGCAGCCCAGCTGCACAGTTGTAGTCTGGCATCCTGAATGTAGCCATGCTCACCAGCTGGCCTTCCGTCCCGCTACCATCCTCCCCGCTAGCATTCCCCTGTGCTCACGTGCTCGCTGTTGCACCTGCTGTGCACAATTTAAACAATTCCAGCTTTATTTTTGTACAGTGAGAGGAAGTAGAGACGAGGCGTCCATCTTTGTCAGCTCATTATTGTGCGCGTACTCTGATTGGCTGTAGGTCAGAGAACTCTAAAAGCAGCTGGATTGAGTTTGTTTTCATAAATCTTTAAAAAGCTAGTGTAAAGTAAAGGTATGAATGTTTTCATACATCAAGGCAAACCTTTAGACTCAACAGAAACGGTGGCAGAGAAATCGATTATGCGGCTAATCGTTAGCAGTTGTCCGTGTATAGATCCGTGTCGGAATCTTGCGGTCATGAGGTCCATCTGGATAAAGCAGAGAAATGAGGTCATGTCTGGTGTTGTGGATGAAAACGCTGGGCCTACATCCCGGTTCTGAGCGCCCATCTTGTCCTCGTGTTTACATACTTCGGCTCCTGCAGATGAAAGCAGCTGGCGCCTCCATCCAGCTGGTTCAGACAAGTCGGCAAACCGGCCTTCCTCGCCGCCGGGCCCCGACACCAAAACAAAGGCTGTAGTTGTGTAACCACTGCACACACCAGAGAGCGCCGCTTTAACTGTTTAGCTTCGCACAGGAAGTAAATGTCAATATAAACTGAATCTGCGAAGCACAACTGCAAATGTGGGCTGTTTACTGAAAATATCTGCGAAAGTTCAAGCTTTTTTAAACTCATACACTTGTTATAGAAGATATTGTAGCCTAAAACATGCTACATTTAGCTTCTTTTCTTTTTCCTTCCTGACAATGTGTCTTTTTACAGTTGTAGGTGGATCACTTATAAAAAAAAAAAAACAAAAAAAAAACAAAGTAGTAAAAAATCTGGATTAACAGAAACAAAAAAAAAAACCCGGGGCGATTTTAGTTAATAGACCATAAAACCAAATTAGCTTCTTTTGAGGTGTGATGGCTGATTTGAGCTCTTTAACTGATACCTTCTTGGTCAGTCTGGCTCCATATAAGCGCAGGAGTATTTGGAGTGGTGTGCACGTGTGGCGTCTCACATTACCACCAGGCTCCTATTTTAGCAACTGTGCTGTGCAACAAAGGGTGTGTCTGTGAAGATCCTGCAATGCATTATGGGCGACTGAGCAGGTCGCTAATCCCAAATATGGCTCGAATGCTTATCTCCCGCAAAGTGAGGCGATAATCCGGAATTCTTCTGCCACTCCAAACCAAAGTGTGGAGCAAAAGACAGGTTGCATCATCCAGGTGATTTTTGAAGAATGAGATAATCACTTATTTACACCTGATATTAGCATGTTAGCGTATTTAGCCTTGGTTTCATTTGAGCTGCCTCGTGCACATCTTGACCTGAGTCTCCACTAAACTGCGCCTCTTTATCTGCGATCAGTGTATGTGTGTGTGTGTGTGTGTGTGTGTATCTTGACGTATCTTGGGATAATTCCACGTTGAGGCTTCAGAAACCCACAGTGGTTACAAACTGACATAAATGAGAGCAAAGTGACACGTAATTAAGAGCCGAAGGTGTCGCATCTTGTTCATCCTGCAAACCAAAGAACCCCTGAGCTTTTTTTAGCCTCAGGAGTCAGAAGAGTCTGGTCAGACGTTGGTTGTGGTTAAAAGCGGAAACCGGAACAGCGCCCATACTGTGGGAAACTGGATGTGAGCAGAGAGAGCTTAAGTCAACGGTGAATTACACCAAAGTGATTTAAAACCCAAACATGTAACAGTTGGATGCGCATAGGCTGCAGCGTGGCCCCGCCCATCAAACGCTCACACCTCCTCCGAGTGTTTACTGGTAGCCGATCATGTGTTTCTCATTGGGCTTCGTGTAACAGCAGCTGACGGAGCTCTTAAAGTCATTAGCATCCATGTGTGCCGCAGTCCTCCGACTAAATCGTTTGGCGAGTGTATATTTAGATGTCAAATAAAACCTGTGGCCCGCCGACACTGCTGGGGGGAGAAGGTGGCACATTCTGACTGATCAGGTGACTCAGAGTAGATGAGTCAGAGTGTGTTAGCCATTTCCTTTTCATTTCGTCTGCTGCGTCTTGAAAGATGGTTTTCTCTCTCGACCCTCCGTTAATCTGGCATCTTGTCGCCGCAGCTGAGATTAATCAAATTAAAGAGCCGATGTGAAGTGGAGGAATGAAGCTGAGTGTAAACAGGGCCAGAATTTGCATGAATGAATGCGGAGCTGAGAAACAGCTGAAGCAACGGGAGGAAGAGGAGGAGTGACTGAGGGAGGACAGAAAGCGGACGGCTGGGCTGCTAAATCTCATCTGCCTTTGGACAGCAGGCAGCCTCACGCTGAAGACGGCAGAAATAAAGACATGAAAGTGCTCTTCTTCCACCTTCTTTAGCCTCCGGAGTGATTCTGTGTTTTGCTGGATGTTGATGTTGGTGGCTTTTCCAGAGAGAAGGAATGACTTGATGAAGATTATCAGATGATATTCCTCTTGCTTGTGCTGCTTTAAAGTCACAAACACCCTTGATCAACGCGAGGGATCGAATCAGGCGGTAAAAACAAAGTCCCGTGAGAAGCCGCTGCCAGGAATCTTTGGCGATGGAAAACAATCCACGCTGCAGCTTTCCCATGATGCACTGCCAACTCCTGGGCTCCTCTTCTTTTCCAGCAGTGTTTACTGACAAGCAGACAAATTGTCACGCTCGGCTTATCGTTTTTTAAACCCGATTCTGCGCTGATGCCATCCAGAGGTGCTGCCATTCCATCTGGGGAGGAGCAGCTGGCCTCCGCTCCCACTTTGCACTGTTTAGGTTCAGGGAGTTCTGCAGGCAGGCCCAGGCAGAGTTTACGTTGGGCCGCTTTCGTGCCTAAACACCATAAATCTATTTAGGAAAAGAAAATGGAGGCCTGATGTAGAGGCTGATGTCAAGGGCGTCTGTTTCTGAGCAGAGCTCTACAGGCTCGTTTTGGTGAGCCGGTGTCTCAGCTGCTGGTGTAAGAGTGAGCGCCACCCTTACAATTCCACCGTTTGTCCCGTGTGGAAGCAGCAGATTGGTTTCAGGAAAGAATGTGATGAGTGCGGTCGGCTCTGGAAGCCACAGAGAAGCAGAAGTTGAAAGATAACAAAAGAATGTAAAAGAAAACCCACATTTTTTTTGCTTATTTACGGGAATCTTGACTATAAAAGCGGCTTGGACCCGACAGGAAATGGTGGTAGCAGCATGACCAGCATGACCATCATGAATAGCTCCCGAGCCGGGACATTCCTACTTGTATCTGCATCCTGATGGGATTAAACGCAGTAGTTGGAGTAATTTGCCGCAGTTTGACTTTGAAGAACATTCCTGAAGACATGCAGGAAATCTCACTGGGCCTGTTTGTCCACATTCATTCAATGCGCCGTGATTCAGCCTGTACAGCGAACGCATCACCATGAACCAGGAGGAGAAGGGCTGCTTTTCAGTCAGCACACAACGTTCTTCCTCCAGAGAAGCTCCCTTTGCTCCTTCTTCACAGTGCTGTTGCCTCCGCTGGTTTTAATCTCTTTTTCAGCCTCAGTAACATCATGGCCAGTGCGGAGTGTTCGGACGGTTGTTGCTAAGTGACTGCTCGAAGGATAAAAAAATCATCCACTTCAAAAGCAAAACTGTGTTCTTGGAAAAACATCTTCAGGTTTTTTTCTCTCGCTTTTCCAGCTGCGCTCAGAGGACGACAGGGTTTAATCTTTAATAAGAGAAATTCGGAGGTCTGTCTGAGGCCCACGTTCATCACTGTAACCAGGCTTCCTTTTGTCTGATTTCTCCTCCGTTCAAATTTCCACCTGAAGCTCTTGACTCGAGGCTGACGCATCAGGAAGTTTCAGGTTTTAACCGAATGTGCTAAAACAACAGAAAGTGATCATGATGGAAGATGCTGTGTGTGTGTGTGTGTGTGTGTGTGTGTTTCACCACAGTGCCACCACTTCCACCTCCTGCCACCCACGCCACGTGCTGTCGTCTGCGGCGAGAAAGTCGTAGAATTCCCACATGCTGTAATTGTTTGGTTGTTTATGTAATTAATCCACGGATGTAATATAGAAATGACCTGAGTAAATTTGGACTGGGTCAGCGTTTTTCTCCAGGGTTTTGCGCTGCATCAGGCGATTTTCCCAAACCATTCCAGGGTTCACGGAGGCCAGACGTGGCGCACGGATCAGTTCAGACGTAAGTTCAGTCGGTGTTAAAGACGGGCAGGTTGATGTGTTAGTGACGTCATTTTACAGGAGCCTGTGGTGATTGTGGGGGTGGGGGTGTTTACCGCTCACCGCCGCGTGTTGAGGGAGGAAGTTGCTGACTTATGTTTTCCTCTTTCACGCTGTTGTAAAGTATGTCAGGAAAACCTAATGTCATATGTTGCGTCACGTTGCGATGATGTAGCCAGAAGCATCATTTGATGATCATCCTTTATTTGTCTCTTTTCTAAATGTTTTTTTGCAACAATTAACGTCAGCTAGATCTAGTTTGTATGATTGTGTTTCCATGTGAACCAACCCCCCCACACACACAAACACACACACACTCACCGCTGCCAGGAACAGAGTAGTAATGTTTTTGGGTGTGTGTTCCTACATTCTTCTCTTCCTCTGTGTACATTTTTGTAGGTTATTGCACGTTCCTGCATGTGTCTGACTTACTGCCATGTCTGCACACGCGTGACTGTTTTCAGCACGCATGTACTGAGAACATGTTAAATTTGTGCATGTTTAAGTTTTCTGTGCACCGACAGGAGGACAGAGCTCATTAACGTTCACATCTGGTCCGGTCAGCTGGTTGTGCATCTCATTGTGGTTTTGATTTCTGACAGGAGTGAGACCTCTTCCCTCTCTGTAGTAGAAATGATCCCTGAGGCCAGAACAAAACCTCTTTGAACACCCCCATCCCTCCCTCCTTCTCCTCTTTCCCCCTTGCTCTCTTGTCTAAATAAACTCTTTACACGCAACTCGACTGGCTGCCTGCCCAGCCTGTCTGCTGCTGAGCGCCTGTCAGTCAGCACTCAGGGTTTACACTGGGTCCAGGAAATCAGTGACTGCTGCGCGCACTGACTGGTTCACCAAAAAACTGGATTACTGACCAACTAAGTGCCTGAATAACCCATTTCCTCGCTAGATGCCTGAGCTTTTGATTGGCTAGAAGCTACAAGCCTTTGATGAATGAATACACCAACCAGTGGGTTTCAAACACCAGCGCAAACTGACTGACTCATTGTCTGACTGGAAAAAAAATGTGTAATTTGCTGTTTTCTTTGCATTATAATGCGACAAAGTCTAGAAGAAGTTAGAGAACAGCTATGGCAGGAACAGCTTGACTCTTCCTTTTCTATGACAGGAGGAGGGATGAGTCAGGGAAATCCAGGGATCTCTGGGGGCTTTGCTGGGGTTTTCTCTTCCTAGCTCCCACAAAGAGAGCTCCACGGTGCACGTTTTCCTTCTATCCTCCAGAGATGTAGTTCAGGAGCATCTCAGCAGTTCCACCCTGAGCTCCATTAATCCCATTAGGATGGATTGTAGCTCAGTGCTGGTACTGGCTCAGCTACCTGAGACGCTGTAGGTGTCCCCGGGACCTTTGTTAACATTCATGCGGTGTTCAGACCTCCGGAGTCACCAGGCCAGTGAGTCATGCTGGCTCTGGATTAAAACTCCAGCTGCCACTAGCAATAACAGCAGCGCTGGAACCGCCTCCAGTTGTACTTGAAGTTGTCACCTTGTTTTTGGATCAAGACAAATTACCTTAATGGGAAACAAACGGGCTGAGGTGAAGTGAAATCAGCACCCACTGACTGTTTTCGAGTGTAAGCTGATTATTTTTGGTTCTCTGCGGCTGAGTTTGTGCGACGTGGTCCTTCTGGAGCAGAGAGGATGGTTCGGACCCGCTTCCAACCGAAGCAGCAGAACCGCCAACGTGGTTTTTATGTAACCGGGTCTCAAACTGTTCACTCCCTGGAACCTCTGACTGTGTGTGTGCGTGTGCCTGTGCGCGTGTGTGTGTGTGATTTCCTGTTCTCAATGGCTCCACGGCACGACATCGATAAGAGCGATGGAGCGGCATGCTTCTCCCCCCTCCCCCTCCGTTTGCCTCCATCTGACCTCCTCACCTCCCTGGTGTTTCCATCTTCCTCCTCTCACCTACTTTCCTTGCGCTGCAGCTTACAGTATGTCTCCTCCTCTGCCTTCATCCTCTTCCTCCTCCTCCTCCTCCTGTGGCCCCCCAGGCCCCCCAGGCCCCTCCCAGTATCTACTGTATAATAACATTTAACAGTTCCAAAATGAAAATCATGTAATCATGCAAACCATTCAAAAACAAAGCAAGGAATATCAGTTGCATTGGCAGCCTTTTGCCTCCGTGTGTGTGTGTGTGTGTGTGTGTGTGTGTGTGTGTGTTCACACAATAATCATACTAAATGTTTTCCCCCCTCTCTCTCCGTCCTCTCCTCTCCCAGCCTCCTTCCTTTCCTTTCTCAGTTCAGGATGTTGGGGATTGAAAGTTCGCACGCGAGGCTAAGTGTGTGTGTGTGTGTGTGTGTGTGTGTGTGTGTGTGGCGTTAGTGTAGGATAGATGAGAATGTGTTCTGGAAGGGGGAGAGACGATTTGAAAATAAGCAGCCACTGCAGCAAATTAGCCGTATTTCCATTAGTTGTATGTTTTTCTTTTTCTTTCTTTCTTTCTTTTTCTTTCTTTCTTTCTGCCTTCTGTTTTTTAAGTTTTTCCTTCAACAGCTGAAGGTGGTTCTCACTGTCATCCTGCTAATTAAAAAAGTAAAAAATAAGGTCTTAATGAATGATGAAGAACGGGTCCAGAAAACGACAAGTCCCTGGGGTGTGTGTTTTTATGGCTTTGCCAGCACCAGTGCCATGAACTGATCTGGTTTGTGTTTGTGTTGTCTTTGGATAAGAACATGCAGCTCTGACCGTCTCAGAAGTCGTGAATTTCCTGACTTGACTTGGTCATGTGATGCAGGCGCCTTCCTGTGGACTGAAGGTGTGTGTGGCGTCCTGGAAACACACACGCTGGCGCTGGTCCAGCTGCTGCAGCCTTGAACTCGTCTCCAGCTTGATTTCTGCCCAGACGGATGCGTAAAGATTAACTCCTGACGTGGCCTTTCGCTTACTGAGTGATTAGTGGGATCTGTGTGTGTGTGTGTGTGTGGGTGGGGTTCAGGTTGGGGGGGGCGTCATGTGTAGTATTAGCTGAGGTGACACAGGAATGTAAACGCTGAGACGTCTCCACCAGACTCAGCCTTTAACACAGCGAGCCAGAGGTCAGCGCTGTGTGTGTGTGTGTGTGTGTGTGTGTGTGTGTGTGTTTCATCACTAAGCTTCAGGCCAGCAGCTCAAGACAGACAGCTTAGAAAATAAATCTTTGAAAGCTGCAGTTCTGCACCTTTAAGGTCACAGAAATGGCGGCTGTTTACGGTTTTGTGTGGGCTCGCCGTTTGGGTGGAGCCGCCACTGAAACGTTTGTGGTTATCAGACTTAGAGAGCAGGAAGTTGCCACGTGCAACAGGTTGCAGACGTTGTTTTCGATTGCAATTAACGTGGAAAAGGCGTAAGCTGCATTTGTGTCTTTGAATCCATTTGAGGAACGTGGTCATTTGTAGATGAAAGCATTCGGCCACGTATGATTGTAGAAATGCGACAGTCATCCTGAAGTTTTGCTGGAAAAGAGCTGTTCTGTGGGAATTACTGAATATCTGCTCGAACCTGGTGTAACAGGGGATTGAAGCGGCGCTCAGCAGGGACCGCTGGCCATTTGTGTTGGGTTAAACGTGGTCTGCGTTGTGTTTGCGCGGCTCAGTGTCGCTGATCAACGATCAAAGACATCGAAACAAAACAGGAAACATCACACATCGCAGAGCAGATGATACATGTTAGCAACACCCAGGCCAGCCAGAGGAACCCTCAGACGGATGTTTGGATCCCAAAATCAGACAAGAACTTTTCTGTCCTGGACGGTCGTGTCCAGACCTGCAGAGAGAGAGAGAGAGAGAGAGAGAGAGAGAGTCAGGGATCTGCCCCCCTCTATCCTCAAGTCCAAAGCTACGAAGAACAATGACTCCATTCAGGTCTTGAGTTTCAAAGCCGACAAAAAACCGCAAAAGTGCTCCAGAGACGGTGTTGGGAGATAAAGGGGAGGGCGTGTGACAGAAGGAGGGGTGGCGGCAGAGGCGCTTGTATTTACACAAGCTGTTTAATGGGTTTGATGATGGAGGGGTCCACGTCCTGGAGACCAATGAGGTGCTGCTTCTTTCTGGGTCCTTTGAAATGTGAAAACGTTAGCTTAGCGAAGCTACTTACTGTCTGTGGGAAAAATTCGGGCGCATCCAAACGCTGATTTAGCAGTGATGACACAGACAGCCAGAAGTGGTCAGGTTTTGTCTCCATCAGCCTGAGATCGGGTCGTAATCACAGCGAGGAGTTCCTCAGGGCACGTACACCGGGCCCTCTGTGTTAGTCATGATGTGTGTCTCTGTTTTTATCCCAGCTGCGTGTTTGTTGAAGTCAGATGTATGCAGATGTTTACCCCTGGAATTCAACCATACCTTTATTTTCTTCCAATTTGAAAGTCCTGATTTTTATGATACTAAAATAGCTCATCGTCGCTGCGCCAACTAAATAAGGTTGCCTCCAGCTATGTGTGTGTTATTGGCTGACATGCCTGGACAAACACCTTCACACACACACACACACACACACACACACACAGCTCACACACAATATTACATTGGGCCAACAATCCGAGGACACGTATTGAAAAGCTTGTGTTGAGAGCTGAGTAACACACATCTTTTGCGTCCCCGTGCACGCCACATGTGGTTGTTTTGTTCCATTTGTGAGCAGCTGGTTCACATTTTCAAATCTTGTTTCGTTTCCATATTTTAAGTTTGTTACAGTCGGAAATGTCGCATTTTGTCCGGTCTAAATAAACAACTACAGAAAATAAAAACACTTCCAAACCCCAAAGATGGATGAAGACATTTGAGGATATGTGCTTACAACCAGCAGTGAGCATCGACTGTTACATTTGTACATGTCGGTGTCCTGAGAGTAGACATCTTTAGGCTAAGCTAATGTTAGCAGCAGAGATCTGATATTATTTTTCAGCGTTGAAAACAGCTGTAGTGTTGGGTTTAGGTTATATTTAACGCTTCACCTGTAATAATGTAATAATACTCCTCCTAATTTTGTGACATACCCTCCCCATTATTTGTGAAATTGTCCATTTTTGAGTAAAAATATCATCATTTTGACCATTTTTGATCGTAAACAAAGTCTTTTGATCCAAAAGAAGCAGCTTGACGTGATCTTTTTTATTCTCCAAGATTTATGATTCGAATAACAAGTGTGAAAATATTGAGAGGCAATTAGCATCTTGTGTCAGGTCAGCGTTTTATGATTGCGTGTGCTCCGTTCACGTCAAACTGGAGAAATGCAGCTCAACCACCCAACTGCGAGTGAAAAGAGGGTTTTGCGTTTAATTGTGGAAATGTGAGATTGCATGAAATGGATTGGCAGCGTGGTGTTTAGCCATAAATCAGGTTGAGAGTTGTTCTCAGCTCGCTGTGGGAGCAGTGAAACATTTGGCATGACGCAGGGGGGAAAACTTCCCCGAGAGGAAACCAAGCGAGGCGGCATGGGATTAAAACGAGTCTGTTTTAACACGAAGATGCTAATTAGGCGCGCTCGTTTCACAACATGTGTTGGGAAATTACTTTAAAAGTTCAACAAAAGAGCGTTCCACCAATCTGTGGCCAGATTTTCACTTCTTCACCTCGAAGCCTCAAATCTTTTTAAGCTCTTTTCTTCGTCTGAACCAGAGATTCTTTCAGATTTTCAGCAGATTTTGTATCATCGCATCTAATTTAAAGAGGAATAATAAATATGGCTGACGTGTTTTTACTCCATTTTTAATGTGCTCTGTTTGAATAGTTCATATGTTAATTCAGCTTGAACCAGATGAGCCGTAAAAGTATTTAATTTCACTTCTAGTCGCTGATAAATGGAAGCAATAAAAATCTGTCTTGGCTTGTCCTCCCGTCTCCGGCCCTGCTTGGCTGTCCTGAGTTTGGCGTTGCTGATGTGCAATTAGCACGTTGATGTAAAACTAGCGTCAGACATAGCTGGCGAACATATTTCCCTGAAACCCCCTGAGCTGTTTCTCGTTTCTTCACGTGTTTAAACTGTCTGCAGTGAAACCAAAACTTTATTTACGGACAAAAAGACAAATGTTCCCTGAGATCATGCTCGCTGTGTGTGGATGATGGTGTTAGCGTTCCGATAAATGACGAGATTGTTTAGCGTTGGGAAGATTAATATATGATTGTGATTTAATATCTGGGGAAGATAAAAGGGGAACAAATGGTGTTGTGAGCAGAAGGGAACAAAAAATCCCATTTTCGTGCATGAGAGCACGGAGACAAACTGGAACATTTAGGTCTCGGGCACCTTCGTGATCATGGAAGATTGGAAAAGATGGATTTGTTCTGGTTTTCAGACTAATTTTGTTCTCAAAACAGAAGAATTCATTCATTTTTCAACGGGATTCAACAGAAATCCCAAAATACTCAGTACCGCGTAGTTTTGGTGACACAGTAAAAAATGGTGCAAATTTGGTTCCGTCCTCGACATTTGAGCTTGAAAACAACACTGGTCCTACTGGTTATTTTTTATGATCCAGTGTATAAAGAAATCCCAGTTTGCAGGATGACCTGGTTATAAAAGAAATGTGAAATCTGTGAAACAGAGGAGGAAAGTTTTCACTGGCGGTTTATTATCCAACATCTCTTTTTCAAGAAGAAGCTTTAATTGTTGGAGATGATGCTGCATTAAAAAACTTCATATTTGGAAAAGTAGAAGTTGTTTCTTCACTAGTTCCAGCTCCACTTCTGCATTTTTGTCTGAAACTGCCTGAAACAGAAATAAACAACTGAACGAACCATCATGTTTCTGATGTTCCCTCTCCTGCAGCCACCATGAAGAACGGCCAGAACGGCTCCTGCTGGAACGGCGAGCGCAGCATCATGTTTGGGACCATCCCAACAGCGCTGCCGTCCTCCTCCTCCTCCTCCTCCTCCTCCAGCTCCTCCCAGTCGACCTCCATCGATGGAGTCAGCTTCTCTGAGGGAGACTTGCTGCTTCAGGTGAACCTCCAGCTTCTCAGACTGCGTGGAAGCACGTGAACCTCTGCGTCACCATTTTCCTGCTACTTTCAGGCCCTGAACGGTTTCGTGTTGGTGGTGACAGCCGAGGGCTACGTTTTCTACACATCCCCGACCATCCAGGACTTCCTCGGCTTCCACCAGGTAGGATGAGGCGCCAGAAATCAAAAGTACTCAGACTGAATGAAAAATCAACCCCGAGGATTACAAAGACGGTGCAATAACAAAGCCTCACTTCCTCTTTCTGTTGGTTGGTACGCATTGAAAAAGTTGTGGTTCTTGTTGCTAAATCCAAGTGCGCTGGTAAATGTAAAACTAATATGACTTTGATTTGTGGCCCAAAAAACCCTCTATTCCAACCACACTGAAGTTAGCATAGCCTCAGATGCCACACTGGCGGCGAACTAAATATCAGACGGCCCAGAAAGCCTCTCGTGCTTATACTCCTGTCCTCACGCTGGCTTTAACCTCCACAAAAGCCAGCGAGCGTTCTCAAGTCATTTCTTCAGCACCGTTGACAATAGAGGGTTTTGTGGGGGGGGGGGGGGGGGGTTTTGTCGACGGTTGAGTTAAAAAAGGAGGCTGAGGGGTGTGGCTCTCTCAGCACCTTCGCCGTGGCGCTCATCCAGCGCGAGCATTGTTAACAACCTGTGTGTGTGTTTTATGCCTGCTTCATTCAGTGCAAACAGTCTGAAATGTTTGCACCAGCCTCTGCTCTCTGTAAGAGCCAAGCATGATCCAGTGAACCTGCTGCAGTGCAGCTATTGGGTCTGTGAGAGTGAATCTGTGTTAGACCTGCTGTGGGAAATCCTACATGACCGTGAGCGTCAACATTTATGTTGCTGCTGCCAAGTTCAGCGTTGCAGCCAAGTCTTCCAGGCTAATATGCCCATAATAGCTGGAGATCAGCCAGACGGCTTATGGCACCGACTGCTGCATGCCCCCACGTTATCCTGCTCCTCTGTGTAAACAAAGAGTTTGGACAGTAATGAGGGTGTAACAGGACTATAATGCCCAATGTTGGGATTTTAGGACTTCCTTCAACGATTCTCTGTCCAAAAATGTTTCCTCAGTAGCGCTAGCTGGGTTAGCCGCGAGCCTCTGTGTGTATTTTCTTCTTTTCTCAGCTAATATTTTTGTTCTTCTGCTTTCAGTCTGACGTCATCCATCAGAGCGTGTTTGAGCTGATCCACACCGACGATCGCGCTCTCTTCAGGAATCAGCTCCACTTCGCTTTCAACCCAACAAACAGCCAGCAAGACAGCGGCTGCGACAGCCCCAGTATGTTGAGTGTGCCTGTGTCACTCCTGTGTCTCTGTCAGGGTGAATGAAAAAAGTCAAAACATAAATTCCCAACTTGAATAACAAAGAAAAACATTATTTCTGAACATTTGTGGTCTTCAGTCAGAACATTGAACGATGACTAAACAAGGTAGTAACACAGATGACCCACTAGATGGCACTGTGTATTTTCCTCTTAATAAATAATAAACAAAACCTAGCAAATGTATTTAAACATGAAATTCCCACAGGGAGTGTTAGAACTGATGGTATTAAGATGGCCTGCTTTACTCTGCAGGTGAGCAGAACTCTGTTGAGATCAGCACAAACATGTTGACCTACGACCCCCAGACCATCCCTCCAGAAAACTCGTCCTTCCTGGAGAGAAACTTCTGCTGTCGTTTCCGCTGCCTCCTCGACAACTCCTCCGGCTTCCTGGTAAAGCTGAGAAACGGCGCCACGCGGCTTTGCCGCTGTGCCTTCTTTGTAACCGTGGAAACGTTCAATCCTTAACTCTTTCTGTCTGGAAGGCGCTGAACTTCCGCGGCCGTCTGAAATTCGTCCACGGCCAGAACCGGATGGCGGAAGACGGAACGCTGGTTCACCCACAGTTGGCTCTGTTTGCTATCGCCACGCCCATGCAGCCGCCGTCCATCGTGGAGATCCGCGCCAAGACGCTGCTCTTTCAGACCAAACACAAGCTGGACTTCACGCCCATGGGCATCGACACCAGGTAGACGCAGAGGAGCCCGGCAACCATTCCAACCTTTTCTGCTTGAACTTAGACGTTATCTTTGTCTGCAGAGGCAAAATTGTCCTGGGTTACAACGAAATCGAGCTGTGTATGAAAGGCTCCGGCTATAACTTCATCCACGCCGCAGACATGATGTACTGCGCCGACAACCACATCAGGAGTGAGTCTGAGTCGCTTCATTCGCTTCCAAATGTCTACGTCAGTGTTTCTCAAAGAGTGGTCCGCGGGCGACCCCTAGTGGTCTGTGAGGTGACACGTAAAAGAAAAAAATCACATTTTAAATTTTTTTAAATTTCAATACTTTTACGATTTAAAGAATTCACTTTATTGTCTGTTTCCTGATGCATCTGTCACACCAGCACCCAATGGTTACTTAGCATATTGTTTTGGGGGCTATTTAGAGTCAGGTGGTCCTGAGTGTTTATTTAAGGGTTCAGTGGTCCTTGGTCTGAAAAAGTTTGAGAAACACTGCTCTACGTGATAACAGATGATGCACGAAGCTTCTTGTCTGTTCAATTCAGTGATAAAAACAGGAGAAAGCGGCTTCACCGTCTTCAGGCTGCTGACCAAGAGCGGCTCGTGGGTCTGGGTCCAGGCTAATGCCAGACTGGTCTTCAAGGATGGGAGGCCAGACTTCATCGTGGCTCGGCAGAGAGCTCTGACGTAAGCTTGAGGAGACACAGCTGCTCCTAAAGTGCCACCTTTGAAAGGGTCTAAAATGGCCTGATCTTGTTTTTTTTAACAGAAATGAAGAAGGCGAGGAGCAGCTGCATCTTCGTCGGCTGCAGTTACCGTTTAACTTCACCACTGGAGAGGCGATGCTGTACGATGTCGCTCCCACCGTCGGGCCGCCCGACCCGTGCTCCGCCCCCAAGCAGAGGAAGTTGGACAGCTGCTCTGTCAGCCCCAATTCCATCCTGGGCTGCATGATGAACCAGGACCAGTCCCTCTACCACAACAACAACAACACCGTGGACGACCTGGCCTTCAAGGACACCCACGCCACGCTCAGCGTCCCCGGAGACGTCTGGGCTGACGCCACCCTCAAAAGCATGACGGGAAGCCTGATGAAGTCGGAGGCCACGGTGCAGGACATGATGGACACCCTGCAGCAGATCCTGGGGGAGAACGAGCTCGCCGACACTCTGGACGTGGAGCCCGACGAGCTGAAGAGCTGGGAGAGCACCCTGCTGAAGCTGAGCACCAGCTGCGACGTGAGCGACGACCTCTGCGACGCCCTCAGCAGCGACATCCTGACGTACGTGGAAGAGCAGCTCCAGAGGGAGGGCGCGTTCCAGATGGCCGATCAGCTGGATGAGATCCCGCCCTGCGTGGACCTGCAGAGCCAGACGCATCAGGACTTCAGCTGGGCTGGCGAGCCCCAGAAGCAGCTGCTTCCCAGCAGAGGGCAGCAGGTCTCCCAGCTGGGGGCTCCCGTCTGCGGGACCGTCAAACTCACCCACATCGATCTTCCTCAGATGAGTTCTGCCGGATTAGACGGTCCAGCTTTGCAGCTCATCAATTTCCAGCCAAGCTCTGGTCGTCACCTGGAGTCCTGCACTCAAGGTCAGCCGAGGGTCGAGGACAGCAGCCTCGGCGCGTTCTCGCTCAGACAGCCACCAGCCAATCAGAATCACTGTCATCAGGTGACTCAGCCGATCCAGAACCAGCTGGCCAGCGTCCAAGAGAACCCCGTTTTCACCTTCCAGGGCAACCACTGGAGCTCCACCTCCGGTCAGGTTGACCACTTCCTAGATTCTTACTCGGATCGTGTTTCAAGCCAACGGGCCTTTGTGGCAAACCCGCCGGTGTCCGGCTGCCTTCAGGGACACTTGGGACACCAGAGCAGCGATCGTCAGAAACAGTCGTGGTCACTGGATCAGCAGCAGCTTCATCAGCACACCTCCGCTGGGCCCCAGCACGAGGGCGCCTGCCTCAACCAGAGGAACCCGCTTCAGAAGGCCGTCAACGGCAGGTCACTGTTGAGGACCTCCGAGACTTCCAGCGTCCCGTACGCTGCTCAGCACAGCGGGACGTCGAGCACTTGCATGTTCGCTAACGTTGGCCCGTCCACGCCCTCCTGCCCGAGGCTAAACCCCACCGGTCAGCAGATTCCCTCCCAGTACTCCTGCCTCTATGGCGGCGCTCCTGGAGGCGGGGCTGTCCCGGGGATGACCAGCGTCCTGAATCCCGATGAGATGGCGCTGACCTGCAAAACGAGCATGGCCCTCGGCCCTGAAGAGCTGCTGGTGCAACCGCAGCCGTACTTAAATGTCAGCGACAATCACATACAGGTAAGAGCGGAGAAAACTCCGATCCAGAGCTCCAGTCCACAGTTTCCTACTGCTGAGTATGACAAGATGTTTAACTGTTTGCTGCTAGTTTAGTATAAAAAGTGATCGCAAGCTTTTCTTAATAAAACTCTTAACATAGCTGTAACCTCTAATTTGTCAGTGTTTGTACTCGTTTTACATTTTAGACGTTTGCTCCATGTGCGTTTTCTGCTTTCACAGATCAACGGCCGTCCAGTCATCGGGAACGGAGGTTTCCCCTTCTCCTCGATGCCCAACGGGAACGCATACTACTCAGAGAACAAGTGAGCTGCGGTTACGTCAGGGCGGCAGAGGGTCACGGCTGCGACTGAAACGGCGGTTTAGCGAAAGCAGGAAGCTTCCTGTCTCCAAACATGAGCCGAGTCGGCTGAGGACAGACAGGGAGATGAAACTGGACCCTTTTTATAACCTGTAACCTTTTATTTGACTTCTGGATGTTTGATCAGCTGTGGAAGAAGAAGAAGCAGTTCGGTTTGACTGAACGCCGCCTTTGGAGCTGGGTGGGGGATTTAGATCCTGATTGTTGATATTGTTGATGGAAAGGCGTGGCTACAGCTGATACCGTCTCTCATCTTCCACCAATCAAACCAAGTCTGCCTCTCTCCGCTTGCATTTGTGACACCAGAAAACAAACCATCTCACCTGTTTTTCTTGCTTTTAGAAGGTCCTCGTCCTTTATGTCAGACCGCCACACGTTGACTGGCATCTTCTTCTGGGCTCATTGCTGCCCCTTGTGGCACAAAATCCACACTGCGACTTCAGGTCGCTGCTGTTATCTCCAAGAAATCAACCTGAAGAAGAGAATAAACTGTCCATAAAGAGAGGTAACAGCCAGATTAAAAGTGGGTGGAGAGAACAAGTTAGGAGAGATATGAAGATTGGAGAAGATTTTAGGTATTTAATCATCTTAGAACATTGTATGTAAAAATAAATTGATGGTGTTCAAGGGGAATTGGCCTTTATGGCTGTTATTAACATAACTAAGATTTAAATCAGCTAATTATGTTTTATGCAAACAATGTGCAGTTATTCAGATTAATCATGTGAGTCATATCGCAGATTTTAACCCTAATTCTGAATAAAATTGTTGTTGGTTGTTTTTTTTTTTGTTATATATAAATATAAGAATGTCAATAAAGTGCATAAACAGAATGTAAGTTATAAGAAAGTAACACAGATGAGGAGGCTGTGAGGAGGCTAGCACCGTCTGCACGGACGTGGGGAATTGATTAGTGAGGTTTTTAGAGCAGATGAGTAACGCTGGAAGATGTTTTGCTGACATAAAGGATGAGGACGCTGCAGAAAAAACACAAACCTCTGACCCGCTGCCGTCTCTGACCCACAGCACCCAGAAAACACATCTGTTTCCTGCATTGAGCGCTCAGAAGGATAACATTTATCTACCTTTATGTTTTATTGTTACTGTTGTTATGTGTCTTGATTTTGTTCATTTCAACTCTCGGCTGTTCCGCAGAGGCTTCGCAGAACAGGGTTTAAAATGAAAAAAGCGCACAATATCACATAATCAACCTTCCACGGACGACTTTTAGGATTAAAACGCCGGGTGATTCCGAGATTCCGCTGCTTCTTAGTGCCTCTTTTAAACAGCGCTTTTGTCATTGAGCCAGTTTTTTTTTTTTTTTTTTTTTTTTTTTTCGTTGTTTTCTGTTGTCGGGGAAGAAAAATCCAGACGGTGCCTAAAACTGACAGAACTGTCAGACTTTAAAGGGACAGTCTGTTTACGCTTTGGAATATCTCTGCTGGGGTGATGAGGATTGAAAACTGTGGTGGAACCTGGCGGACAAACCAAAGCAGAAGCCGCCCTCGCCTTAAGCCCGCAAGGCCAATCGCTGAGATGTTTTTGCACTATTACTTCCTAAAGTATTTGCCAAAGCATTGACCCTTTATCTGACACAAAACAAGCTTTATCAGAAAGAAAACTGATCAATTCAGATAGATTCAGATGATTCGGTGTGAGATTCATGCTGATTAATTCAGACTGAGGATTGAATGGAACCAAACGTCCAGGATGTCAAATCAACGATTCCGTCCTTTTTCCTCGTCCTGTCTGTGAGATTAATTAATCCAGCGGCAATATCGACAGTCGTCCGCCAGCAAATCACAGAAGTAAATCGGATGAAGGCAGCTATTTGAATATTTAAATGAGGAAAAGAAAAGGAAGAAAAACAGAAACCCTTTGCGAGTTCATCATCAAATGTGGATTTTAGGAACGACACAGTGGAGCACTTAGATTGTAAAGAACCTGCTTCATCCAGTACTGAGCCATCAGAGCACTTCTCTCTTTTATTACTGAAAATGTAGATCGAAACCGTGACGACAACCAACTTGAATGTTTTAAAACCAAATATCATTAAAGCCATCTGTGATGTTTTCTTCTCAAGGATACCAAAGGGAAAAAAGCAGAGAAGTCACGGACTGCTGCAGGATTTTGCTACATCTTCCAGGTTAACTTTAACAGCTTCAGCAGAGCGTTTGTCAGAAGGTTTCCACATATTCAGAAATCAGCGTTACGCTTCTCCTCCCTGTCAGCAAAGTTGCACTTAAAGAGATTTTTTAAAAATATAAAGGCTCTGAAATTCTGAGCTAAGGGTTACAAACTTAATGAACTAAATATGTTTGAAATAAATATAATGAGAGTTTTTCCCACATTTTCCCAACGTGTGAATGCAAATCAAAGTGGATAAATCCTGACAAAGTGCTTAAATCAGACTCCCTTAAACCCAGATCATTTAAACCCGACCTGACTTTGACCTGGATCAGAATACTTAGTCCTGACTCGGAGCGTTTAAACCTGTCCCAGCGAGTTTGAGCCGCTTTGCTCTTGACTGAGACTGTTTGAACAGGACGTGTGAATCAGATTCAGGGTTCGAGAATTAAACCAGGATCAAAATGTTTTAAACTCACTCAAATGGTTTGAATCTGACTCAGCTTGTCTAAACTGGACTTGCTGGTTCTGAGGTTTAGTTCCCAGCATCTTCATTTGGTTTTGCATTGCATTGTAGGGAAACTGTTGCATTCAGCCTGGTCTCAAACACTGACAGAGTGAAGGTGGACTTGCAGACTGTCTTTGTGGGTAATGTAATAAACTGCAGAAGAAGCAAACGCGCTTTGATCTGTGGCTGATTTCTCAGATTGTCAGAATATGTGCAGAACTTTTTGATGTCTTTCTGATTAAATGTAATTAGATCAGAATATTAACTGTTTCCAACAGAATCACCAATTGTGCCTTTGACACCAAAAGTCAGGATTAGACCAAAACTCATCACAGGTGCATGTTATTAGTTATTAATCACTGTGCTGACTCAGTACAAAATGAATCTTTTTTTTTTCTGGAGTACTTTAAATCTGGAGTACTTTTTCTCAAACTATGATGTAGAGATATAAATATATCTTGTTGCTTTTTGATGAATAACTAAACATTTGTAATCATAAATTTATTTTTCAAACCCCAGGAAGCCAGGGCTCCAAATTGCAGTATATTTGTGTACTTGTATATAAACATATATTTGTCTATTTTTTTTTTTTATAAGTACTGTCCAATATTAAGTATGTTAATGTCATATTGCCTTAACCTGACTCACGCCTAACATTTTTGTACATTTTTTCTGCACAGCATAAACCTATTTAACCTCTTGTAATGTTTTCTTTTATAATCTTTCAATTCATTATCTGGATTTTGCGATGCAGCGTATGAGTGTCGATCTTGTGATGCTGAACCTAATATTAAAGGTGATCTGATCACAAGTTATTTAATAGTTGTTTTATTAGCGTTATTTTGTGTTTGGCCAATATTCTGTAATACTCGCCAGTGGCCACCGGGTGGCACTCTAGCTTTGTTTACGTGTGATGCCGTTCAACTGCTCCTGTTTGACCAGGAAAGCGCAATTATTCCTCTCGAGCCATGATAAAACTCGAAATCCAGAGAAAAATTGCAATCGGTCTGAATTTGAAATATTTAAACACATTTTAACACACGTTGTTTTCTTTCGACTGATAGTTTCCCCATACGTAACCTTTGACCCGATGCGCGCCCCCGACGAAAATCATGGTTCTACGAGAACGCGCTTCGGCGTCGCCGTCGGAGACAGAATGAGGGAAGAAGACGGTTTAACTTTGTCGTGATTGTCGGGTGAATTTCTCGGGATGGGAAACTGAGATCTTCATCAGATCGTCAGCGTGGCGTCAGTCAGCGAATAAACCTAGAATCTGCGACAACCGGCCGGTAACATTCGGCTAGAAGCTCCCTGCATCTTTTGTTGTTGTGATGTCGTCAGATTTTGGCTATTTTAGCTGTTTGTTTCAGAAGATTGATGCTTCTAAGACGACCACCGGAAGAAGCTGACTTTAACCTAGCAAACAGCTGTCTTTTATTTTGACGGGGTTTTAATCCGTTTCCGGTGTGGCTGCAGATGAACTGGTTGGGTGGGCTCTTACTGGTTTCTGCTGTCTTTACTGGTTCCCTCCGTCTGCAGACTGAATTTTCTGCACTTGATGGGTTTTTCTCCAGTCTGACGGCGAACGGAGCGAGTGCCTGAACATGTACGCGGGACGGAAGCGAAGAAAACCGCTGCAGAAGGGGTAAGTTCTATTTATTATGTTAAATAAAGTTGTTTCCTCAAGTATTTACGATTATTCTTGACAATAAAGAGATCTGTTTCATCATTTATCACATTTAAACATAAATGTTTAAATATAACACCGCCATTTACGGGTTGTGTCTGTTTTGCTGATATTTAATATTTTGAGTGATATTTTCTATTCAAATTCTCCAACCGAGTCTTTTAAAAGCGTCGGTGCACACACCTATTACACACCCAGTTCAACAGATGTGATTAGAAAAATTCAAATGAAAGATTTCTTAGGTGATATCAGTTCACAATAATTTGTCTGATCGTGCAAATCTTTATGTATCTTTTTCCATCAGTCCTGATGTAATTATTGAAATTAATATTTATTAGGATGTAAAACGTCGCCGTACTGAGTGTGCAGAAAGAACTATGAAACGGTCAGAGCGACAGACATATTTTAACACGAAAAACATGCCACAGCACAGTGATGATTAATTATTGCTTAAATTACGATACAGCTGTGAAATAAACTATAACGGTAACACTTTGCAAGCAGTTGATTTTAGATAATTTCAAGAGTTTCTTCTCTAAGATAACCACCAAATTTTATTTATTTATTTGATAATATCTATTAAATAATGATTTAATTAATGTCTAGTAGCTCTAGAAAGATTTTAGTAACATAAGTTAAGTATTTTATTTCAGAATAAAACTTAATTTCCAGAGTCAAAGCGGCCCCAGCTGAAGGCACCAAGTCCAACCCATCCAAACGCCACCGCGACCGTCTGAACTCAGAGCTGGAGCGCCTGGCGAGCCTGCTGCCCTTCCCCGAGGACGTCATCTCCAGCCTGGACAAGCTCTCCATCCTGAGGCTCAGCGTCAGCTTCCTGCGCACAAAGAGCTTCTTCTCCAGTAAACACACCCACAAACACACACTGAGGAACTTCACGCTTGTAGCTCGCACTCAGAGACGGGAGGAGTCATGTTTGGACTTCCAGGGTCGTTTTTAAACGAGGCGATGGTTCAAACCGGAGACGGTAGAAGCAGAACGGGAAGCTCGTGTCTGTCAGGAAACAGCAGCTTGTCCTTTTACTCCCTTCGCCTGCCGAAACAGCTTTTCACACCTCGCACAGTCCCGCAGACAGAGAGGAGGAGAGACGGGTCCGGGGCCACACCGCCACTGAGATGGTCAGACAGCTTCCAGAGTGCAAAACGGTCAGGAGAACTCGAGCAAACCAGGGAGCGTCTCCAAAATCTTAATCACCCCTCACAGATTGGCCACAATCTCAAAATAACAGTTGTGAGGTTTCCTTTTAAATCCAAGCTCGATAGTGTACATGTGAGGTGCGCCAAGAGGTCAGGGTTTCTCATCGGAGGCTTTAACCTCTGGGTCAAACCACATGACCGGCGTGTCACATCCTGACCCGCCAGCCGCCGACATGTGACCTGCGGATGACCCGTCTCCTCATTCTGTTGGCTCCTGCAGCCTTTGGCCCTCGCTCCTCTGAAGGCCAGCCTGGCGCTGATGTAGGTCTGGGAGGAGGCGCATAAAAACACAGTGGGATTATCCATGTGGGGGGAAGCAGGTGCCCTGGGTGGAGAGCTTGAATTCTGGTGTTGCGTTCAAGAGCTCCACTCAAGGAGGCTGGAAACAGTCGGTCAGACAGGACACAGCAGCCGCTTCGAACTGTTACCAGCACTAACTCGGCCGCTGTGGTTCTGTTTTTAGCATCGTGCTCGTCACCCTCTGTTGTGCCAACAGATGTTTTCTCCCCTCCTCCGCCCGCTCGCCTCTGGCTGTTTTCTTTTGCTGCCAGAACCTATTCATACCCTCACCCCACCACCCAGCTCCTAATTATTGATACTTGACATATTTTCCCTGTCTCTCTCTCTGTCACCTTTAACTCTTTTTCTATCTTTCTTTCTCTCTTCCCCATCTCTGTCGTTCTTCTCTCCTTGTCCGTCTGTCTCTCTCTCACCTTGTCTTTCTTCCTCTGTCTCACTCTCCTCTATCCCTGTCTCCCCCTTGTCTCTCTCTCTCTTTCTCCCCTGTCTCTCTCTCGCTCTCTGTTTCAGACTCAGTTGTGTGTGTGTGTGTGTGTGTGTGTGTGTGTGTGTGTGTGTGTGTGTTTGGGCCGTAGGTCCATGTGCAGCTAAAATCTGTCTGACTTTGTCACCTCCTGCGTGTTTGTGTCTCTGCAGTGGTGCTCAACAACCTCCCGTCCGACGGCATCAACAAGCGCAGCGATCACGGCGCCGACAGCAACACGTCAGGAGCCGGCGAGCGACGGCTTCCTGAGGGGGAGCTGCTGCTGCAGGTGGGTGGGCAACAGGCCACCGGAGGCTGCCTCAGTCAGTCAGACAGCTGATCCCTACCAGAACGTCCGCATCGCGCAGCCAGTCAGAACACAGCAAGCGCTAATGGAGGCGCGGTCGCTCAGCACAGCTGGACAACATCTGTCAGACCTGCGTTGAGTGGTTAGCGTGCTTTAGCACCCCGTTTCACCAGTGATCAGCTTGGTGACGTGATCCAGATGTGCAAAGTGTTTTCAGAGTGTGAAAGTTTTACTAAAACGTGTCGGCTAATGATGCTACGCTATCGAGGTGAGACTGAAGACGTTAGGTTCAAAAGCGTTGGGACTCAGTGGGCGGAGCCAGAATCACTTCCCTCAGGTCTGTGGTTTCTCGGAGCTCAATCAATGCATGGACTGATCCCAGAGGAGGAAGTGGGTCAGTGCGGCGGCGAAGGAAGTGTCAGCGTGGAGGGCAGCACCTTCAGCCGCTCTGGTCCATTACAGACAGCCACATATGAATTATACAGAGCCAGCCAACACATCTATTATTGAAGGAGGGGGGCTGTGTGTGCATGTGTGAGTGCATGTGTGAGTGCATGTGTGAGTGCATGTGTGAGTGCATGTGTGTGTGTGTCAGAGCTGAACCCGTTTTAAGCACCTGAGACATGCTGACCTTCTTCTTTGATGGTAAATAATCCTGCTTTAGGCCGGCTGAGTTTTCATGTTTTGTGACAGACAACAAACGTAACCTCTCACTCACTCACACACACTCACACACACACATGGACACACACACGGACACACACACACACACCCAGTCACCAAACTGGTGTGTTTTCTCCAGACAGATGAAGATGTACTGTAGTAAATATTTATAGTCAGAGCATGTGTGCCACTCTGTGTGTGTGTGTGTGTGTGTGTGTGTGTGTGTTAGACTGTGTTGGGTGTGGCCACATGTAGTCTACAGTTAAAGTCTTCCAAATTGGCTGTGAGTTCATTTATTTTGAAAGCTTAGACATGCAGATGAGCGCGCGTGTGTGTGTGCGTGTGTGTGTGTGTGTGTGTGTGTGTGTGTGTGTGTGTGTAGGCCAAGGCTGTGTTCACAGAGTGTGTACATCATCATCAGCGTCGTTCTCATCAGCGAGGTGTAGGAGAAGGCGGTGTCATCACCTCCTCACTGAGCCCTGAGGCTGGAGGAAGACAAAGGCGAGGAGGAGGAGCAGCGATGAAGGTGTTACTCATCCAGTAGCGACCTCCTTCTCGTCGATCGGGGTCCAGACCCGCCCCTCCTTGTTTCTTGCGTGTGTTTCTGCCCGGATGTTGTTTTTATTCCAAACACCCCAGATGTTTGTCTGCTTGTTGGATATCTGAGTTTCAGTATGAAAGTGAGGAGAAGAAGAAGAAGAAGAAGAAGAAGAAAGATCCTTTATTAGTCCCCAGAGAGGAGACGTTCCTGTTAGCACACACACAGAACACGTGCACCTCCAGTCATTGAAGGAGACGGGTCAGAGTGAGTCAGCAGTTTGCTCAAGGACGCCTCGGTGCCCTCAGCCCCGCACCGCTCATGTCTGGGACTCAAACCAGAATCCTTCTGGCTCTTAGTCTCATGTGAACTGAGCCTCCGCTGGCCCAATAACAAGCTGTCAACAGGTTCCGCTGGGAATTGGACCCAGGACCTTCTGGGCGTGAAGCAGACATGATGACCTCTACGCTACCAAACCCCGATGGACCCAAGGATGGAGACCAAGCATGTCTCTGTGACTAGCATGCTAACGCTAACCTCCCTGTGTTTTTGACCTCATCCTCATCTGACTGAAGTAATCAGATATTTTAATCAGATTTTATAGATCTTAAAGGTCCTGATGTTTTCTTTGTGCTCTCAGTTCTGTTGCAGCAATTTGGGTTGGACCCAATGACGCCAACCCCTCATGCAATTTTTAAGTAGCAGAAAGCGAAAGAACAGTAAAGTTATTATCAATCAGACTCCAAAATACAGAATTATTGACAGATGCGATGAACAGGCAGTAAAAACGCGGCAATAATCGATCTGAAGGTGATGTTTGTCTCTGCAGGCACTGAACGGCTTTGTCCTGGTGGTGACAGCTGAAGGAAACATCTTCTTCTGCTCTCAGACCATCCGGGATTACCTCGGCTTCCATCAGGTGCGTCTTCCTTTTCATGTTCACTTTTTCATATCCACTCGGTAGAATTTTTACATGTTTTTTTTTTGCAATATGTCAATACTGTCTTTCAAAACTAGACAGCGTGACAGCACCTGCAGCGCCCCCACAGGAGGGGAAGATTCATTACAACAAAGAAATTGTAAAACTGCTTTTAAACGGAGTTAATGACAGAAAGGTGGTCACAAAGCAAGCGAATGCGTCATGTGGAGTTTCTTGTGGACTGAAACACACACACATTTAATCTGTCTTGCGCACACATGATGATAATCCCAATATGAGTTTTTGGAGACAGCAGAATATGAGATACAAGTCGCTGCTGTTAGCTTAGCGTAAGCGTTGCTGCAGGATCTCAAGCGCACTTACCAGGAAATAAAAACTCAACCTCTTAATGCAAGTACTTAAAAACAGCACTCCCCCCACACGCAGGCTCCAGTGGTGTTCAGCCCGGTGGTGCTGAGTTTGACCCGCAGGGTCTCAGCAGGTCTATGGTTTCGTTTCAGCTGTTTGAAGTACATGTGCAGCGACACTTGATTTCTTTTGGCTGCATTTCAAGGGAAACAGAATCAGACGTGCTCCTCAGGCTACCTGCTGATGGTAACCATAGTAACCACAAAACAGCTGACGTCCACCCGCGGCTTCTCAGTCATCTGTAAAATCGCTCACTTTTACAGGAGAGCATCGCTAACAGTCATGGTTTTACTGTCCCGTCAGACTGATGTGATGCACCAGAGTGTGTTTGAGATGATCCACACTGAAGACCAGCAGGAGTTCAGGAGGAATCTTCACTGGGCCCCCAGCTCCTTGACGCAGCCAGAAACAGGTGCGTCCACTGTAGAAGGACCCAGTTCAGTTCTGCAGCATCTCCTACTGGAGAATTCAGTCCAAAACAGAGTCCAGCAGCTGTTAAAATGTCCCTTTTTTTATCATCCGAGACTCAGCCGAGGTCAGAAACGAGGCGAGAAAAGGTGACCTTTGGAATAAACCACCTGAGAGGTGGTCAGAATGTTACAGCACACACACAAACAACACCTACCAACACATTAACACACACTCCTACCACACAAGTGCACATGTCATGTTTCATTAGGTAAGGCTCAGCAAACACACACACGCACACGCACACGGGATTGATAACTAAAGCAACTAGAGCGTCTTCAGAGTGCTTTTTCCACTTTATTTGTGCACGATTTTCTTTTTCTTCTGCAGCATTTTTATTTCAGTATTGGGCCTTTTGTTAAATGCTTGCTGTCCTCAGATGGAGAATTGGTGTCTGCCTCCTCTTCTCTGTTGAGCTGTGATCCGGGGCAGCCTCCAGGTGAAAACTCCTCCTTCCTGGACAGAAGCTTCATCTGTCGCTTCCGTTGTTTGTTGGACAACACCTCTGGTTTTCTGGTAATAGCATGGATTGACACACATATTAGGCTTCAAGCCACTGAATAATGCAGAGTTTGCACACCCAGCCCTGATAAATACAGTAAAACTCCCACACGCACGTACGCACGCACGCAGGGATACGTCTTCGTACACTGAATGCTAAAAAAGCTCCACCTGCTGTTTCACCTTTTCACAGTTGCGTGAAGAGCCGGTCTGCGTTGGAGGTGTTTTCAGGCCTGTTGGGGCAGTGGCAGTATGGCGTGCCACCTCAGAGTCCCTCTGGGATCAGAAGCCACCATTTACTCCTGTAATCCGCCTTAAGAGCGCCTCGGGGTCGTGGGGAAAAAGGTTTTAATCCTCCTCCCACCACCTCGAGGAGGCCGGAGCATGGAGGGAATCTGCTTGGTTGGTAGCTCCGGACCCTGCGTCTGCCTTTGCTCGGTGGCAGATGCAGAAATACACCCTGCAGCTCAGGGGCAGCACAGAGCCCTGCAGGCGGATCCGAGGCCGGTTACCCATGAGCAAGGCGTTTCATCCCACACCCGCGATAAACGTTAGAGGTTAGAGGAGATACAGGAGTGCACGCCAGCTGCAGAGAGCCTTGCTCGTGGCCACTGCAGCAGGGCAGGTTGATGGTTTGGAACCCGTCTCCTCGCCCCCCTTCCTGTGTGTTTGCGTGAGCAGTAAGCCAGCACTCTGCTTCTGTCTACCGGCCACTCTGGCTTTGTTTTTTATAATCCCTCCTGCTATTCAGGGTGAGATTCCTGACATCACGGCTGCGGCCCTTAAACCCCCTCAGGTCAGCTAACCACAGCTAACGATGGGGGGGGTCCTCAGACGATGGGCAGCAGTGTGTGCCGAGGAGTGTTTTCAGGTTCTGTAACTACATAAAATGCAACGCAAAGTTCTTTACATATTAAAACAAATTAAAACTGACACACGTGTACGTGCACCACGCATATAAAACCCACACACACACACACACACACTTTTGTTAAAAGAAAGGCTTGGCACTAAGAGGGAGGAAGCACAACCTAGGGGGCCATTCATTCGGGGAGTGACCTGTTGGGTGATGTAATCGGTGATGTCATGTCTCAGCTGTCCCACCAGTGCTAAACCAAACTGGTTTTTATGAGGTTCACGGTCGAACCAGTGTGGAATCGTCTTTTTCCCACTGACACACGGACTCTGTGTTGGGATGCCCTGCTAGCGTGCTGTTTGACGTGTTTGATGGTTTCGATGACGCTCGTTTTCTCTCAGGCCTTAAACATTCAGGGGCGTCTTAAGTCGCTGCAAGGTCAGCACCACCCGCAGCGCAGCAGCAAGGGAAGCAGTCCACCCCGGCTTGCCCTGTTTGCCATCGCCACTCCGCTCCAACCTCCCACCATCCTGGAAATCAGAACAAAGAACATGATCTTCAGGACCAAACACAAGCTGGACTTCACACCCATGGCCTGTGATGCAAAGTACGTCTTCCTTTCGACTCTCTCTGAGCCCGGGTGTGGTTCATTGTGTGATCCGGAAATGTTGGATTTTCAGGGGTAAAATTGTTCTGGGGTACACCGAGGCGGAGCTGAGAGTTCGGGGTTCAGGTTACCAGTTCATCCACGCTGCCGACATGTTGCACTGCGCCGAAAATCACGTCAGAAGTAAGTCTGAGCTGCTCCTTCAGGTGGCTTTATGGTTGATGATGCACCAGTCCTGCGCTAAAGTAGCTGCTGGCCACGCCCACACGGCTCGCAGAGTGGAGATAATCAGAATCAAAGAGTCCACGTACGCTGGCCCGCCGTGTTACTGCGCGTTACGTGAAGCACAGGCAGCAAACAAGCAAGCGCTCCATGCGCGGCTGCTGCGGGTGCGCTAAATCTCCGAGCCAGAGTCAACTGTCCCACTTAGCTTGACCTGGTTAGTCACTGCTGCGGCGCCGCCGACGCGCTGCTACCAGACACACAGGCCGTGTTTATGTACTCATGCATGCAGAAACACATGCAGATGAATTTGCGAATGTGCAGCTCAGAGACACACACATGTTGAGTGCACACACGCCTGTAAATACAGATGCATCCGTCGACCTACAGCACACACACATAATCCTCAGATTATGAGGAACTCTGATACAGCTCATGAGGAGCGGGCCCGGGAATAACGTGACATCAGCGGACAGAAGCTGCTTATCCTCCTTTTTGTTGAGTTCGTCTGCAGACGAACTACAGTTTCCTCTAAAGGTCAAAAGCTGCTTCTTCTTCTTCTACTAACATGCGTATATCTTAAAGCCTCCACAGACTGAAAAAAACTGTTTAGTTGTAGGTCAGGCTAAAGTTTCACGTCTCCTGACCTGGTTTTAGTTGTAGCCACCAGCTGCAGGATAGCAGCATGTGCATGCAGTCCCAGTGAGCGTTAGCGGTGAGTGTGTAAACGCTTCAGCGACTCTTATGGGTAATCCACTGTGGCTCCAGTGATTAAGACAGGTGAGAGCGGCCTCACCGTCTTCAGACTGCTCACCAAGGACAACCGCTGGAAGTGGGTCCAGGCCAACGCCAGGCTCGTCTATAAAAACGGGAAGCCCGACTACATCATCGCCACACAGAGGCCCCTGGTGTAAGTGCACTGCCGTTCCACTCTGATTCTTGTGTTTTAGTCCATCAACCCGTTTGGTTCTTCTTTGTAACAGGGACGAGGAAGGAGGGGAACACCTGAGGAAGCGCTCCATGCACCTGCCCTTCACCTTCGCCACGGGAGAAGCGATGCTGTACCAGGCGGGTTATCCTCTGCACAGCTTCTCTGAGTCCGTCCGAGGCAAAGCCAAAGGCAGCAAGACCAAGAAGGACAAAGAGGGTTCTTCAGATAACCTGGACCCCAGGTCCCTGCTGGGGGCGCTGATGAGCCAGGATGAGTCTGTGTATGTGTGCCAGCCCGCCAGCGAGCCCGCTGCGTCCTGCCGCAGCGGCCTCCTGAGCCAGCAGCAAACAGAGAGTGGATGTAGCAGCTTCTTAAGTAACACCAGCCTGCACGTCGTATCTAATGAGCGGTCGAGTTATGACCCCCTGCTGGCCACCCTGGACTCTCTGACCCTGGACGGAGAGGACCCCTGCTCAAACACTGAGCTCTTTAATGCTTTGGAGAGCCTGGGTCTCAACGCTGAAGAACTAGAGCTGCTGCTGCTGGATGAGAGGATGATCCAGGTGGAGCTGGACCCCAACCACATCCCAACACTGAGCGACCTTCTCACCAACAACGAAATCCTCTCCTACACCCACAACACGCTGGAAAACAGCCCTGAGCGAGTGGAAGGAGACGTGGGTGGATATGGAGTCAACGCTGACCCGTCAGCCGTCCCAGCATCTCCGCCCCTCATCCAGCAGATGGAGCAGCACATCAGTTCAGGCGAGCTGGTGAAAGCTTCTCCTCCACCTGTGGAGATAAAAGGTCCAGCCGGGCTTCCAAACAGTCACTGGGTGACAACCAACCACGTCCACCAGCCTCCTCCTGTCCTCACGCCCTCTCAGCTCAGCAGCCAACTCAAACACCTTCTGGGGTCCAGCCAGCAGTGGAGCCAGGACCAGCACCTGCTCCAGTATGCGTCCCATCAGCAGGTCAGCCAGGACCCGCCACTGCTTGGATTCCCCAACCAGATGGCGATAACCTCTTCCTACGTCCCAAACGGTCACGCGTCCTTTCTGCCGAGCGTGGAGGACGTTTGTCAGTACCAGAGTTACCAGCAGCAGCGGAGCGTCGCCCAGAGCTCCACGCTGGAGTTAGAGCAGCTGCTGGGACTGTCCCAGTCACAGCACAGCCTGCCAGCATACAACAGGTTCAGCACCAGCGCACAAGGCTCCGCCCACAGCAAGGTAAGACACCCACGCCGCTGCCGGCAAAGGTTTACAGCGCTGTTAGATGAGACCTCAGGAGAAACTGGAGCAGCTGATGTTTCAGGTTCCTTCATGAAACGTGTCCTCGTTCTACGACATCCCAGCAGCTGATCTCAAAAAAATCATGCTAGAACTTCCACCTCCCGCCAGACTTCTGTCTCATATCTTCCTTCAGCCCGTTCTCCTCAGCGCTGTTGGGTCTGGGGGCCAGGCCCCTGATCTGAGGGCTCTGACCTCGACCCTTCAGCTCGGCGCTGCTCTCTTTAACTGTCAGGAAAGTAGATTTTTTCCGAGTCAGTGCACCAGGCCCCCCGGGCCTCCGTGTAAACTGCGATCATCCAAGAGGACGTTCCTCATGAATAAGACCAAGGGCGATGGGTGGGATCGCCACAGTCTGGACTAACCCTCCTCTCGAACCACGACGAGGTAACGAGGCCTCCCCAGTTTAACGCAGGATTTAATAAAACTGGAATGTGTCAGTCAATCACAGCAGATAAAAACCTAATCAAGCTAACGTTATCGTCACAAGCAGGCTGCGTTTGCTTTGGGAAGGTTTGACTTATAAGCTGGATAACTACAGTAGCTCACTCCTGCAGGTCATGTGACCCTTTCTGGACAGACCCACCTACGTAGATCTGTTTCTGCATCAGAGACGAGAGAAGGGGGCCAGAAAAGAAGAGAGGCAGCGGCGCGAGTGAGTAACGACTAGAATAAGGTCAGCGGCGGAGATGGGCCGACCCCGGCAGCCATCCATTCATCCCGCTGTTGTTCTTCAGGGTCACTGACTGCTGCCGAAAGAAAAATACTGGCAGGCCGTCCAGTCAGGCATGAGCACCGCTGACCTACAATCTCACTGTCATCGTTACCTAACGCTGCCACGGCGGGGCCGACCCGGTCCAGCAACAGGCGGCGGCGTCTCCCAAAACAGACGTCACATGACTGATCATGACTCAGCATTAGATCTCTTTATTTTATTTAATTTTTCTGTACCTGCTGAGCGGCTCTACTCTGTTTGGTTCTCACCGACTGTCACTAAGTACAAGTAACTGTAACAACCACGCCAATAGGAGGCCCCGCCCTCTCCTCCTTGTGATTGGTCAGGCCTGATGGGGTTGAGCCAATCAGAGGTCTCTGTGGACTCATCCTTTGCTTTTCAGAACATTATCTCTGGACTGACCTGAGGGGATTTATTTTACAACCTCTCCAGGATGAATGGAGTTGATTTAAAGGGTCAAAGGTCATCGCGTCCTCATAAACATAGTGTCTAAAGAGTGCCTTCAGCAGTTTTTACTTTTAAGAAGAGGAAACAAAAACAAATCCAGGCTGTTTATCCATAAAGAGACACCATACTAGCTTTAAAAATGCTGTAATTTAGCGTTTATCTGACATTGTGCAGTTTCTACTTTGTTGTTTTGATCTTGCTGTCAGTTTAGTGGATGAAAGTCTGCTTAAAGACGTCCAGAAGACCAGTGAAAGAGTGTGGACAGACTGTATCCGTTTCCGTATCTGTGAGTAAATGTTGACGTTTTTTGTTCCGCAGCTGGAGAACGGTTGCCTGCTCAGCGCCACCAACGCAGCGTACATCAGAACGTGTCTGCTGCCCAACAGAAACGCGGTGGTGCCGGCAAACATGGACGGCATGTCGACCCTGCAGGACCACCAGAAACCTGGATTCCTCCTCTGAAGCAGAGACCAGAGCAAAGGTACAGAGCAGGAAAACAGAATCGTAACATCTTCACACTTGTTGCTGCGTTTAGATGATTTTTACTGGTATTTGTGCTGCTCCCAGTTCTGCTGAGCCAAAGCAGCTGGACGTTGATCAGACAGGAAGTGTGGGTGAGCTCAGGTGGACCCGTCCATCCTGTTTGAGAAGCAGCTTTATTTCATCCAAGCAGATGAATTTAAACTGAACTCGGAGGTTAAACTAGAATCTGCGTTGAAGCAAATGCAGAAAGTATTTGAAAATACTGACAAATGATGTTTTAATTTATCACGTGATCCAAGTGCTAATTCTGTCAAGAGAAGCTTCAGGATATACAGAAACCTCTGAGGGCCTCTTTTAAATTAAAAACATTAAATTTATTTCTATTTTAAGCTAAATTTAGTGATTTATGTAAAAAATTATCATCATATAGAGAAAAAACCAAAAGCTGCTAATGAAAGATGTTTCTGTAGCTGTGAGAATATTCACAAATTGACTTTAAACCCATATTTATGTATTTTCTGTCAGAATTCTCTAAACTTTGTGGAGAAAAAATAGATATTAAAAATTTTTAAATTTGAGGAGGAAAAAATGTAAACGATCGTTTACATTTATTGTAAAAAGAGTGCAATTTTATTTACACAACTGAGAATTAGTGAGATAGAATGTGTCTGAATTCAGAGATATGAATGACTTTATTTGATCAGAATTTTATTAAGAGCTAATTCTAAAACAGCGAGGAGGTTTGTGAAGCAGGACATCAGTGAGATGATGATTATACGTCCTTGTGCTAAACTCAACAGCATTTTGTACTCCTGTTTATGGAGTTAATCAAATTTAAAACTTAACTCAGAAGCATTTTATGTACTTTGTTGCTACATTTTTGCCTCTTTACGTTTTACAGTGACGTGGTGCACGTGTGTAAAACAGAAATGAAGTCAAACTTTGACAAAGCATTTTTGTCTCGGAGGTTCAGTGTGTTCATGCCTTTGTCTCTCGTGTCCCTCATGTCCCTCATGTCCCTCATGCCTTTGCAATTATGTGCTAAGTGTACGGTGGCCCATCGGTGACCAAAATGCAAAAAAATAAATCACACTTAAATTGTGAGGAGGAAAAAGCTGTAAGTTGAAATAAAAATACCGATGCTATTTTTCCGTCTTGTGGGCGGGGCCTGCCTGCTGGCATCAGAAAAGTCAAAATTCCCCCAGTTTTGATGTGAACACAGCTTCACGTTTAGCATTTAGCTCTGCATCACAACCAAATGATGCAGACAAATGTCATATGATTATTGTTTCACGATAAAAACAGGTGCTTTGGGAGTATTGTTAGTGATGCTGTATGTGATGATGTTAATGTCAGATCAAGTACATTTACAGACTTTTTCCTCTTTTCTAAGCTTGCTTATTTGAGCCTGTGGTGAGATCAGAAACTGTATGGAAGGTTTGTTGTTTGTGTATATAAATGTGTGTTTTGTCTTTGTTGTTGATGGAAGCACTATATTTACCTTCACAACTTGCAGAGTTCAGCACTAAAATAGCCTTGTAGGAAGAGAAAAAGCATTTTACAAATATGACTATGTTGTATGAATATTGCCTGATGACAGTTTGTCACTTTAGATCCAAACAAAAATGTGCCATAATGTGATTTTTATTTAATATCAGAAATGTCTTTCTGTTTTTATTTTATATACTTTACCTGTCTGAGATCTACAGAGGACGATTAGAGCCAAATGTGATTTACGTATTTTGGCTTTTCAGAGTTTCAGATTTTTAAAGGTCCCGTGACATTAAAAACACGTTTCTTCTGGCCTGTAACTGGTCCTCCTTGAGCCTGCCAAGTCTGCATCATCTCAGCAGCCCACAAACTGGTAAAATGGGGCTCTTACAGGCTGGTCAGATTCAGCTCCTGTCATGATTTAATGATTGGGGTAATTTGCATAGACCTGCCTCTTCTGCCCAGAACACTCCCCTTTTCTCTTCTGTGCCCGCCCAAAGCTTTTTGGCCAGCCAATGAGAAAATCAGGTAGTCAATGCCACACCCCCATCCACCACCCTGCCCCGCCTCTCTCCTCCTCATTAGAATTTATAACTGCAGGCACCGATACAGCACAGGGAAGGTCACCGCGTGACTGGTTTGGAGTGGCTGCATCCAGGCATTAGGGCACCACCAAGGCCTTCATAAAAGCCTCCACCTTTATTTTTCACTCTTTGTAAACAGTTAAAAATTGGGATTCCAAGTCAAAACAAGAAGCAAAAAAAAGTTATAGCTAAAAGAGTCCAACAGAATAAAGTCAAATTTAAAGAGAAGTAAAAAGAAATGAAAGGATTTAAAAATGTTTTTCACGTGTGGCTCTAATTCTCCACCATGCTTTCAAAAATCAATGTTTTTTTGTACTATTTTTTAGACAAAATACACAATGAACTTTCTGTTTTCTGCTTTTTGAGAGATTTTATTTTGCTACTTTACTCACTGACGTTTTTGTCAAACGAAAAAAGAAATGATTTTTTAAAAATGCAGTCTTGAGTCGTGTGTTCGTGTACTCAGATTCCCACAATAAAGGATTTTGTGCTTTCATGTGGAGTTTTATTCTCTTTTTGCTGTCTTTTTACACCTTCCTCACCCCCCCAACTTCCTGAGACATCATGTGATCTACTCACCTGACCCTCCAAAATAAAAGCCTAAATTTGAAGCTGATGTTCATGCAATGTGAAATCGACTGGATCGCATGTCTGAAAACACACACAGACACACACCAAATGTGTCAGTGGTGTGCAGTAACGTCAAATCTGACCTGAGATGCATCATGGGACCTGTAGTGTATCAACTGCCTGAGGAAACATTTTTCTCCCCTCAGACACACACGCGCACACACAGTTCCACACCTCTACTCTGCTGCTTTTTGCAACTGCAAAGGTGTGAATACACACTCAGGCCAAAGGAAACAAACACAGAGTGAGATCAGTGATGATGAGATGGAGACACACCCAGATTCCAGCCAACCAGCACAATTCCTGACTGTCTTTCTCTCAAACATCTTCCTGTTTCCACAGAGGTCCACTGTCTTCGGCAGATCTCACCTCTGTTTGGAAGCTTCTACGTTCACAGATAACCCACAACAGACAGTGCCACCTACTGGCAGGAGGAGCTTGTGCGTGGCTTTTTGATAACAGAAGAACTCAGATACATTTTTGCTGGCTGGCACCGGTCAGGTTGGTGTGTAGCGACCGACTGAGCTAAAGTGAGAATTCTTGTTAAAGGTGTACATTTTTAATGTTTTTAAAGAAATGAGAGCAAATACTGAGACCTCAGGCCTCTCTTGTACACACCACAGCTGTCGTTAACTTTGCATCTTTTGGGACCTTCCTCATTTATGAGTTATTATTCTGCTACAGGATCAGTCATCCAGGCGAGATGTTGTGGTCAATGCCACCAGTAGAGGTCAAAGGTCATGGGAGCTTTGATTGAGTGGAATCACGCTTAAACCCGGTGTTTGACACCTGGATCTGGACCCCACTGAAAACCCCTGAATTATTTACCGGTCGTCGGCTTGTTCCTCTCATGGACTTATGGAGCGAGAGTGTTCTGACCTCTTTTCAGAACAAAACGATCTTTGCTATTAGACGCTGCGGAGGACAAGAGGGGACATTAAATCTCACCTTCAGTCTGGATCTTTGGCCTTCAGTCTCATCGATTTGCCCCGTCGATTCTTCTGCCCCACTGGTGCAGCTTGAATCAATCACCTGTCTGCAGACACGCCCCGTCTCCACTTGTCAGACAGACAGACAGGCAGACAGGCAGACAGGCCCTGGTCTGCAGGGGTCAAAGAGTGAAGATGGAAAGATAACGTGGTGCGATTAAATGTGAAACAGATGTTTCCACTGAAACTTGAAGCCTGACGATAAAAATGTGTTAATTTCTCCAAGTGTGACAGGAGGTCGAGGCGGTGGAGCGGGGAGCAGCAGAGGCCGTCATAAAGGTTTAAACAGACAGATAACAGTCGGCGGGGAGGAAACAGCCTTCGCCTCCTTTCAGCGTAACCCAGATGTGAGCTCGGACTCGCAGATAGAGAGAAGCCTGCGACTGTTTAGCGTAAACCTGGATGCAGATATGAATAAATGAATAAAGCTGTGGAATGACTGGCGCCGCTGGTCCGCCGGTTTGTGAGAGTGAAGGTCTCCCAGCAGGCAGCGAAAAAACAAAGATCAGCCTCCGAAACAGGGAAGGAAACATCTGACTTTCAAACCAAAACATCTTCAGCTGGAAATATGCAAACGTGTCAGGAATCATTTAGGTTAACAACGTAATAAATCAAGCGTAGAATGTATATGGTTGTTTTCAGCGAGCTTTGGACGTCTTTGTTTACTCTGAAGACGAAGTTCATGCTGATTAGTCATCGTGTGTCATGTCAGTGGTGATTTTTTCTTTAAAATATGATGTCAAAGTTCATCTGATCATTTCAGAGCCAGTTAATCAGCAGGCGTTTGTCCCAAAACAGGCAGTAGGTGCACGTTCACAGATCCAACGTGTGGCGAGTGTAAAGGTCAAAAACACCTCCATAGCACGTGTGTGCGTATACGCTGTCAGTGTGTGTGTTGTGTGTGTGTGTGTGCCTGTAGGAAGCTTCCTCTGAATGTCCTGACCTTTACCGGGTGTCAGTGTTCAGCCAGCAGAGGTCGACCTCAGCGTGATGCTGCGGTCAGATCACCAGCGAGCGCCTGCAAATCAGAGTTTGATTGACAGCCACCAAAAGCATCCTGACTCCACCCCAGTGAAACTAAATAAACATATTTATTGGGTCTTTACAGAGAGTCTGTTTTCCTGCTGTGATTCTGTCGGACAGGAAAATGTCCCTCGCTGTTTCCTGTCTGCACGAGACGCCGCCGACTCCTTCACCAGCACATTTTGACCTTTAGACTCCGTTAACCATGTCCTCCACAGGAACAGGACAGAGCCGCTTCCATCAGGGCGTTTTTTTCGGTAACCCCAGCAGATGATTTAGTCATCATCATCATCTGCTGGTTTTTTTATTTGGTGTTTCCTGGAAACTCAGAGATCTGCTCACCTAAAAGCTCTGACATCTCAAGGGGGTGATCACACGCTGAGCTGTGGGTGTGTGTGTGTGTGCGTGCAGAAACACAACCTTGACCCAGATAAACAACCAGGGGAGGGTTAAAGGAGATGAAGATGAGCAAAATGAGAAATGTATTTAAAAAGAAAGGGTGATGTTCCAGAGGAGGAAGAAAGGTGACAGGAAGGAAGGAAGGAAGGAAGGAATGGTCGTGATCGTTACTTTAATAGGTTCGTGAATGTGTTTCACACAGTGAGGATGAACAACCAATGTAGCAAACCGTTCTGCTGGTCTGATGGATCCACACTGACAAC
>CM027085.1:1002901-1020401 GCA_015343265.1 Pao palembangensis
CGGAGGCGGGTTTATCCGTGGATTTGAACGGCATTATCGTAATCTTCATCTCTGTGACCAACAGGTCGTCCATCATCCACCCGACACCTCCCTGCAGATGGGAATAATGGCGGCACATCTGGAGCCTCTGTGGAGGAGCTCAGGTCGTACAGGTGACGTTTCTTCATCCAACATCACACAGCAGCTCCAACAGATCAAACCCTGACCTCTGACCTTTAGCAGGATGAAACAAAATACAATTATCCCTGTTATGATCAAGGAAACACGACGGTGAATCAGCGGTTATCAGTAGGAGAGGAAGATCTAGGTTTAGCTTAATTCCTCTTCAAACGCAGAAAGTGTATTCATTTATTCATTTATGCAAAGAGATGAGGAGAAAATGACGCGAAAAATGGGGATTTTCTTTCTGTGATTAAATGTGTCCACTCATCCATAAACAGAGCTTAGGTTAGATAAATGCTGCTCTTCCTTCAATCAATCACATGTTCTCAGGCATTTTTATTCTGGTGGCTGTGGCCCACTTTAGCTTCAATCTCTTAAAGCCCCCCCAACACACACACACACACACACACACACACACACACACACACACACACACACAGCAGCCGCCCTCCGTCTGGTGAATAATTGACGAGCTCTCCTCTCCTTCTCTTTCCATCGCTCTGCTTTTGTGGCGTTGGCTTTGAATCCTCCCTCGCTCACCTCCATCATGTCCAGCTTTCAGCTGCCGCCGTGTTGACATCCATCAGCTGCTCAAACAAACGGGGGCCACCGGAGCGGCTGCAGGTGAGACAGGTGGTTTTTACATTTCCCTCTTTAAAACAGAGAAGATTGAACGTACGGACGTTCTTGTCGTGCTCTGAGTCTGTGACGCCGTCGGCTGCTTAGCTGCAGATTTAGTTGGTTGTTGCAAAAGTACCTGAAAAAACTTCTGACAGTGACAGTAAATGTAGGTTAATCATGAAGTTATTTTTCATGAATTGTGCTGTTTTTTCTCGTTATTTTATTTTTAAAAACAATCATTTCAAGAATAATTTTAAAGGACGACAGCCTGTCTTTCTAACAGCTGTTGCCAGGTTACGACTGACTCTTTTGAAGACGTTTGGCTGAAGGCTGTATCTTCCTCGCAGCATCACCTCCGTCCTCAGCGGAGCCATGAAGGACTTCCTGCTTTTCCTCCTGCTGATGCTGCAGACTTCCGGGACTCACAGCAGCAGGTGCGAGCTGGGCTGTGACTGTCATGGAGACTTGAGGTTTGCCATCTGTGCTCGGGGGCTCTTCACCCACCTGCCCCTCAGAGTCCCGCCCACCACCGAACTCCTCGACCTGAGCGACAACAACATCTCCGTCATCCCCGAACACTCCTTCAGCAAAAGCCGGAAGCTGCGCGTCCTTCTGCTGCAGAACAACAACATCAGCGTGGTGGAGGATGGCGGCTTCTCCCAGCTGGAGTTCCTGCAGAAACTGGACCTGAGCTGGAACCGGATCTTCACCCTGACTGAAGGTTTCTCCATCGGCCTGGCGTTCCTGCGGGAGCTGCAGCTGGCCCACAACCGTCTGACCAGCCTGGACAGCCGCAGCTTCCTACACCTGGATGGCCTCCAGAGGCTAAACCTGAGCAGCAACAGCATTCACACCATCCAGGTGAGGTCTTTTTCCTCCATGAGCACCCTGCGGCAGCTCCACCTGGAGGACAACCAGATGACAGCTCTGAGGAGTGGGATCTTCTCCATGCTGCGCTCCCTGGAGGTCCTCAACTTAGCAGGAAACCAGATCAGCGAGACAGATCCGGGTGTCTTCAAGCCTCTCACCAGCATGACATTGCTCAATTTGGTTGGCAACCAGCTTTCCACCGTCTATTTCAAGACCTTCCTCAACATCCACACTTACAGCACCCACATCCTGTTGGAGGGGAACCCCTGGAACTGCGACTGCGACCTGCAGAGAGTCTTCCGGAAGCTGCGCACCATCCAGAGGCTCTTCTTGGACGACTACTATAACCTGTCTTGCAAGGAACCACAGGTCCTCAGAGACTACCGGCTGATGGACGTGGACGCGGAGCTGTGCATCGCCGAAACGGTCACAGTGCTCATCATCACTGTCACCGTGGTAATAACAGTGCTCGCTGCCATGGTGATGGGGGAGCGGAAGAGGAAGAAGAAGAAGAAAAGGAAGCACTGGACTCAACAGGCAGAGCTTTCAGATGAGTCAGACTACTGAAGTCACTGGTTTTCTTTCTGCTTCTTTGTTTCCTGCAACATTTAATTATGTTATTTTCGCATTTCTTAAATCAGATAGTTTTCAGACTCATTCTGTCAGACTTTTCGTCTGTTTGATGTCACAATAAGCTTTAACATAAATAAGTAAGTGTTTTATTTAAATGAAAATTCCTCAGAATGCTTCTTTAGGACATGTTTGAAACTTCTATGCGCGTGATGAGCGTTCACAGGAACCTGTCAACCACAGTGCCCCCTGCAGGCCAAGAACTCTATTACAGTAGAAAACGTTTATGTAAATCCATCATTTTTAAAATTCAAATGTGGTATTTCAGAATAGGATCATAACTAATAAAATCACAGATATTACTCGAAAGTCTCCTCGCGTGTGTCTTCATAAATACGAATGTTCATTTTTGGGGGGATTTATATCTTATTTTCCTAAGTATTGAGTCCACTTACATAGCGCCACTTTTTTTTTTTTTTTTTTTACATGTATTTTTTGATGGCGATGAATAAGAGTTTCCCTTTAAATACCGTAGACCTTTAGGTGGAGTCGCTCTGTTGCGTCACTGCAGGAAATCAGTACTGAACACAACCGGATATAGAAAAGCAAAAGCACAGGACTTTTTGATTGTTTGTTGGTAGAACACGTTTACAAAACAGTGCACAAACACACAACACATATTATAAATTTGGAGGGAAGCGAAAACAAAAACAAATTTGAAATATACTATTAAACTAAATCAACACTTGGTATTTATTTGGTCAGTTACTAATTTCTTTGAAGTTTGGATCGTTTCCTAGATTGTTAGTTGTTTTTTTAAATTGGAGAAACAGCCACACGTTGTGGCTGTATCCTTATTCCTATATCTTATATGGATCCCGGCAGACAACGGAGTATCATGTACTAATTTATAAGCATTAAAACGGCTTTGAGATGCAAATATAGTTTTTTAAATGCTTTTAATGTGGAAAAACTGTTCGGAAAACGTCATGTCCATCATGGCGGACTTGATGCAGTTTCGCCGGGACAGGTGGGAGCTCCGGTTGGACTAGTCCCTGTTGTTCTCTGACCAAAGACAAAAAAGCCTTTGAAACATTTTAAATGTACGTGAGATTAAAGTGCTGGCGATAATTTCACATATCTACCGGCGCTCGTTAGTTTGGTCGATCTTAGTCTGAAAATGCCCAACCTTGATGTGAGAAATTCAAAAGAAACAGCGCAGTCATAGTTTAAGGGTAGCGGTGATCTGACCAGGTAAGAAAATCCATATGTTTAAAAGTGTTTGTTTTTTTCCTTTTATAGTATTTATCCACGTATTTTGAATTTAAAATGTCGGCATGAATGTAAAGTACGAACACAGCTACGCTATTTCCCTTCCGCTTCACTTTCTTAAAGACCAGCGCCATTATAGCTAATTACACCTTCTTGTATTTGGTAATTAGTTGGATTTCATTAATTTTCCTTGTTAAAATCGAAAGTAGCAGTTTTATTCGCGGTAATAATCACTTCCGCCTCAGCAACTGCAAACGGGGCTCAGATGAGTTTTAATAACCGTCACTTTATTTATCCTTTACTAAATATAATCGTGTTTGTCTTATGAAAATTGGAATCTTATTGAATTTATTGGGCTGAATAATTTTATTCTGGCACCATATGGGTGGTGGATCTGGAAATTCCAGCCACTGTTTGTGCATCGGGTTGCACAGCAGCATATGGTGAAGATGTTTTGTGTATTAAAAAAAGACGGGGTTATTCCCAAACTCAGAGCTGATTAAATCAAACCATACCATGTTGAAACGCTTAAGACAGATTTTAAGTGTCTTTATGTGCATTTGTCTCTGTCAAAAATCAGTTTGTGAAGCGGTCATCAGAGGAATCAGACACAGATTTCCCTTTGTTGGAACAATAAGCTGATCAAATGTAATGGGAAAAGGATATTGAATATCTGTTCTCCTTTACACTCCCTTTTTTCTACTCACCTTTTTATGGAGCAGACGTTTATGCAAACATTCTCGGCTCTTCTGCTCTACTCTGAGCAGACTGACGGAACCCCCACCCATCGTCTTTTCTTTGTTTTGCAGATATGGCAGCTAAAGACAAGGTTGCCATCCTGACTGACGATGAGGAGGAACAGAAAAGAAGGTATGTGTTGGCCGAGCCGTTCAACACTCTGTCCCCGGATCCACCGGCGGCTCCTTCCTCTGACACGCCCCCTGACGAGCCGCCCAGCTCCAAGGCCGACTCCATGGACTGCTGCGAGAGGATGTGCCTGCGTGTCAACACCACCCTCCTGGTCTCCAAGGTCTTCTACTTTTTCTTCTACGCTGCCTATGGTTCCCTGCACCCCCTGCTGGCCGTGTACTACAAGCAGCTCGGCTTGTCAGCTAGCCGCAGCGGGCTGCTCGTCGGCATCCGCTACTTCATTGAATTCTGCAGCGCCCCCTTCTGGGGTGTGGTGGCAGACCGCTTCAAGAAGGGCAAAGTGGTGCTTCTGTTTTCTGTTTTCTGCTGGTTGGTGTTCAACTGCGGTATCAGCTTCGTCAAACCGGCTGAGATGAAATGTGAGGAGGAAGGCGGCAGTCCTCCGACCCCGCTGGGCCCCATCACCACCACCCTTCTGTATGATAACCTGACGCAGTTGAGCAATTCAAGCAACTCCACCGACCACAGCAGAGGTCGGCGGAGTGCCCTTGACTTTACGGGCCTTCAGGACTCGGCGGCGTTCCGCTGGCACAAGCGAAGCATTGACGCCAACACCAACTCTGCTCCTCTCACTTTGCCCAACCGCAGCCAGGTCATGCAGAACACTACCCTCACCTCCACAACCACCACCTCCCCTGCTCCAACCACACAAAGAAAGTACCAGATTATCTACAACAGTGACCAGGTGGAGTCTATCTTCCTCCTCATCCTCGTCGTCATCATAGTGGGGGAGTTCTTCAGCGCCCCCGCCATCACCATCGTAGACACGGTCACCTTGCAGTATCTCGGCAAAGCTCGGGATCGCTACGGGCTGCAGAGAATGTGGGGCTCTCTGGGCTGGGGTCTGGCCATGCTGCTGGTGGGCATCTGGATCGACCACACCCACATTGAGGTCACCATCGATGGAATCGGCTGCGTCATACCTGACTTCAGGATTCACAACTACCTGATCGCCTTCATTGCCTTTGGTGTGCTGATGGCGATGGCGTTCATTGTTGCCACTCAGTTCCACTTTAAAAAAGATGTCAGCTACAGACAGGAGCTTCCAGAGGGAGTAGTGATGGACGCTGGCAGCCCAGGAGCTTTACCTGAGTCCAGCTCCCCTGAGCAGACCCCCATCAGGCCTCCTGAGGAGTTCCACTACAGCGATCTCATAAAGCTCCTGTGCAGCGTGCGCTACAGCTCCGTCCTCTTCGTCGCCTGGTTCATGGGATTCGGCTACGGCTTCGTCTTCACCTTCCTGTACTGGCATTTAGAGGACCTGCACGGGACCACCACACTGTTCGGGGTCTGCTCCGTGCTGAGCCACATCTCGGAGCTCGGCGCCTATTTCACCAGCCACAAGTTCATCGAGCTGGTCGGACACGTCAGGTAAGATGTGATTGTAAGCGTCTGAATTCAGCCGTTGTTACTCATTCATCTTTAGTGATTCTCTACATTTTTGGCCTTCAAGATAGAAAAAATCTCAACAGTCATTCAAACCTCCAACAGCTAGGTGGCAGTGTTGTGATTTACTAGGGTGAAAAATGTTGCAGTTTAGGATCTTTTGTTTCTTTTTTTTTCTCCTGATATGATGTCGATTAATTTCCATAAATGTATCCAAGGAGCAGATTAACAGTAAATGCTTTAGCATTGATAATTTTGGTAATAATTGATGGTTAGCCCGTCCTGAGCCGTCCTGAGCCGTCCTGAACCGTCCTGAGCCGTCCTGAGCCGTCCTTTGTGCTGCAGCAGTGTGACGCCTTCGTTTAAGGTGGCTCTGGAGACATTTGAGACGATGGTGTTGGTTTTCAGCTGCGAGGCCTTGCAGAGCCATCTGCACAGGAAACACAACATCTGTCACCCTCTGCTCACTTGCAGCCTCAGAATCTACCTGCTGCCTGGCTCAAAGGCTGCCTTTGAGTCAGTGTTTCCAGTTGCAGCTTTGTTTTATCTTCGGTATAATAATAACATCACCAGAGAAGCTCGTCTGCGTGCTCGTGGAGCAGCAGCAGTCTGAGGACGTGAAGCTGCATTCTCGTTTTACAGGAAACGTTCAAATGTCCTTTTAGACGACTTTATTTTAACACTAAACTACAAACAGTAACCAGAACACATGACAGGATATTTCTCATAAAACAAACCTAATTTATTGCTCATTCAGTTAACCTTTGGGCTGTTTTGGCACTAATAGAAGTGATGATTCCAAAGAAGAGAGAAAAGCTTCTCCTGATGTGAGTTTGGTTGTAGAGCTCATAAAGATCCGGTGAGTCAAAAGCCTGCTGAGTTTAAACAGTCGCTGCATTGTTTGTTTAGTCTGTATGTGCTCAGCAAATTACCTCTGGGCAAATAAAAGCTAAACCTGAATGACGGTGAGCAGATAAACCATCGGAGGGTGTGCCGTGCTCTTTGTTCCGTGTGTGCTTATGTTCGAGATTAAGATGAATTCTGCTGACGGTTAAACCACAGAAGCTGCTGTGAGAAGGATTAACTTTGCAGCTCTGCAGCCGCTGAGATCAGGAGGAAAGATCTGCACAGTGAATTCACGTGTTGGTCCTGAGTAAACTGCTGATTTGATCGTCTGGGTCAAACTGGTGAATTTGGAGCTTCTCTGGACTGTTGCAGTCTGCTGCAGCCTCTTTGATTTGTGCGTGCTGAGCTTCACGTGATGGTTTTCACGAGATATTCAAATAATTAGTTATAGAGGAGGAGCCAGAAGCGTCTGAAACGTGTTTGTGTGCACGTGCTTGAGCTCATTTAGCATCAGAAATGTTGTTGTAATCCTCGATGTTTGTCCCCACATGGGCGGCGTCCCTCAGGGTGCTCTACATCGGCCTGGCCTGCAACACAGCACGCTACCTGTACATCTCCTACCTGGAGAACGCCTGGTCCGTCCTGCCCATGGAGATCCTTCAAGGTAAAGTCATGCCCGCTCTGCAGGGGGGCGTTAGGACCGCGTGGAGTCTGGGAGCAGGACAGGAAGCTGGGTGTGTTTGTCTGTCCCAGATGGGTCAACACCGATCAGCTGGTCAGTGAGAGGCTGCTGAAGCTCGACAGGATGTACCGTATGCTAACGTTAAAAATAAAAAAACATAATGTGTGACCAAACATTCAATCGATCTGTAACTTTAGACACTTTATATGATTTATCAGACAGCTCAGAAGCTGTAACTGTTTATGCGCTGTAACAACAACAGCAATAATGATAGAGGTTAAAAAGAAACACAAAGACACTGTGAACAAACAGTGAAGCCACTTGATAGTTCTGATAGTTGCCATGACGCCAGCAGAAAGAACTATGTTGAAGAACAACATGACATTTTTTCCTGCTGTTTGCACTTAACATATCTAGCGCGCTGCTTTGAGAAGGCTTATGACAGGAACTGAAAGTGTTTGACTTACATAAAAGACGACAAACAAATATTTTATCACAGTAAAAAGTCATTATGAAAGGCGCTATATAAATAAAACTGAATTGAATTACCTAAGTAGACACCTTGCTGAGAGGTTACAGCACCGCCTGGTGGACAGATTATGTACTACCCAGTTTTAAATGCTCTGTATGTCCTCATCTGGGTGCGACCTTCATTCATTTGCCTGTCTGTGTCTCCCAGGTGTGACACATGCATCGGTTTGGGCTGCCTGTATCTCCTACCTGAGCGCAGCGGTCCCTCCTGCGCTGAGGACGTCAGCACAGGGCATCCTGCAGGGTCTTCACCTAGGCCTCGGCCGTGGCTGTGGAGCCATGGTTGGAGGAGTCTTTGTCTACTATTTTGGTACAACCTGAAGGGTTTCCCTGAACTCCCTTAAAGCAAAGTGTGTAAAGTTGACGCCGGTGTTCCCTGATTATTCACGCTTCCTTGTTTCCTGTCTTGCAGGTGCTGCAGAAACGTTCAGGGGACTCGGTATGGCCTCGCTCGTCATCCTCCTCATCTTCTCGTTTATCCAGTGCCTCAGCAGAGAGATGGAGGGGAAAGGTGGGTAAAAACCACCTTAAATGTTATAAAAATCAGGAAGAGCAATCTGTAGGATAAATTATGTAAATCATATAAAGGGTTAATTTATGGACGCATTGATAAAAGTGTGCGAGCTTCTGATGGTTTGGAGTGTTTTCTTTATCAGAAGATCAAATCCTGGCTGAGAACATCCCAGTCCCGTTCAGCCCGGTTCCCATTGCCACCATCGAGGTGCAGAGTCAGGGCCCCATCAGGAGCCCCTCCCTAAGTCACCAGGCTGCCGTCACGCCGGTAAAGAAGACCAAGTTCCAGGAGGATCAGGAGGACGTGTACCAACCAGCCTGGGTGCTGTCTGGCTCCCCCTGGGTCACCGTTGCCTTTGCCATTGTTCAGATCAGGGAAATCATGAGTGTGATGAAGAAACAGCCCCCGACAGAGTCTGAGTCACTACAGGTAAAACTGGTCAAAGGTGACTTTATTTACGCTGATGCTGAAAATGCTGGTTTATCTGCTGCAACCCTTAGTGTAGTTAAGTCAACATGTAATCATTCCAGTCATCAATATTAATGATCATCTTCTTTCTGTCATGTTTGTGTGTCGAAAATGTGTCTTTAACTCTCATTAACCTGAACTTTCCTCCTCCGCTGCCCACACACACATTATAGAAAGGTGAGACGCTGGTGTATGTAAAGGTTGATGGAAATCTACCGTGTGTGTGTGTGTGTGTGTCTTTGCCATGTGTGGTATGCGAGCAGATTGTCCAAGCTTTCCTCTTCCTTTTGTGTGTAGACGCATGAGCTGATAACAGGAATGGATGCGTGCATGTGTGCATGTTTTGGGCTTCTGAGCGTCCCGTTACTGCTTTTTGGCGCATGTCCGCATGCCTGGTGACGCACGCCCTGACCACGCCCTCTGACGGCCGGGTTAGTGGCCCTTCAGTTAGCAAAGAAGATGCTAGATTAGCTGAAAAAGTCAGACATCCAGGGAGGTTTGCTTGTTTCCAAAGGGGCCTGTGAGCATTTCTGATAACGTAGCTGTGATATTTCATGAAGGTTAGCATTTTCCACAAAGTATTCTTTGTTGTTATAAAAGGGCGAGGGCAAATCTTGCCTGCGTCAGTTAGCATCACTCTTTCTTCTTGTTGCTAGGATCCTAAACAAGCAGCGGTGCAGACGGAGACAGCAACACCTCACACTGATGTCACAGATCCAGACGGCGTCTCAGAAACGCCCGCTCAAAGTGGCCCCGCCCACCCCGCAGCAGCAGACTCTCACCAAGACCAAACGCAGCCGTCCTCGGATGGAGGTGGGCCTCGAGAAAACCCGGGCTTCGCGGCAGACATTACACACTGAACCAGTTTCACGTGCTTCCATTACATTATAAATCTGATTGAGTCTCCATCAGAGGACCGGTCAGCACCGTGTCAAAGCTTATTTATTATCTAGTTGAGTTTCAGAAGCCTGGCGCTGCGTGTGGCCGTGCTTCCGTGCACTCATTTCCACCCTGGAAAGGTGGAGTGTGAAGGAAAACCCTTCAACTGTAAAATAATGGTAACAGTGTGCCTCCCTTGTAAGTTATGAACTTTTAAAAAAGAGATTCAATCTGACAAATGATGCGTTTAATTTGGCAGCGCTGGAATTTTACCTGCAGGAGCAGCTTGGTGAAGGATCAGAAATGCTTTCAATGTGAAAGAGCAGCAACAGGAAATACTTTTGGTCACATGATGCAGCTGGTTTGAATTTAGTTTTTTTGGTAACGAAGTGGTCAGAGTGTGCTTTGAGAAATCCATAAACGCTTTGGGCTCATTCTGGTCAACTGTAGATCCAAATCTTGGTGGGATATCTGGAACTAAATGTGTCCTTAAATAGTATTTCAATCCCGGATTCAATAATCTCCTCATTATTCACGTCACTTCTTTCAAATCGGGCTCAGTTCAAGGAAAATGAAGTGCCTCTCTTTACTCTTCCTCGTGCGGCACGGATCTGTCTGTCCCGCGCTGCCACGGGAAAAGCTGGCAAAGCTGATGCTCCTTTTCTAAACGCCATTCCAATATTTTTCTGTCAAAGCTGCCAATAGCCGACACATTATCTCACCGTCCTTGTTTTCATGCCAAACATTTCCCAGTATTGAGAATCAAGTGTTGCCTGGGTGACACCCAATTAGACGAAAGATTCCTGTTTACAGTCGACAAATTAATTAAAATATGTCATGAAAAGAATTTTCCTGCCGTCAAATCCAGTATAAGCCCGTTAATACAGTATCAGTGTAATCTCAATCTTCACGTTTATTAAAATCTACCCCAAGCAAAACACTTAAATGTCTCATTTATTCTGTTTTTGATTCATTTTTATATAAATAATTTTCAGCTTGCAAGCTTAGATCAGTGTGTGTTATCATAAGTCAACAAACATAGACGTTTAGTTCACTTTTTTTAGGTTTTATGGCTTCAATTTATGACAAATAACGCAAACGATGAACCAGACACATTCCTGCTGTGTCCACTTGGTGGCAGTGTTGCACCGGTGTGTCGGTTGCTTTATGGACGCTTCAATGGACGTGTGCGTGCGTGCGTGTGTGTAAGGTTATTGAGGTCGTGGTGCGCCTGCTACTGATGGGTGTGTGTGTGGGTGGACAGTAATAGGCTTCCTCAAAAACTAGACTGTGCTGTCATAAAAAACTGAAATAAAATAAACTCCATCTTGGCATGCGTCGGGTATCCGTGGAGACGCCAGCCCCTCTGCTGTTTGGTGCTGCGTGGTCTTCAATAATGAACATTAGCTTTGGTTTCTGAAGGTTCCGATGATGCGGCATGTTCCCGCCGAGGCCAGCTGCTAGGGTTAAAATGATGCTAGTTTCACAGCAACTGGGGCCTCAGAGGTGGGTTCTGGGGCCTCTCTTCGTGGTGTTTGCGTGTTCTCCTGTGTGGTTTTTCTCTGGGAAATCGAGCTGAATTGGAGACTCGTGTGAGTGCGTGTCCTGTACTCTCTCTCTCAACGTTGAACATCATCTTCACTCAAACTTTTCAAATTTCACCTTATACCAGGAGACCCTATTTATTTGTGGCTGTTTCAAATGCAGCGGAAGCCGGTAAAACCAGCGTGTGAGCAGGAATATTTGTTCAGTTCTTCATCATGTGACCTCTCAGGTGTGTCTCGGCTCCCTTTGTTAGCTGTTTTAAGAAACCTGGGGACCAACCGGGCAAAATGGCTCAAGTGTGAAGTGTAATTGAGCAGAGGTCAGAGGTCAAAGCGGGTAATGAACACTCAGGCTTCCTGCAGCGCTGCGTTTACGGCCACCTGAGTCAGGTTACGGATCATAGCCATTCTAAAATCACAGCTGTGCGTCGTCTCTTGCGGAACAGAATTTTCAGATCACACCAAATCTTAGCGCTACACTTGACACTTCCTGTTGTCGCTGTCACTATTTATATTTCCATGCACCTCAATGTAAACAGCTGTTATTTAAGGATGTAAAAGTTGTATTTAGCATTATGCTACATTGTGATTGTAAAATAATCAGTAAAATGCCAAAGTATGTTTAGCGAGTTAACGCTTTATGCGTCAAGTTAACGTTTGCGATATGAAATCGCTATTTTTGGTGTCGTATTTGATTGAACAAATAAAAAACCCTTTACTTCAGGAACTGTAATTAAAGTACAAAGAATGAAGCTAATTTCTCAAGCTGCTAGCCGCGACATTAGCATTTGTGCGGTGAGCAGAATGACCGCTGCAGTGTGAAGCGGTTGTGTTGGACTCAGACATACAAGAGCGGACAGCTGTCATGGTTGCTCTGGCGTCACCCGCCGGCTGTCTTCATCTCTGTTTCCATAGGGATGCTGCAGCTCTACCTGGCGCAATGTAAAGCAAATGTTTGTTACGTATCGAGAGTGAATTATTTGAGCAAACACGGCTTCATTTCATCAAATTCACCACCTCAGATGACTCTCATGTGGAATATGACATATGGACAATATGGGAACGCAGAGAAGTTGAAATCCTTACTCTGCCCCCTGGTGGCCGACTCCAGATTAGCCTTGAAAATGGCAGTAGGATGATATGTAATTTCATTTTTAAACTTTTCTGATTTAAATTACACATAAAAAAGTGACTTTATTTTCATTTCTCTATTTTTTTTAAGTAGTTGTATTGGAAATCCTCATTCCATTTTGCAATTATTTGACCTTCCACTTATAACAAGTGAACATATTAAACATTTACCATGCGGATGTAAACCTAATTAATCTTATACTATATTTTTCCTCACTAAGGAAATATTCCCACCAGCAGTTCTTAAATGCCCCAAATTAGCTTTGTTACACACTAATTCCTTAATCCCGGTGTTCCTCAGGTACCCGCCTCGGGTCCCCAAGTGCTTTTGATGTGAGAACCTCAAAGGTTTCCATTAAGGTCTTGCCGTGCTCCAGAATGGTGGTGTATTTTAAAACATGTTAAGCCCATTACAGGCATGTTAGCCACCATTCTGTTTGTAAAATCTCATTTGGAGTCGACATGCGCCATTATCAAGAGAGGAAATTAACATTTTCATCCAACAGTCCTGCACAATGGCTGCCGCCTTCCAAATTTTGCCAGAGCGTCTCTGTGTCTCAGCAGCCAAGTGTTATTTTGGAAAGGAGTCTGAACAGGATGGTCTGTGAGCAGTGTTCATTAGCAGGCTCCCAGACAGGGAGGGGAAATTCTTTACTGGTGATTTGGATAAAAGATTGGAGGAAGAATGAACCAGGATGGCTGACAACCATATAAAATCTTAACGTTTCTGTGTGAGTTCTGACCCTCTTCACGTAGACGAGAGAGCATGGATTCTTAATTATTAAAAGTCAACGAGCGCCAGCGTAGGTCTGCGGCTGCAGTTAATGATGGATCATGAGGGTAATTAGCAGGAGATGAGAGCTGCAGGCAGCACTACACAGTTGAAGTGTCGCTAACGCGCTAATTATGGCAAAAATCGCATTTTCCCAGATGCAGCAACATCTGCGGCCTCTGACGGACGCTGATGTCGGAAGGAAACAACAGACGGACTCACCCGGGTTGGATCTGTTGAGTGGATTTTAATATGGTGAACATTAAAGGGGACCGTGCCACTTTCCTGAAGTCAGTATTCAGAATGAGGCGATTAAATCAACCACCCTATTCCGAATAAAGCGCCAGCATACGCGACGGTGGCTCCCGTTCCTCAGGTGTCGACGGAAAGTCATTTTCTCTTTCTTTGTTGAGCCTTCCAACCCACGCCTCTTCACCTGCTCCACAGTGGCACACGTGGAAGTGGCGAGTAGAGCTGTGAAAACGCCGTGGCGTGACAGAGGTGTTGACACGCTGGAGTCAGTAGCCGCGACCTTTCCGACCTCTCCAGGGGAAGGCCTCCACCACCAACATGGCTGCCTGGACTACAGACATGAATGTTGCATTCAGAGGTGCTCTGAGCATGCCTGAGGGGCAGGTCAGGGGCACTTTACTTCAAATGCAACACACGAGGTGTTCTGGGAGAATAAACGTGTCACCTTTAAGCCGACTGGTCCATGAATCAGGCCCGACAGGCCAGTCCTGCAGACTTTCCTGTCTCCATAAGGGGGTCCGAGGAGGGGTCCGAGGGGGGCTCCTCTTGTCGACCAGCAGCAGATGTTCCAGGTACCTAACTGCGTCTTTAACTGCAGTAGAACGTGACAGCAGAATTTGTTGCAGCGAGTGTGAGACCTTTATTGTGCTCAGGCAGGACAACAGGGAGACTTTTTGTCCTGCCTGGGATCAATCGCTCCATAGATGACGCCCACCCGGCCAGGCCTGTGCGTGGGCGGCCGGTGGCCCGGCAGGACGGCCCTGCCCGGTTCCCTCCTCCAGCCCCCGCACCCTGCACGGCAGGAGGGACGCGCTTTACATCTGAAAGCTTTCAGCTGACGTGGTAAAGTCTCCCAGAGCCATTACTTCCTGTCCAAGGAGGCGTCACGTCCAGCCAATGAGAGCTCAGCGTGAGGAAGAGGAACATTTTGATTGGAGAAAGTGGACAGATGATTCAATTAGCTTTTCCCACAATTAAACTTTCTATCCAACGCTCAGTGTTAACGGAGGCTGGCTGCTTTGTCCTTTAATCATGTGATTAAATAATTCTGGGCCTGTTTCTGGAACAGCAGACAACATCCTTGTTGCAAACCTGTGTTGCGTTCTTCACCGGCGCCACATTTGTTCACGAGCTGTTCCGAACAGTTTGAACGGCGACAAAAACGCTAAAACCTGGATAGACTTTGGCGTAAAATGCACCTTTTAAAAACGACGTTTGAGCATTAAACCAACACTGACGCTCAGAGAATCAATATTCACACAGTTTGCACGAGGCTCAGCTCAGGCAGCAGGATGATATCCGCTATTTAATTAACAGCAGCTAATTCTTCATTTCCTCTGTGAGCTGGTCCCCGCTGCCTCGGCTCGGGTGTACATTCGTTTTCCACGCGTCTCCGCATTAACGTCGCCAGCGCGAATCCCCGTCTGAGATGAAAGCGGCGCTGCCTGTGATGTGCTGCAGGGACGTGGGCAGGCCGGTGTGGGTACTTGTGCGTGAGGAGCCCTAAGTTAGAGGTTTTTTTTCTAATTGAGTCAGGGACTTATGCTGGCAAGGTAGGCGTGTGAGTGGGGCGGGGGGGACTAATCCCAAGATGCTGTTGTTTTTCGTGCCTGCTGGCTCAAGATCAAAAACTTAACAGCCGTAATCATGCAAAGTGTGTGGCTTCACTTCAAAGCCTGCCTCAACTTTGCTCGCACCCTTCTCGCTCGCATTGTTTCATCATTTCTACCAGTTTTTCCTCCTGCTCCCTCTCCTGCAGGAGGCGTTCCTCCGCCGAAGCAGCAGTGACCTTCCTGCGGCAGCCGCAAACCAACACGCTGAGCGGATTGACGCCACCTCCAGATGAGCTCAGAGGTTGGGCTTTCTCTCTGACTGCAGCGTGCGCTCGTGGCTGAGGGAGCGTCAGCCTCCAGGAGATAACAGCCCTGTCAGACGTCAGCCGCGCTCTCGGGGTGAGGATGGGGTGGGCGTAGAGGTTCGCCGAGGCCTGCACGTGGTCAAATGGGCAAATCCCCTCCACGTCAGTGCATCGCCGCCCACTGACGTATTAACCAGTAAAACCATCAGAATATTAACGAGGTTTGTTGTCTAACGAGGTCTGTCGTGAAAGTCCGGGGAGAAGGTTCCCTCGTCCTCTCCTTCAGGTTCCCTCTTTCTCCCTAAAAGGGAGATTTGATTTGTCGTTTCTAACTTCAGTTCAACAAAGCGTGAAGAAAATGCTAAAAGCTTTGATGCTATTTTAGCTGAGCAAACTCCACCTACATACGCTCACACATTTAAATTCAATTTGAGCGTCTGCAAAATCTTCCTTGTTTCCTTACATATTTAACTAAAACCTCCTTTTTTTACAGCTACGTTGGGTCGTTGAAGATGTTTTCTAAACTCGACCACCAGGTGGCGATCACGTGTCGTCGGCTAACATCCCTTTTCTTTGGATAAGGCCGCCTGGCTTCAGGCGTCTGACCTGCAGTCTTTTGCTGGGAAGCGCGTCGACTCGAACGTGCGTCTCCGAACAAACAAACGAGCGTTCTCAGACTTTCAACCTTTTCAGCCACAGTCGAGCTTGTTTTTCCACTGAGGAGGAGGAGTCACCGTTCTCGCACGCGACATTCAGCGTGTCAAATACAGATGAACCAACTAACTGGAAGATTCTTTTTGCCCTTCTTTGACCTTTTTCTCTCATTTGTCGGCAGGAGCCGTCGAGCATCTCGATAAGTTTAGCTGCGATACTTCTGATTTTCTTTCTTTTAACACCTTTCGCGTATTGTTAACTCACATCGATATTGCTAAGCGGCCGTCCGAGCAGCCAATCAGAGCCTGGGACTTTCACTTGTATTTTTGTTTCCCATCAACTTGGATGGCGTCCGTCCTTGTTGGTGACACATTTTTCAGCCCGTGTGTTCGTGGAGGGGATTTTTGACTGGAGCTGCGATGTAGATGAGTGTGAGGGCTGCAGATTTCCACGCTGGCACATTTGCAGGCAGCAGGGCCCCTATAGCAGCAGTAAAGTTTCACACACTCACACTGCAGGAACACTGCAGTCTCTATCTGCATGTCACATAACCTCCGCCCACGCTCACTACGCCCACACACATCCTTGCCCAAAACACCCACATGAGCCTAATCTGTTTGCAAAGACACACACACACATCGCCCCTATACACACTCCCCGCCCACGCAGGCACACACGTGTTCAGTCAGACATAAGCCGCTCATACCATCCCACACTTTCTCAACAGACACAAAGTAAGACTCTGCTAACAGGGAGCTGTGCAAACACCAGCTTTAGTCCTGCACACACACACGCACGCACGCACACACACACACACGCACGCTGTCAGTGCACACACAAGCTGTGGCCTCATATGACATCATAAAGAGAAAAAAAAAGTGTATTTTAACTGAAAGTCTGCTTTGAAGTGACTTTGTGAGCAGATTTTATAATTTCACAATGTTTTTTTGGTTTTTTTCCACCAGTGAAGTCACCTCCACACCCGTCTAAAGCGTGTCTGCCTCCCAAAGCGGCAACCCAACGGTGGGTGGAGACAACAGGAGCCACCACACTCCTTTTTTTTTTTTAATCTCTTCTTTTTTGGCACCACAGTCCTTCTTTAACTCATATTCACTCCAAATGAAAAGGGACACTCCATGACAGGCACTGCCACCGCCTGGAGACTGAATCATGGCGCTCTGTTCTTCCTCTCCTTCCCCTCTTTCTTTCCTCGCTAAAGAGGAACTTGGATGAAAAGAAGCTGCGCTTTTAGAGCGCAAAGTGTTGAGAATGTGGGTTGGTGGGAAGGGGAGGGGAGGGGAGGGGAGGGGAGGGAGAAGGGGAGCAGAGCAGCGTGGGCGCTCTGACAGGGCGAGGGGCTGACAGGCCCAGGCGTGGGCGTGTCATTGAAATGTGTTTCTACTCTGGGGGGAGAAGAAGTCAAAGAAGAAGAAGAAGAAGGGAGGGGAAAAGTTGAAGGGAAAGAAGGGAAAAATGAGAGCGGCTGCAGAAATTAAACGAACAGGCGTCTCTTGAAAACCAAATATGAAGACGCTTCTTGCCAAACAAGATACATCCA